>NW_005087571.1:15240821-15319144 GCF_000331425.1 Pseudopodoces humilis | reverse complement strand
TTTATAGGTTCAAAAAAAAAAAATTTTGGGGAAAAAAAAAAAAAAAAAAAAAAAAAAAAAAAAAAAAAAAAAAAGAAAAAAAAAAAAAAAAGAAAATTCCAAATCCCAACAAAACAAAAGGAGGAAAAGAAACATGGGTGGATCCCCAGGCTTTAGGTTAGAGCTGTGCAATGGGCAGGGGCTGAATTAATATAACCAGCTTGCCCTGTGTGAACCCTTGACAGAGCAAAAGCAACAAAGAACCCGTTCTTTCCACTGCTATCCCACTGCCAGTCCTCCAGCCAGGTTTCAGCAGCAAACTTAATTAAGCACAACTATTACACTCTTTCAAGACATTAGGTTTAAAGTTTGAAGCAAATTCTACCAACACAGAGTTTGCTAGAAATTTATTTGCAATCTTTTCAAGATTATGCTCTTGGTGTTAATCTCCTGTGAACGCCAAATATTCAACCCCTAAAAAGAAGTCTGAGTTATACAGAAATTTCTATGGCTTTTACATAAGCCAGGGCTCTGCTGGTTACACTGGTAAGAACAGAGACTGGGCATTTCTGGGTACGGCATCCTCACTTTGGAGGAGGATCTGAGAGCAAACCTTTTACACCTGTGACAGACAGTAAAACAAGTTGTGTGAGGCCACGGAGCACTCGTCCCTGCCTTAGCCCTGGGATGGGCTCTCAGAGAGAATGTGAGGGGCAGCAATTAAGCTCCAACCCTGCATCTGTGACAGTCATTAAGATGAAAACAGCAACAGCAATTTCTACAATAATACTTAACCATATTCCTTATGTGATGAGTCATTGGAAGGAAATACTGAAAATAAAATTTAAAAAAATCTTATCCATTGAGTAAGAGATACTGAAGTATAACAATAAAACCCAAAATTTAACATCTTTGGTTTTAAGACTCAGGGCAGGAAAAACACCAGGGAGAAAGAAAGTTTTGCTACCACAACTAAACTTTGAAGAGCCTTGACTTGTGCCCTTGCCTAAACAGATATTTCGTACACATCACCACTAAGAGACAGCAGCCACATCCATTCAGGCAGGGGCTAGAAATTAGGTGAGTACAGACTGGGATTCCCATGAGCTGGGAAACTGGAATGATACCTGCAGTGTTCATTTCAGAGAGAACACCTGGCTGACAGAGTCAGGCCGTGAAGCACCAAATATGCCACGATAGTTCCCTTCTTCCCTACCGTCACAGCCAAGGCAAGGAGCTTGGATCATCACCTCTGTGCCCATGGCTGATCAAAAGCAGTCTGCAGACTGTGCTGCTAAAGACGTTTTTAGGCACCATTTTTGTTTCTAGGAGCTTCCAGTACCTGGAAAATACCTTCACAGGCTTAAGAGGAATAAAACCCCAACCAACCAACAAAACCCTTGCAGCACTCCCGAGCAAGTGGTTATTTTTAATCAAAAAGCCTGTTTTGACTTCAATATGGGCAAGTTAACACGTAAAAAAGGTAGAAATGTCCCAAAAAATGCTCTGAAACACTAGATCAGTGAGAAAAACTAGTGCTTTCAGCCTGGAAAGAGGGAAAAGTATTGACGGTCTCGGATAAAAATAGCAACAGCAATGACCAGAACCCTTCCTACCTCGAGGGTTTGTATCCATCTCCCCAGATGTTAGGCCAATTAGATTTGGACGCTGCATTTGTGCTCTCGTAAAGAACTGCCGATACTGAGATCTACCAGCACTGGTAATACTAGGAGCTTCAGGGTTATAGCCATCTGGCTCATATGTATCTACAAAAAAAGGAGAGAAACGACAGAATTTTTCAGGTGAGTTTAAGACTCGGGGTTAATTTCCCTTTAAGGCAGTGCACAGATGTCCAAGAGTCAGAAGCTGTCTTGGATGAAAGAAGAGAGGTGGTACAGCCAACCTGTGCAGCCATTGCAAACCCTCACCTGATCTTCAGGCCTAGCCTATCTGGACACATTTGTTTTTTATGCTGGTACTGTTTGTCCAAAGAACACAGGTCACAATACAGAGCACTGCTGATCCACTGTCTGGAAGGGCCTGAGGTGTCTGTGTGACAGCGTGCACAACGTCTGGCAGTGTTTTAAGGGCAATAACACAGGCTTTGGTTTCAGCATTTATACTGTAGAGTCTAAGATGCAAAGATATTTTCAGCCTTAGCTGTCCAACAGTCTAGTTCTCCTCAGAAAAGAATTTTAGGTGAAGAACATATTTAAATTATTTCAATCAAAATAAAACCTGAGAAATGAGGTAATGGAACCAATACTTACCTACTGAATTTTCTTTATGCAAGAGTGAGATCAGCTGCCTAGCTTAGGTAAGGTACTAATGATCACTTTCATTAGAAGGGTCACCACAAGAATATAAGATGACAGAATTTACTCCTATTGCTCCTCCAGCCCAAGGTCCAAATTGAGGATAATGCATTTTTTAACCTTAAACAGGAAAAGCTGTACAAGAAGTAGAATGAATGAAGTCTGTGAAGTGCCTCCACAGGAACAGTACATCCAGGAGCAGAATGAATGCCTGTACAAGGGAACCTGACAGACATGAACTCCTCCAAAATCTCAGTTCTTTATTCTGCAGCAACAAAGACAACTCTACAGTTAAAAACAGATGCCCCACAATACCCACACTGATAGCAGAGCCTGACACTCTAAAACAAGAACTACTTCTAACCTTGAAGGAGCTGAACCACAAGCTCCTCTTCCCTGAATTAGAACATGACTGAGTGCGGGAGGGCAACCAGCAGCTGCTATCCCAACAGTCCAAGAACAGGACACGAGAGTCTCCACAGAGGTTCTGCAGAACAGAATTACTGTGAAGCCCTGTGAGCTCCGAGGCAGAATCACCCATTAGAAGTTCTGGAGCTGAAAAGATCAGATGGTGACACACAACAGGACCTGGGGATAACTGAACAGATTATCTAATAAGAAATTTGAGTATCTGAAACTCTGAAAAGCATGGAAGTCACAAATAAAATGACATGGATCATGAACTGAAGTGGATCCCCTCTCTGAATAAAATTCAGAATATTTATGTTAAAAAAAACCCAGATGGGAGTATTATAAAACACTGACATTTAATTATTTTATTTTGGTCATACAGAACATGGAAATGCCATTAATCTTTCAATTATCAAAGAAATAAATTTTGTTGTATTTAAATTCAGTAATCTAGGACTTTCCAGGTATTTTTCTGTTTTCCCTCATAAAAACATACTTTTAAAAATGTTGAACTCTGTTGAGGAAGAGGGATGTGTCCAGTGAAAGCTAACAACTTTTAGAAAGCTAGAACCAGGGTGATTCTGGAAAAAGAGTAGGAAAAGTACTGATGTCCATGAAGACTGTACAGACTATTGCAACATACAACTGGGAAAAAAATCTCTCATCTGTATTAGTCCAAACAGGAGAGGAATAAAGCCCAAGTTAAACAGCAATTACAGGTTTGCAGATCCATCTTTCAATTACTAATGTCCTACTGAATGGCTTGAAGATGAAAGGAACGTTTCTTATGCAACAATTGGATTGCTGTGAGCTGGTGAAACCCAGAGCTCCCCACAGAGCTCCCCCTCAGACCAGGACAGAGCACTGCTGCCACTCCATTCTGGAATGGGTGATGGGCTGACCCAGGGAGAGCCATCAGACTTCTTTTTAGATTGGTATATATTGGAGGAAGACAGATCATAATTTCTAATCATACATCAACAGAGGAAATTTACGATTTTTCCATCAAACAGATTTAACCCAAAGGGCATTTGCTTACGTTCTGACACTGTATAGAGCAGGTTCTGAGGCAGAGGAGGAGGCAGCCTTGCTCCCACGGGTGCCAGACTGGGCACTGCGCTCGTCCCTGGCTGGTCACGACTGTTTATCAAGCTGGACTGTGTTAAAGGTGGTCCTGCAATGACACCACAGAACAGATCACACACTGACAGCTCAAAGGCAAAATGTGAAAACAATTCAATGCTGTGTTTATGCCTCGCTTTGAGCAAGGTCAGGGTTGTAAATATGCCCAATCCCACTACAGCAGCAGTAAAATGAGAAGCCTGTTCAGGTAAGCTACTCCGATTCCAACATCTTTTCTCTTTCTCAGGAGACAATGCTCTCAGGGAAAAGAAAAAAGGGTCTTTTCTTCCCCAGTGGTTCGTTAGTGCTAGAGATGTCTTAGCCACAGCAGCTCCTCTCTCAGCTCTACCATGGAGAGCTGAGGCTTGCTCAGAGCAAGGGATCACATCAGCAGCATTTCGGCTGCAGTTCTGAAACAAGAGCTGCAGGGCAAGAGGCATTCCCAGACAAGGAATTTCTCTAGCTGTTGTGCTTTGGTTTCCCCACATACCATACAGACATTCCTACTGACTGTATGATCAAAAAGGACCCGGAATGACACTACACAGACCACCCTGAGCACTGTCTGTTCTCTCACAGCAAGTCAGTTCCACCTGCTAAAAGGCTCATGCAAAGTTTAGGGTTAATCCTGTATCAAATTTTTCCTCATCCCAAAATTGCTGATATTGGACACAATTATCACAGCATTTATTTTGTGCCTGGAATAGACAGCACTGAAACAGAGTAAGCATGCCCCTAATATGCTATTTCTTCACAGAGTCTGTAAGATGTAACATCTCAGATCACTGCAGAGCTAGGAAAGATCTTAAATGTGTCAATAATGTATTGCTTTCTAGTGATAGATAATGTAGCACCAACTCTGGAGCTTTATTAGAACCTCTAGGAGACTGAATCTCAACATTTTTTGCATTACAGCAGGAAACAACATGGCTAGTAAGTGCCAGTGACCAATCCAATCACTACCAACTACCACAGAGGTGAGCTGCAAGGTCCCTGACTCCCTCCTTTGCCCAACTGAATTCAGGCTGCAGCGCTAGGAACATCTCGGTTTAGCAGCGGAGCAGCCAGAACTCAATTCAGGCTGCAGTGCTAGGAACATCATGGTTTACCAGCTGAGCAGCCAGAACTGAATTCAGGCTGCAGTGCTAGGAACATCTCGGTTTAGCAGCGGAGCCCCCAGAACTCGCTGGGCCCCGTGTGGAGCAGCACGCGGCTCGGGAAGGAGCGGCACTCACGCGGGACGGGCAGCACGACGGGCGGCGGGGGCTGCGGGTGCGGCTGCGGCAGCGGCAGCCTCAGCCCGCGCACCGGCCCCGGCAGCGGCGGCAGCAGCAGCCCCGGCGGCGGCGGCAGCCCCGGCGGCGGCGGCGGGAATGGGATCATGCTCGGCAAGGAAACTTCGTCTACTACTAAAGGATCGTTCCCGTGATCAAACTGACAGAGGTCACCAAGGACACAATAGCCTCGCTCTGCAAAACAGAACATTTCATCTCGTGTTACAAAACAAACGCGGTGCTTCAGTTTAGTTCTCAGCGATTTAGAGCATTTCAGGTTTTCATGGCACTTCTTACAAAGAAAACACGCATCCGCTGATATCTTACTATATTGTAATGTAAGGTTTCACAGAACAATTACAATCAGATCAATCTTTCATAAAAGCATATAAACTTGCATTCATCATAAAAGCTGTGGAAAAACCAGTCAGAAGTGCTGTGATTTATTTTAAACGCACACACAGATCTGCACCAGGACTGCCAGGGGTTAAGGTATTTGTCTAGCACATAGAGAACTGTGAAAAAACTCCATACGTCTTATCCAGCAATTGCCACAGCACATACAAACTGCCCCCAGTAAGACTAGTCATTTCTCCAATACAATGAAGGCCATCTCTGCGTCTGTTACACACAAGGTATACATCACATGCCACTGTGGTGTTACTTGCTGCTCACATTCAGTGAGTATCTAAAAAAATAAAGTCACAGAAACATTGAAATAGGGCATGAAACTGAAAACTAAGGAACAGTTACCATCATAATCTTGACATCTTCTTTTAGGAGGAGGGTTTCTGCCAAATGAACTGGGATTGCTGTGATTGTTGAAGTAATTTGACCAGCTCTCTGTGGTGCTTTCAAGGTGGTGCGCAGGTGCAACTACAGTTACAGCACTGGGGATAGCTTGTGCAGAGGAATACTGTTCAGAGGATTTACTGGGAGATGCGGACACCGGATTATATGAGCCTTCAACATCATTTTTTTCACTCTTGTATTTTGATCTCTCTCTCTCTCGGTGCTCTGTTTAAAGAAAATAAAGCTGAGTAAAGCCTTCATGTTTTTCTCAGTACGTCAGAACCATGAGCAAGAGATAATAACACGTTCCCTGGAATACTCAGCGTTCTGCACACTGAACTGTTCTTGAAGGAGCTCAGTCTTACCAATGGAATAATAACTAAATACAATGTAAACAGAAGCTTAACTTCAGAAATACCAAAGTTTTCTCTGCAAAAAGCACACTCATTCCTCTACTACTTATATGACTCTAGTTCACAGCTCTCTTTTAAAGGAGAAAGAAGGGCAAAAGCCTGAAACAACAAACCTACCTCTGCCCTTAACTAACGCGGTCTCAAGGTGCGTAGAATGCTGTAATCTGTGCCACTTACTTTTCCGACAGACCTGAACTAGCCCTAAAAGAACAATCATATGGTAACCACCTGCAACTGCAAAGAAGCCTTCTCTAAAACATACACAGTAACAAAATGAAAGAGGGAAACACTGCTTTGCAAAAAGTTCAGTCCTTAAGAAGAAAACAGAATAAAATCAACAGCTTTGTCAGAAAACACAGCACAAAAATATGACCTACTGATACCCACAGGAATACACCTGTGGATAAATTAAGAGGTTAGTGAAGAAGAAAACAAACCCCTTAACTGTTCTACTCTGAAGAACATCATCTTAATTAATAATTTCAAAAAAAAAACCAAGCTATTTGTGTTCTTGATGAAAAGAATTTGCTCCAACTTCTCAAGGGCATCTTCTGCCTGCTAGACCATTCAGAATGTAGAAGTGACACCTGTCACTGCAATAGGACGTTGTCATGGAGCAGCACCGCGGGTACTCACCGCTCCTGCTGCCATCCCGGTCCTTGCTGCGGCCCCTGCTGCGGCTGCGGCTCCGACTTAACCCTCTGCTTTTGCTCCGGCTTTTACTCCTGCCCCGGCGCCAGCCAGACTTCTCCCTGTACAAGTCACTCCTATCATAGTACCTGTCATAGTCCCGCCATTTCCCATCATCCCGCTTTTTCTCCCTGGTTCTAGGAAAGACAAATGTAGACCACGTCAGTGAAAAGAGAAACAAAATTAAAAAAGAAGCTTGCAACATGGAAAGATACTGTTCATCCTTCCCATCCACTTAGGCAGTGAAGCACTCCACCCAGAATTTCAAAAATTACACAGAGAAGTATAGAATCTTAAAGCTGATTCATTGGTCTGTAGAAAGCAGGAATTGGCAAGGTGAGAGTTATGATGCTCAGACCAGAAAAGGTTTTACAAGTGATGCTGAGATGGCGTGAACAACTTCCCCCAGACCCTAGAGCCCCCCAACGATTCTTCATTTATATACCAAGGGAAACATGGAACTGATGACATTCCTAGGAATTGTAATTCCTAGGAATCTCTTTTTGCAAGAGGCCATCTTCTTGTGGAGACTTC
This sequence comes from Pseudopodoces humilis, assembly GCF_000331425.1. The sequence goes on along the minus strand of NW_005087571.1, from coordinate 15,311,614 downwards.
TCATGCATGTGATCAGCATACACACAATGTATCACAGTCAAAGGAAGGAGAAAATCCCTATTTTTTACAAAAATCATTACCTACAAGGTAAAAAAACACAGTCAAAGACTGACAGCAAATACAGAAAAATTTCTTAATATTGTGGTTCAAAGCTAACCTTTGCTCACTGGAATCTGCACGGCTCCTCTGGGGACTGGAATATTTCTTCTTCCTGCTCTCCCGCTCTTCTTCAACAGACTCTTGAAAATTCTGTTTAACACACAACTACCAAACAAGGACGAGTATCACTTTTTTTAATGAAGAAAATTACATCAAAATGTAGTTCAAGCTGCAGACAGCATCCCAGAGAAAACAATACTCAAGTATTACTTGCCCAGAGTACCAAAGCACTCATTACAAGTAATCAAGCACTAGACTGAAGCAAGCACTGTTGGAAGAGTTTTGGTTTCAAAACTTCCCTTTTTTCTGCAGAAGAGATGCCCCTAAAGAAAACCACTTTGATGTTTTGTTTCTAAACAGGATTCATGAAAGACAAGATCTCTCTCCAGTCTACTGCCTTGTTTAGCAAAAGCAATTCTACAAGTGAGGTACTTCCTGAACTTTAAAACACAGTCTGGAGCTACCTCTCCAGGTAGGGAAGTCACTAGCTGCCATTTCAAACAACTGCTTCAAGGAAAAAACCTTCTCCCATTGTGGAACCGGTCACTTTGCTTGCTGGCCTCCACCACAGCAGGTTCAGAATTCTGTCAGCTGTACCGCTGCTGCAAACCACTGACCCATTTTGCACTTCTGCTGCCACTTCACACTGCTTACAAGTTACTGTAAATTTTGGTGGAAAAAGTTTACATGCACTAATCTTTAAAAAACTTTTTTTTCCAATTGAAATGAAAAGGAAGGCTTCCTGCATCCTTGTAAAACAGGACTATCTGGGGAGAACCGGCAGAAATACTCAAGACTTGGCTTGACTGGGCTCTGGAGAGCTCCAGCTGCAGTCCTGCTCCCAGCACAAGGCGTATCACATGCTGCCTGGGGAGCCCCCCAGTCCTGACCTCACTGTGACTCCACTTGTGGTTTCTTTCGTGGCCTCCCTGTGTAGGAATCACACTGAGCTTCACGACACATCGTGAAGGCCTTGCTGATGTCAAAATAACTCATTAATGTCCTGAATTCTGTAACATTGTCCTATAAAGCTGTCCTAGATATCTCCTTTTGCTTATTGCCACTCCCCTCCTGCCCCCAAAACTCCCTCTTTGTCCCCACCAGAGCACTGGTTATGTCAACTGAAGGTAGTTCTACAGGACCTTCTATAAACTATGACTACCTTGAGAACAGAGGGGAAAGCTCTTACAGTGAAAGTCTTGTTCAAATTATGAACAAATAAGCATAAGCAAAGCTACTTGATAAATTGTCATAACTCCACATCCCATCCTCAGGTAAAAAAGGACATCAGAAAAGAGGAAGAAAAGTAAATACAACTGTAATTTAAATCAGTTGATGAACGACATTTGGGTAAATAAGGACCTGCATTTGTTTGGGCTGACCTGGGTTTGGCTGACTGAATTTCCGCAAGTATTTGTTACCTTCTCTAAAAAATTTGATTGCTTTCAATTTTGTCTTGAACTTAAAAACAAGAACTTAAAAACAAGGTATAAGAGAAAACTGTTGTCAAATTAACTCTACCTGACTTTCCAAAGTAATTATTCCAATACATGGGCTGACATATTTCAAAGATCTTAAGCATCACAGAAAACATTTTAAGTAATTTTCATTCCTCGTAGAATATACAAAAAAAATGATATGTTTTGTAACGCTTTCACTGCTTCTTCCTCTCAAACCCTTCCAAGTAATTATCCACTGGTATTGCCAGAACTGGGAATAGGATTTGAGTGCTTGATTGAAGGCACACTCTGCAAAGGGATGTAAAATGCTCTTGTCTGAACAGTCACCTGCTATGGTTCATTGGAACCACAGAGATCATTAGTCACAATACAGTATATTTTTTCTGACACATTTTGCCTCACAAATGCAAGTGAGCTAATTTGAAAATAAAAGACAGGCAGAATAAATAACATTACCTCCTCCTTGACTTCTTCTTTCTCTTGCCCTGCAGGCTTTGCCTCTGCCTTTGTGGGCTCAGCAGAAGGAAGGTAACTCTTGGTGTACAAACTTTCAAAAAGTTTATCTACAAACCCCGAAGTTTCTGGGGATACAGAACACAAGAAAATACTGTTACATATGCACTTAAATAAGTACATGCTTACATTTACCAGAGAAGACTCTGAAAACAGTCAGCCAGGTGAACTGCTTGCAGCAGCAGCACCTCAGATTAATGAGCATTAGCTCCACTGAAGGAGCTGGAATTACATTTGTGGCACTTGAGGCTGTTCATTTAGAGAAAGAAATTCCTCAGGTGTATCACAGACAGCAACAGACTTCTCCTGTTCTAAGGGGCAAGCATGACTGGCCACAGGAACAAGGCCACAGCTACCCACAGGTTCCATCAGCTACACTCAGCAGCCTCTTTAGGGTAGTTTTTATGACAGTAAATAATTCTCAACACCCTCATCAGCAGTTCAACATCACAAGAAATGCACAATAACCTTCCCAGTGAGTGTCAGACTTCCAGGTGTCTAAACCCTTGACTATGAAGCAAATTGCCACATGTGAAGCTTCCCAGCAATCTGAAGGATTAACATGGGCCAGGTTTTCAAAAGTTACCGAACACCTGCCAGAGAAACTTCTGGCAACACAACTGACACTTTAAATTAAACTGCTTTTATTTAATAACATTTTCTCCCACCCACCGTGAAAAGTCCAAGTTACACGACTTCATCTTATGATTATTATTTTTTTAACCACAAGATATTTATTCCTTCAAACTCCGTAGGAAATACTCACGACTACCATGAAAGATTTTGAAGGCAGTAATGGTGCATCACCCTCCCTCCGCCCACCAAGAGCAGAAGCTCCCAGATAGTCATGGCCAGCACACCTTTCTGCAGGAACACATCCAGCTGGTCAGCACAGAAAGCCTTCAGCTCCTTCTCGGGCTTGTCTTTCTTGACTAACGCCACGACATAGTTGGCCAAGGCTGAGGGGTCTGCATCACATCTAGTGAGGGAGAGAACTGTGCTTGGCTGCTGCAGGAGGCTGACCCCAGGGGCACAGTCACTGGAGAGCCCCCAAGAGCTCCTGCAACACCCCTGGGCTGCCAGGCTCACCCCCAGCACCAGCACAGCTGCACTGGGGCCATGGAGACAGAAAAGAGCTTTTTTGCAACCACAGCCCAGTATTTTAGTTGCCTTGTGGACCCCTCAACTGCACCTGACAAAGGTGCCTCTTCTCTGCTGAGGGAAACCCACCTTTCTTTTGCCCAGACAGACCCCACTGCTGCTGAACCTCCTCTGGGCCCAGCAGGCACACCTCCAGTGGCTCTACACGCACAGCAGAGCACAGGCCAGGGAAGGCACTGCACGAGGACTGAGAAGGATTAAACTGTGTTTAAATATTAAAACATTACTATAAAGGAGTTCAGAAAATGTCACAGAGGTCCATTTTCAATACACACACAGACACATTCTGTACAGCTTCAGTGACTGTCCTGATGTGCTAGGGTTTCCTCCTTAAGGATACCTCCATGCCATATTTTACAGTGACCTTCTAACACTGGTAGAACAACTAAAGGGGAGCAATTACTGACCCAGGTTCTCTCCTCACGCTCCCTCACCTGGGTCAGGCTCCACAAAGACCAGAGACAGCACCTTTGTGTGGTGATATTTCACCACTGATCTTTAAACTGGATATTGCTTTAGATTCCAAGATTCACTAGGAACACCCCAGGTATGAAACAGAGTGACAGTGTGATTTCAGGACAGCTCCTTGTTTGGCCTCTCAGAGGGTGCAGGTGCCAGATATGAGGTGGGGGCAGAAACCTAAAATACTCAGAAATTTTATTTTTTTATTTTTTTTTTAAATTAACATTTAAAGAGAGAATCATGTCTTTTCTGTGAACAGTAACTCTGGAAATAGAAAGAAAAAAATTGAAGTATATGCACCTCAAAATAATCCCTCTCAAGTAATAAAAAGATCCACAAAACAAGCAAAAAGCAAAAAGCCAAGCAGAGGGCAACCGGTGACAGAAATAAAAATCCTCAATGAGCAGCAATCAAGCAGCTCTGCTCTGCTCTCATATAGCCTCCAACAACATCCAACCTCCAGTGAAAGCCAGGGTAAATGGAGCAATTAAGAACAAAGAAACCACAAATTAACAGATTTTACAATTCTTACACACACAGAGAAATAACCTGTATGTGATGCATTCACTGTATGCGATGTGCTGGGGCCCTCACTCGCCGACTATAAATCTTCACTTTCAAGTAGAGGAGATGATTCCTCACTTTATAACCATTACCTTTCCTTTCTCCACACGTCAGTCCCTCCCAAGCACACCATCCCATCCCATTATGCACTAGAGGAGCACACAAGGTGAGTGCACTGCTCCAGGTAAGCCAGGCTGTATTGTCACTCCAGTGCCACTACAGAGTCCCTGACTGTCAGGGCCCACTGGCCAATTCCTTGACTCTCTGCATCACATCCCAGAGCGCAGCTCAAATGCCCAAGGAGTGGAGCTGGCAGAGAAAGTGCAGGAGCAGGAGTCAGGCTCCAGTCTAGAGACTTTCAGTGGGGTTTGACCAAAAACTAGAGAAACCTGTGACTGTAACAAGGGGAAACGAAAGTCGTAAAGAACTTCCAAGAGCCTAATACTTAATGATGGCAACTGAGCAGACCTAAGGCCTATTTAAAACTCTTCCCCCAGGCCTCAGCTGTGCTTCATGGGAGACCTAAGCCTGGCTGGGCACTGATAAACAGCTTCCCCTGGTGAGACCCACTGACCCCTTGCTGTGCTTCCACCACCAGCATCAGCTGTGTTCAGGCACCAGCACCCTTTGCAGCCAGGCTGAGTTATTAGAACCCGTGAAATGCGTGACATTTATGGATCCACGCTGACTCCATCCCAGTCCCAGTCCCACTGTATGCAGCAGCAGAACAGAAATGCAGAGTTCCCACAGTTTCAGCGTTATTCCTGGCTTTGTCAGCAGCTCCTGCAGCAGCCCCTGGCTCTGCTTCCAGATTACCAAGCTGGGACTGGACAGCATATCCAGGGCATCAGTTGGGAGCACACAGAATCACAGATGTTTGAAAAGATGTTGGACCACCCAATCCAATCTGTGCCTGATTCCCATCCTGTCCCCAGCCCAGAGCCCCGAGTGTCACCTCCAGCCCTTCCCTGGACACCTCCAGGGATGGGCACTCCGAACTTCTCTGGGCAGCCCCTGCCAAGGCCTGAGCTCCCTTTCCATGGGGAAATTCCTGCTGCTGTCCCCCCTGAGCCTCCCCTGGCCCAGCCTGAGGCCGTTCCCTCTCCTCCTGTCCCTGTTCCCTGGGAGCAGAGCCCGACCCCCCCGGCTGTCCCCTCCTGCCAGGGACTTGTGCAGGGCCAGAAATTCCCCCTGAGCCTCTTTTTCTCCAGGCTGAGTCTCCCCAGCTGCTCCTCATCAGACTTGTGCTCCAAACCCCTCTCCAGCTCCGCTGCACGTTGTAGGACGAAAGGCCCCGGCACCTCCCCGGGCCCGGGCTGTCCCGCACTCCGGGCGCGCCGGGCCCGGGCCGGGGGCAGGCGGGGCAGGGCCGTAACGCCTCGGCCGGGCCCGGTCCGCGGGAAGCGCTGTCCGCCCGGCCCGCCCGCCCGCACTCACATGGGCTCCAGCAGCTTGGCCAGCCAGGACTTGAGCGCGTCTACGCTCTCGATGATCATGGTGGCCCCGCGCCGCCCGCTCACGGCTACACCGCCGCCATCGCCGCGACCTGCCCGGCACCGCCCGCAGCGCAGCCTGCTGGGCACGGCCGGGGCGGGGCCGCGCCGCCAGCACCAATCAGAGAGTTTCCCTCGGCTGTGCCAACCAATGGCAGCCAGCCGGAGCCGAGCCGAGGGTCAGGGGGAACCAGCAAGTTCGGTAGAGCGAGCACATGAACCCGCGGCGACATCTTGGGGGGGGTGCTCTTAAAGGGACAGCGTGCAGGCGGGAGCACTCCCCGGACAGGCACACCGGGCTCGTTTCCCCGTCCCCAGGCGGAACAAGCGGCCGCAGCGGTCGCTCCGTTCTCACTGCCCCCCACTCTCCTTCTCTCCCCCATCTTCACGCTAGAAAAGGTCCCGGTCTCCCCCCGCCCGCTGCCTTGGTACGGCCTCTGCTTCCCCCGGCCGCTCCCGCTGTTGGTACGGCCCTTGCCGCCCGTCGTGAGCGGCAAGATGGCGGTGAGTCGGGGCTGGACGCCGGGGCTCTGGGGCTCCTCGGGGACTCGTGGCGTTCCCTGTCCTTTCTCGCCGCCCTCCTCAGGGTCACTTCGGCTCCGCGCTCGCCGGGACCAGGGTCCCATGGCGGCGTGCGCGGGACCTTTGCCCGGCGGCTGCGGCCCCTTGGAGTAAAGGTCTTAGGATTGTCATCGTTTTGGTGGGAAAAAGTTAAATCCTCGACCTTTATGAGTGCAGAATGCGTGTGTCTGTAACGTGTGTGTTCCTTAACAATTCTTGTGTGTTACATGGTGAAAGAATAAGATCATTCAATACTTGCCGTGTGTTATGCGATGAAAGAATGAGGGGAAGGGCTACCGAACACGGATTTAATTAAAATCGCTTGGAATGCTTTACCTGACGTTTCACCTGACGGCTCAGTCCGTGAACTACAGTTCGAGTTGTTACCAAACCCCTTCCTGGCACAGGGAGTGCTGTTCTCACTTTACGTCAAGAGGAGGATGCATCGCATGGGTTTACGGAGAGGCTGGAATAAAAGCAGAATTCTCTGGGTGTTTTCACTTACGATTTATATCCTCTTCTGCCTCCCCAATTCGGATCTCTCTGAGTAACCTTTACTGGCTAGATGGGCAGTGTGTCCGTGCGTGTGTGTGTGTGTGTGTCTTGGCTACTGTAGAGTCTCTTGCCATGGAAAATGGTTGTTAACTTTCCTATCAGATCTTGGGTCCAGCTTCAGAGGGCTGGATTTTGGGATGCAGGCTTGCAGTCATCACTGCTGCTCTGCTGAGAGGTTGTGCAGTGCTCTGGAGCAGTGCAGGGAGATCAGGAGTGGTCTGTGATAGGTTACAGTTCTGTTATTTCTTACCCTGTTCAGCTAGACTTCTCTTCCTTTCTCGTTGAACAGGAGCGTAAAGGAACAGCAAAAGTGGATTTCTTGAAGAAGATTGAAAAAGAGGTCCAGCAGAAGTGGGACCATGATCGAGTGTTTGAGATCAATGCTGCAGACAGGAAGGACCAGAGGAGGTATCATTGTACTTGGTTTTTTTACTGCTTGAAATGTCTTTTCATTCAAAATGTGGTGGGGGGAAAAGGTGGCCGCTTTTGTAAGGAGCAGTATTCATGGCTCAGCTGGAGGGACTTGCTCACAAGCTGTTGATGTTTCTATAGCTGATGACATAAAGCAGCTGAGTACGTGTGTGGCTGAATTCCAGCGGGATGAGAGAAGGTTTTGCATTCCCTGGCAGTGTCAACACCCTCTGTGGTCCTAAAACCAGTTTCCCTTTGGTGACTTGTGTTCTTTGATCTGGAGGTGCCTGAGCCCTCGCTGCTCGGGAGGTTTCCCTTGGAGGGAGATTGCTCTGTTGGGGAAGACCACATGACTCTTGCTTTTATTTGTGCCCCAGAGTAAACCCTGAGAAACTTGTTTATCCTCTGGGAATGCTTGGAAGCACAGTTCTTTCGGAATTGGTGGGATCTGTGCTCTTCACAGGTGTGCAGAGGCTGCCTGGGGGAACGGTGTTAATCCTGTGGGAAGCTCTTTGACTGGAAAAGCACTGACCTTGGCAGTATGAGGTTAATGTTTGGTTTGTGGGAAAGTCAGACTAAACCAAGATAATAACTGAAGTGCTGTAACAGGTGGCAGGTTCTTAAACTGTAGATTTTGCAAGCAAACAAATGACTTGGCCTTTATTCCTGCACGTTAATGGATCGAGGGAGTGTGTGAAGGGAAGAGGGAAGAGACAAGGTGTGAAGCAGAGTGCAAAGGTAGAGGTAGAAATTCAGTGTCCTAAATGTAAATATTTTCTTAGCTGCTTAGAGAGCTCAGGTTCCAACTGCGTAATAAGTCTTTGAAACACCCTGCAACAATATATCCGTGTGAAAGGAGTGATTGCTTGCGGAGTGCCCTTAAAATCTGAAGTAAGCCTTTGCTGTAATTAATTTACAGAATTTGTTAGAATTAGAATTTGTTACCTTTGGGAACATGCTATATCTTTTTCAGTGTTTCTGTGTGATGTCACTCATCTGTGGATTTTCTCTTTAGTGTTTATTTTTTAAGATGATAATGCCTGTTAGTGTATCAGCTCTTTAAAATCAAAGACTCATGTTACTGGCAAGGAAAATACTTTGACATCACTGTGGGCTGGTAATACCTGAACACACCAGTTACCTGTTTCACTCATGTAATGTCTGATGGTCATTTACAGAGCTAATTATGTGTTTTAATTCTTTGACTTTCTTCTCAGCAAAGGGAAGTACTTTGTTACTTTTCCTTACCCCTACATGAATGGCCGCCTGCACCTGGGACACACATTTTCCTTATCTAAATGCGAGGTAAAAATTCTCCTTTGCTGATACCTTTATATACTACTCTAGAACAAATGCTGATTCTGTAGTTCAGTTTTGAGCTAACAGGATGCCATGTCAATTCCTTTATAGCTTTAGTAATTAAACTTTTAATTAAACTCAAAACATTTTCAGTAGGAATATTGCTAGCTGAAAGGAAATTCCATTCATGTGATTTTTAATTTGATGAGGTGTGGCTGCAGGTGTTTCCCCTGTTCGTTCTTTGAAATGAGATATTTAGGAGATGCTGCTCAATGGCTCAAACTTCACAAGAGCTCTTTTGTTTGCGCTTGCTGTGCTCTGTGACCTGTTTGGGAGGAGATTTTGGGTGCTAGTGGGTAGGATTCCACAGCAGCCCTCGTTTTGCACCCGTTGGTCTCTGGTGGAGCCAGCCTGGGAGCCTGGCACACCGTGCAGCCCCAGGGGCAGGCCTGGAAACAAACTCCAGTTTCACCTTCCTGCCAGAGTTCCCCCCAGCTCTGTCACCTGTCAGTGGCTGCAGGTTAGAGAAGGAGTCACAGCTGTGTTTGGGTAGGTGCTGGCTCAGCCTGGGGCTGCTCCCATTTCAGCTGTTCCATTTTCCCATTTTCCCTGTCCGTAGTTTGCAGTCGGGTACCAGAGGCTGAAGGGGAAGAGCTGCCTGTTTCCCTTTGGGTTGCACTGCACGGGGATGCCCATCAAGGTGAGAATTTTGCAGTTGCTGGGGATTGTTTCTGATGGGGTTTTTATCCCTTGGACTGACTGGAGCCTTGCTTACTGTCCATCCCCAACATCACCTTCGTTTATTTAAAAACTCACCAAGACAGTGTGATTTGGAACCTGAATTTGTAGTAAACATGTTGTGCTTGAGCTATAACATCACTTTAGGAGACAAAGTGCTGGAAAACTGATTTTTACCTGTGGTATGTTTTCCTTTGCAATAAAATCCTTACAGTAAACCTCTTCCTGCCTGGAAGGTTTTCTGGAAGTGGCAGGATCTCCTAGATGTTAATGCAAGGTCCAGAAAAAGTTTAAAGTGTGGAATGCAATATGTTATCAGTAAAACCCACTCCTTGGCTGTGATTGCAGCCAGTGCCCTGGCTGACACACTCCCAATAACTCTGTTCAGGCTTGTGCAGATAAGCTGAAAAGAGAAATGGAATTGTATGGTTGCCCACCTGAATTTCCTGATGAGGAGGAGGAAGAGGAAGAAAATTCTGGTAAAAAAGAGGAAGAAATTATCATCAAAGACAAAGCAAAAGGCAAAAAGGTAAAGTATAAACCAAGTCCTTCTGGACTGAGGGCTGTGCTTTCAAAACTTTGGTGTGCACATTGTAGGCTTTTCCTCCTTTGAGCTCATAGAAACCTCAGTACAAAGTTTTTTATTGTTTTTGCTAAGGTAGCTGAGTTACCTTAGACTTGAAAAATGTGTTAACTGCATGGTTCCAGGGATACCACGTTAATGCATGAACCTTTATTGGTAAGCTGATGCACTCCCTAATAGTTTTCTGAGAAAAAAAACAGATCAGGACCAGAGTAATACCCTCATTTTTTTCTCTCTTTTAATTTTTCTAATCCATTCATGGAACATTCATAAGCAGGTTGTAGGAAATAGCCCTGCTTTTTCTCAGAGGTAGAGTATGTGTATTCCTGCTATTCTGGTTATTGTTTTTTAAGTTGGTATCTAGCCAGTTCTGTCTAGGAGCCTAGATAGGCTCCATAAGACCGTCCAAACTATTTTCATTTGCCAGGTGTTTAAATGAGATTTAGGATTTTGGGAGTATCCCAAAGCAAGGCAAATTTGAGTCAAGTCTAGGAAAAGTTTAGAGGTGCTCTGTATGTTGTTTATGTATGCTCAAGAGATCGCCCCACCAGAACTGCTGGGTTTGGGCTTCTGGCTGCTCTACAGCACAGAAGGTGTCACCTTGTCTGGGTCACTGCTGGGGAGAGACAGGAGATTCTCAAGGGTCAACAGCTGGGAAAAGTACCATGAACAAAGTGACAGCGGCAAAGGGTTTTGGTACAGGGGTGCAGGCCTATCCACCTTTCCATGGTGCTAAAACCCATGGGTTTGAGCAGGGCCTCAACACCAGACAATTCTTTGCCAGGTGGTTGTGGCAGAGCCTCTGCAGGTGTTTTGGACATTGACATGGAACAGCTGGGAAGAGGAAGGTTAGGGAATGAACAGTGAATACAAGGTATGGTAGAATGGAAACTCTGTGAATACGGGGTGTAGAATGGAAACTCTGATCAATTACCCTCACTGTTAGAGGGAGGATGTGAGAATATTTGCATTAACTTGTGTGTCTGGAGTCAGAAACCGTTACATTAACAGAGGCAAATGCTCTTGTGACAGGACTGTGGGCTTCTTCCTAATCCCAGTTGTTCTTTCAGAGCAAGGCTGCTGCCAAGACTGGCTCTTCCAAATACCAGTGGGGGATCATGAAGTCTTTGGGTCTGTCTGATGAAGAAGTGGTCAGTTTTTCTGAAGCTGAGCACTGGCTGGATTATTTCCCTCCCCTTGCTGTCCAGGATCTGAAGAGCATGGGATTGAAGGTGACTCTGGGGGATCCCAGCCTCAGTTATACAGGCAGCCATACCTGTATTGTTACCGTGTTGGTGAATGTGCTGCTTCTCCTGGAGATTTTCTGTGTAATTCCAGCATAATTCCAGCAATGTTTCTGATATTTATTGTATTAGTCATTTAATGTTTTACTGGCCTTGGGTGATAATTAAGTGCTTTCTTATGTAGAGCTTGTAAGTCTGTACAGTGGTCACAGCTGGACATGAGTCCAGTAAAGACATTATGACCTACGGTTCCCATGTGAGATAACTTGTCTGTAGTCAGTATTTGACAGTAGTTCCATTTAGCATCGCATCTTTCTTCTTCCTAAAAGAAGAAAGAAGACTTGTCCTGCTGACAACAGATTTTTGAAAATGAAATGAAATAAAGATGATGAAACAAGGCAGTGCTGAAATTCAGCTTGAATGGTTGGTTAAAACTACTGCAAAACCTCTAAATTTCTCAGTCAGTGGAGGGACCTCAAGTCTTTGACATCTCTGCTCTGAGAGCAGGCACGGATGTGTGTTTAAGCTTACACCCTTTATGGGATGTGTACTTGCATTATCTTTTTTGAGAGAAAGCTCTTTATTTTTTAAAATAATAGTTATGGTATTATGAGATTCCTTTGATTTCTTGGTTGTGCTTACTTACTGGAGCCTCTTACCCATTTTCAGGTGGACTGGAGGCGTTCCTTCATCACGACAAATGTCAATCCCTACTATGATTCCTTTGTGCGGTGGCAATTCCTTACACTAAAGGAAAGAAATAAGATTAAGTTTGGCAAACGGTAAGCTGACGCTGAGCTCTGAGTTTTTGGGAGCGTGGCTAAGCTCAGCTGTACCAAAGGCAGAGCCCTGTGGCACGTCTCTAGAGCGTGCTTTTAATTCACATGAAACCAGAATCTTTCATTGCTGGTGCTCTGCCAGTGAAGTGTAGTTGTTGTGCCAACAAAGCACGTGAGATTTGTCTTCCGGGTTTTGTTTTCCCATGGGTACCAACTCCAAGCAATAAAGGGTCAATTCTGAAAGCTCTTCTGAAAACTGATGGAAACAGATCCACACAAAATACGAAAATTACCATTGAGGTCTTTTTTTCCCCAGAGAGCTATATATTTTTCTTCTTGCTCTATACAGTACTTTACTTACTGCTAAATGAAAATACACCTGTTTTCTAGATACACAATTTATTCTCCTAAAGATGGACAGCCTTGCATGGATCATGACAGGCAAACAGGAGAGGTAATATTTTTACTTGATGCTTTGACGCATTGCTTATGATCCTAAATACTGAATGGAAAATAAATTGCATCTTGGAGCCAAACATAATTTGGGTGTGCAGAGTCACTGGCTCTCAGCTGTCAGTGCATGTGAAAATTGAATGAACACCTCTCTTGAGCAGATCTGTCTGGAGCTATGGCTAGTATTTTCCGTTGTAGCTGGTTTCTGTGATCGTTCGGCAGTCTGTGCCAGCAGCATCACTCCATTGTGTTATCTGTTGAAACTAAATAAACAAGCTGTTAACTTATATGTTGCTGAGACAGTGTCTGTGACAAGCTTTTGGCTGTAGGAACACAGTATAACCTCTCTGCAGTCTGCATTTTAGTGAACAGCCTTTCATATGAGTGGAAATAAGATTTACTCTGACAAAAGCATCGGTACCTTAAATAGTGTTTGGATTAGGTTCCTACAGAATAGAATTTATTTTCTTTCCTGCTCAAGTGAGATTTATTTATTGATTATTGCATTGTTTGTGGGAATTGTAGGGTGTTGGGCCTCAAGAATACACGCTAATAAAAATGAAGGTGTTGGATCCTTACCCTGCAAAATTGAGGTAGGTCTTGACTTTTTGTTGCAGATGGGCTCTGTTCCCTGGCCAGAAATGACCATTGAATTGAACAGTCTGTTTTGCCTAATGCAGAGTTTAATTTCACCTGATTATTTCCATCACTTCAAAGACCTGGTCAGAATTTTGAGCTGCTCTATTCACTGTGTCTGCGTGGAACTCAGGATGGAATAAAAAAAAAAAAGGGAAAGAAAATGGAAAACCCACAACAAATTAATGACCCACTTTTGTTGCTTAGGAAACATTGCTTGAAAGTTAATGTTAGTTTAAAAGCCTGTTCTGTATGATCTGGAATGATTTTATTTTGGTAACTTATCTGATACTTTTTTCCCCCCAGTGGCTTGAGAGGAAAAAACATTTTCCTGGTGGCTGCCACGCTCAGGCCAGAGACCATGTTTGGCCAGACCAACTGCTGGCTGCGCCCAGACATGAAGTACATCGGCTTTGAGACTGGCAGTGGGGACATCTTCATCTGCACCCAGCGTGCTGCCCGAAACATGTCCTACCAGGGCTTCACCAAGGACAGCGGCGTCGTGCCCGTGGTCAAGGAGCTGATGGGAGAGGTGAGCCTCCTGCAGCGTGCTGCTCAGGCTCAGCTGCTCCTCTGGGGCTTGTGCCTAGAAAGGTGATGGTGGAATTCTCATTGTAAAGAAAATACAGGAGATATTACAGAAATTTTGGAGTGACTGAAATCTTTAGTGACAAAGGACACAAGCAGCAGGCAGCTTCCTTGGCAGCCAAGTCACAGCAGCTGCGGGGAGGATTACCTGGTGCACTTAGCTGGGAACAGATGTGTGATGTGGTGAAAGGATAGTGTTAAATAACACTTTTCTGCTTGCTGGGAAGAGTGAATGGAAAGGCAGGGGGAAAAGTCATAACTAGAAAGGGTTATGTGGAAAAGGCTTTTGTTGGTACTGACATTTCCAGTACATCTGTGTGAATGAAGCTTTCTTAGCTGAGTGGTGAATGTCAGTGGTTTTGGGCTTTGCTGTCCTTAACCTGTGTGCTTTGTGCAAGTGTCATCAGCGGTGTTTATTCATCCTGATACAAAGCACCTTCTTCACAAATGCTGTTTGCATCCCTTGATCTCCATTCACTACAACTTGTCACCATTAAGAATGAAGTAGAAAATACGTTTTTTTTCCTTTGTTAGTAGATATGATGAGAATTCAAGAAAATTAGTGAGGTAGAAGACTGCTGCCACATCTTGACTGCCTCCTGTCATTGTGTGAATATCTTGACAATATGCTTTCCTTTCTTTGTTTAATGTCACTTTTAGTCTGGCTTCCTAAGCCATTTCTGCCTCAATGCTGTTGTGCTTCAGATACTTGGAAGCAAACTGTGCTTCTGCTTCCTATGCTTTCCCAATTCTACATACTAGTGTTTTTCTTGGCATTTGGCATTTGACTTTTCTACCAATAAATAACTTGTATCCTGTCTCAAATAGCACCACATGTTTTCATATGTACTTCCTCCTTGTCCATCTGTATATAAAATGTATTTAATGTGTTTGTAATGTGTCAGGAAAAGTTGCAGGAAATTTGAAGAATATCAGCCAGGGGAGCTTACTCTGCTAGGCTGAAAGCCCCTGATTTACTGTAATGCTGTTCCTTTGTCCTGCTCAGGAGATTCTTGGTGCTGCACTTTCGGCACCCCTCACCACCTACAAGGTCATATACGCCCTGCCCATGCTCACCATCAAGGAGGATAAAGGTAATTCTGCAGCAGGGCCTGTTGGATGGGCACTGGTGTTCGGTGTGTGGGGACTAATGCTTCCATCTGTTTATCTTGGCTAAGGAACTGGAGTGGTGACAAGTGTTCCCTCGGACTCTCCAGATGACTTTGCAGCCCTGAGAGACTTGAAAAAGAAGCAGGTCAGTCTGTTAACTGAATTGTTTCTGTTTCCCTAGTGAAGAGGGTCAAAAGTGAATATCCAGTGGGTAAAACGAGACTTGCTTCAATCGGCATTTTGCCGTTTCTAACTTTAACTCAAAGCAGTTAAAAATAAATGAAGTTTAAACCAACTGAGCTAGGGCAGATGGGTTTTTTTTCAGGCTTCAGGTCTGAGTTTTGGATGAGAATCGTGTAACTTGTGCTGCATGTTAAAGTAGAGAAGAGCACCGGTGAAACAGAAATGAATTTCTATTGTGGAAATGACTTCTAAAAATGAGATTAAGATTCTCTACGAATTTCAAATGAAACGGAAAGTGGTTGTTACTAACTGCAGGAGTACATCAGCATCTGAACAGCTATCCCTGGCTACTGAGTTTTTGTCTATTCATTTCAGGGTAGAGCAATACCAGTTTTGACTCTTCTAAAAAATGTAGATGGTTATGTCAAGGAATCACCTGGAAATGAGGTGGGGACTGAGCTCAGTTGTCAGAAAGGGTGAGAAGGCAGGGAAGTGGTTTGTCTGATTTGTAATAAAACATTATGTACAAAAAAGACACTCTGATAAAAACCTTTAAATCTAGAAGACTTTATCTATTGCTTTTTTTTCTTCCACCTTTCAAGGCTTTGAGGGTGAAGTATAACATCAGAGATGAAATGGTCCTGCCATTCGAGCCGGTGAGTGCACCCAGACTTGTCCATCTACAGCACATAACGTGTTATGCTCACTGATGAGAAACAAACCAGGAGCTGTGCTCCAGAGTTTCTGTTTAAAGTCAGTCCTTCTCAGCTGAAAGAGCTGGAAAACTTTCATATTGTATGAAAAATTTTCATGTTTTCCTGTAATTACAACATTTGGTCTGTTAAGGGTTGCAACCAAGATTTGTTATTCTATGCTGTACTTCAGAGAGAAAGGAAAGTATCGGTTTTTATGGGAATTACTGTTTTGGGAAATGAAATGCATCATTATACTGATAACCTGTTGGTTGATTAAAACTCAGTGCCCTCATGGCCAGAGCAGGAGGGTACGTGTTCAGTGCGAAAAGCTGGAGTCCCTCACTGTTGGTTCCACACGCCAGCTCCAGTCCTGGGGCAGCTCGGTGTGGTGTCATGTCACAGGATGTCACAGTCCTGGGCAGCTCAGGAGTCACCCTGGGGGCTCCCAGAACTTCTGGGCGATGAGTGGAATTGCAGCCATGTGTTTTAAGTCCTGTGTAACTTGTGTTACCTTGTAACATCTTGTGTTAGATGCAGAGAATGTGGAGAGCGAGCAGTGGGGTGCAGGAGGAGTTTGACAGCCCTTTGTTTATTCTCAGGTGCCCATCATTGAAATCCCAGGTTATGGCAGCCTTTGTGCTCCATTTGTCTGTGATGAGCTCAAAATCCAGAGCCAGAATGACAGAGAGAAGCTTGCAGAGGCCAAGGAGAGAGTGTACCTGAAAGGATTCTATGAGGGAGTAAGTAATATAAGATTTGGTAAGTGGTTTCTTGGTGAGTTTAATTAGGAGGAAAAAAAGGCAGGCAGAGAATTAAAAAAAGAAAAATCTCAAGAAGGAGGGACAGTATCCCTTTTTTCCTTAAAAAGTTCCAAAGAACTTTTCATTTAGACTCTTCCTGCAGAAAGGTTCTGCAGTTGGAGGAGCGATGTAGAATTGGAGAAAGTTTCCACTCATACGTTCCTGTGTTCTCTGAGCATTATAACCTGAGTGATAACCTTCTGGGGAGCTGATCCATTTTTTTGCAAGTATAGGTAGGGAAACTGATATGAAATGATCAAGGTGTTATTGTTTGCAGATTTTTTTGTTTTATTTTTTGTGTTTGTTTTGGTTTGGTTGGGTTTTTTTTCCTTTTTTTTCTCCTGTCTTTACCTCATTTTGCTCACAATTTATATTTCTCAGCTGTTCTTCTGTAAGAAAGCAATAGTTTTTATTTCTGACTCTTTGGAATCTGTCATCTATGTGGATGCTGACATATGCAAACTGGTTTTGGGTAAAGATGACTACACATAATGAAAAAACCAACACCTGTATTCTTTATTTTTTGCATGTCAAAGATTGCAGCACCTGCTACTTCCTTATATTGATTTGAACACCTGTGGCACCTGTTTCTTGCTAAGTTTTGAAAAAAATCATCTCCTGTGCCCATCTTTTACAGTTGATGTTGGTGGATGAATACAAAGGACAGAAAGTTCAAGATGTCAAGAAATGCATTCAGAAGCTGATGTTGGATAAGGTAGGTGACAGAGTGCACACAGCTGCCTCTGAATTGTCTGTTTTGTCCTTTTTGCAGGGCTGAGCTGCCAAAGAAACCCCCGGTGTGGTTCTGCAGCCCTCAGGGTGCTTTGGGTCACTGCAGAGAGAGGGACCCGGTGTTCTTGGGCTGAGCAGCTTAATTAGAGTTCTCTAGTTCCCTGCCTTATTCTGTCACCCTCCCTAGGACCTGTTCTGGTGGTCCAGTTTATTCTTTAGCTGTGAGGATACTGCAAGCGTAGGACCTGAACTGTCAAATCTCTTTCAGGCCAGTGAAGGGGATGTGATGTGCAAATGCCTGTTGCTGGGCTTCTCTTTCAGAAAGCAGAGAGCAGTAAGCAAACAGTGTTTGTGGCATCCCTCTAATGAGGCTCCCTGATGAGGATTGGGAGTGGGAGAGGTTTCAGGCATTTAGTCATTATTCCCTTGTTGTTGTGGCATTGTTATGTCCAGATTATAATGCATCAGCACGCATGGTGTGTGCAAGTAGATTTGAAGCTCAGCATCCCATTTTCCTTTGCCTTTCCCTCTCCCTCTGTCCCCCAGAGTTTCCTAGGAGCTGTTTCAATCAGTGGGCATAGTCAGTGGGGAATAGTTTGTGCTTATGTCCTCCTTTTCCTCGTGCTTTCTGTGTGAAGTGCTGTGAGCTGGCACCTTAGAGAAGTACAGAGTCAAGCCTTGCTTCATTTTACCTGAGGGAATACTGAGGAGAGAGCCTGGACAGTGGTGAGAGCTATGCAGTAAATGCTATAAACCAAATTAGAATGGAGAGGACGCTTTATAGTAAATTTTCAGGATTTTCAATACTTTGCTAAAGTACTTGAATCTCAGCTTTCATTGCCCTTTCAACTCCTAGGGTGAAGCCATGATCTATATGGAACCCGAGAAACAAGTTATGTCGAGATCTGCTGATGAGTGTGTCGTGGCCCTTTGTGACCAGTGGTAAGTGAAACAAGGCTGTAGTTATAAAGTTGCTCCAGTTGTACACTACTTCTCGATTGCTTTATAACAGTAAATCTCTCCTGTCTGTAGGTATTTAGATTATGGTGAAGTGAGCTGGAAGAAACAGGCATCAGAGTGCTTGCAACATCTGGAGACGTGAGTTATGAACGTGGCTGTAGAGGAAAATTACTTTGCTGCTGTTGGTGGGGTCAGAGAGGGCTGCAAGCAGTAAGAGCTTCTTTCTTACAGGTTCTGTGAAGAGACTAGGAGAAATTTTGAAGCTACCTTAGGCTGGCTACAAGAGCATGCATGCTCCAGGACGTATGGCTTAGGTAAGCAAAGCATTCCTTTCTTAGTGGGTGCCTCGATTCATTTGGAAGGCTTAAATGCTATACAGCATCCCCAGTGGTATAGGGAAGTGTGGGAACAGCATTGTCCAACTTGTATCTTGGCCCAGCATCCCAGGGAAGGTGTGCTTTGTTGGAAGTGCATGGGGCTGGTAATACTTGCACTACTACAGGTAGTCCGTGCAGCATCTTGGTAGCTTTTTGCCTGAGCCATTGATTTGGAAGGGAGTTCAGAAGAAGGAACTTACACCATTTCTTGGGGTTTCTCCTTGAATTCTGATTAGCTTTCATCTTGTGTAGCCTGACATGGGACAGCTGCTAGAAGTGCACTATAACCCACAGCAGATGTTCTTGAGCTGAGCTGTGTCAGGAAACAGATTGAAAATCAGCAACTGTTTGCTCTTGAGTAAATTTTTCAAATGCATAATTTAATTTTTAAACCAAATATTTTTAAAAGCATAAGCCTGAGTACTAATGTATGTATGTATGTATGTATGTTTATGTGTTCCACTGAAAATCCTAAGCCCACGAGTGTTTGTGGGCCCTGTGTGGGGTGGGGTGGTGCTGCTGGTGCCTGACACAGCCTTCCCCCTCCAGGGACCCGCTTGCCTTGGGATGAGCAGTGGCTGATAGAGTCCCTCTCCGACTCCACTATCTACATGGCCTATTACACCGTGGCTCACCTGCTGCAGGGAGGGAACCTGAGGGGCCAAGGAGAATCTCCTCTGGGCATCAGGTAGGGAGAGTGAACCATTAAGTTCTCTTGTTTAAGTGGGTGTGCTTACCTCATCAATTGCTCTGCAGAAAGACTTGCCAAGGAGGCTGAGTCTTTGTGTCTGTGTGTAAAAAGCATCTTTATTAAACTTAACCTACCATGAGCTGAATTAGAACAGGTCTGCAGAGAGGCAGTAAGGAAAGAGAGGAGTGTGATAGGGAGTGAGACAAAGAGAGAGGTCAAAGCCCCTTAGCAGGTGCTAACACATAGCAAACTTTGGCTTGAAAGTATTTAATTTGGAATGTGTGCAGTATCCGGTGCACTCTGCTGCAGTTCTGAGGGCCAGAAATAAAAATCTCTGTAGAAAGAAGAAGGATATGTGTTAATGCAGCCTAGTGGCTGCAGAGCTGTGGGTATCAGTTGCATATCGTCATTATTTTCCTTCAGATTTGTGGATCCTACCTCTGGTAATTGGTTAAGATGTGTCTTTCAGTAAATGTTAATTTTAAATGTTCATTCCATTCGAAGTGGGAAAAGACCACAAATGTTTTCCATGTAGGAGGCAACCTTGAGCTGTACAGCAATTCTCTCCTGTGCTGCTCTTTGGCTCTGGGAAGCCAGAAGGGATGGCACCATGAGACGTACCAGTGAGGGGCTCTCAGTGTTCACTTAAGGTCACAGGTGGTGCTGAGGCTTGGGTGGTGATGTTTGAAAAGAAATTATCAGGTTTACAGGATATTCAAGATTATGCTTTAATTATTAATCACTTTTTCTTTATGCGAGTCTTTATGTTTTATTGGGAAAATCTCAAAGGGCATTTGAAGCAGGGCATGGCTTGAGCAGTTCTGAATTTGTTTCTGACATTGGATTCACTCACCTGAACTCAGCTAAAGGCCCTGGACGCTCTGTCCATGTTTGCTGATCACGTGGACTGTGCTGTGAGAAGGGAGCAACAGGTTTAAGCTGCCTTATAGAAAGTGCTGTGGAGTGTGAGGAGCTTTTACTGACTGTAATGTGGAACTGATTCTGTGCAGGGCACATCAAATGAGCAAAGAGGTTTGGGATTACATCTTCTTTAAGACGGCTCCATTCCCTAAAACTGATATTCCAAAAGAAAAGTTGGATAAGCTGAAGGAGGAGTTTGAATTTTGGTATCCCGTGGATCTCAGAGTTTCTGGCAAAGATCTTGTTCCAAATCACCTGTCCTACTACCTCTACAATCACGTGGCCATGTGGTCAGAACAAAGGTAAGTTGGGATGTCACTCTCCAGGTAAAGCTGGAGAGTTTGCAGTTCTGTTACATTTGGTAATGACTTTTGGACTGCACAGCATTAAGAATTGTGTTGAAAATGTATTTTTTCCATATTGTAGCTTTGATACAGTTGTCTTTAATAGAAGCTACTGGAAGGGAAGGGTTTTTTACTATTATTTCCCCTTGTTTTTCTGCATTATCTCCTCCTATGGATTTCTCAGTGTTGAGTTGTATTCTTGCACTGGAATTTATTTGACTTTATTATTAAGTCTCCTTAATTCATTCTCAAGGATGGTTAAAAGAACCATATATACTGCCATGGGCTGTGCAGGACTGGTTGAGAATCTTTGCCCATCGCAATGATGCCTTTATGGTGAAGATACTGTTTGCATTCCCTTGGACCTGGTTTAGGGGTTGTGTACAACTGTACAGAGGAGAAGTGGGTTTCTGATGTATAGTAAGGATGATTGTGGGTAGTTTAATATCTCCTTCCTTCACAGGCAGAGATGTGGACCCAGCACTGTTGTGTGCTCTTGGGAAGTGCCAATCACTGGCCTTTAAATTAAAAATATCTGAACAGAGGAAGGTGATGTAAACGAACTGTAACTGCAGGTGCACTGCTCCCCACCTTGCATTTCAGCAATGATAATCCTTAGCCTTTATACTGTAGTTCTTTTCATCTTCAGAGACACTCCTCAATATATTTAAGACAACCCTTAGGTATTTTTTTTTGAAGATTCCACTTGAGGTGTTCATCTCAAACTGGAACATAAAACGTTTGTTTCCTTTTTTAAAAAGATAAAATGTATTTACTTGGCCAAAAGATTTGTATCTTGTCTTCGAACAGAGAAAAGTGGCCAGTAGCTGTGAGAGCCAATGGACATCTGCTCCTCAATTCCGAAAAGGTACAGCGAAGTTTTGTGTGACACGGCTTTTGTGTTGTCAGAACAGGCATTTGTTAGCCAGACTGGAAACTTCCTGGGATGTAAGCAGGGGAAATAGTGACATTTCTTCTTTAGTGCCCTCCAGCTCTTCATTCATTAGAGGTAAAGACTTGCCTTGCCTGTGATTCTATGTAGCACTTTCTTTTAAGTCAGCTCTTGTGTAGTCTCACCAAATTAGTGAAGACTTCAGTGCAGTTCTCTTAAGTTCTAGGGTAATATAGAATATTTATTTATTTAACTAAAGTTTAGCTTTTTAGAGCATTGGAGTAGGTGCAGTGAGAGGAAAGTTTGTTCTGACACTGGAGTGAATTAGAAGTGCCTGAACCCAGGAATTAGGCCTTGGAAACTGTCTGATACGAATCAAAACCCCCCGAAACGATCTCTAATGGAGTCCTTGAAAAAATCAATGCAGGGTGATCTGAAACTGCAAGTTTTAAAGTAGTATATAAGTTTAATTTAGGGAATTTCTGGGATTTTATTTTGTTGCTGAGTGCATGCAGAGTTCAGTCTGCTTTTGCTGTGAGACCTAATTCAGATTTACCGAAGTGCTTTTTGCTGTGATTCATGAGAAAATTGTTTGCCCAAACCCTTGCTGGGTCTGTCTTGCTTATCCACCAACACAGGGGATGTGTGAGAAAACAAACACTCTTATCTTTCTTTCAGATGTCTAAATCGACAGGCAACTTCCTCACCCTCACTCAAGCTGTTGACAAGTTTTCTGCAGATGGTGAGTGCGTTCTGACCTGCATCTGATTGTCAATTATGCCAGAACGACTAAAATGAGTGTTTTGCTCTCAAAGGAGTTTATTGGAGTATTGAATGGCAATAAATCTGCCACTTACCACCTGCTCTTGTTGAAAAGATGAACTCCACTTGGAAGAATGACATATGTGTTAGCACACCTGGTTCAGCCAGGAGTTGCTCCTGGGGCTGAGCCCTCCAGGAGCAGCCTGCTTGATCTTTCTATGTTCACTGAGGAGATCAGAGCACAGGACAGGCTGCTGGTGTGTGTGGGGTGGGCACAGATTTGTGTCCTCTGTATCCACGTGTGCCATGCTCCTGTGCTTTGGGCAGTGACTGCACTGGTCTCCTGGCGTCTGCCTGCTCTGTTCCCGAGGAGGGCAGTGTTCCTCTCCCATGGGAAGGGCCTCCTCTGAGGCATCCCTGGCTGGCCAGGCAGTCTGTGACCTGTGCATTTGTTAGCTGCAGCTGCAGTGGGCTGTCACGGGGGCAGGAGCACGGCTCCAGGGGTATCGGCCGGCTCCTGGCACCCGGCCATGGCAGCTGATCCCCTTTCCTGCAGGCATGCGTTTGGCCTTGGCTGATGCTGGGGACACTGTTGAAGATGCCAACTTTGTGGAAGCCATGGCAGATGCTGGTATTCTTCGTCTCTACACGTGGGTGGAGTGGGTGAAGGAGATGATTGCAAACAGAGACAGCCTGAGGAGTGGCCCAGCCAGCACCTTCAATGACAGAGTCTTTGCCAGGTATGGTACAAAGGTTGACAACACAGTTTGGGCCAGGTTTTCCCTTGCAAGGAGGAATCCTGTAGTTTTTGGTTTTTTTTTTTTAAATTAATGAATTCAATAAAATGGAGCTCATTCCAGAATAGGTTATGGGCTTTGGCTGCACTGGTGATGGTTTTACAGTGTTGCCATTATGTGAGGCAGACTGTTCAGTACTGATGCTGTCACTTCCCTCCCCAGTGAGATGAACGCAGGCATAATGAAGACGGACCAAAATTATGAGAAGATGATGTTTAAGGAAGCTCTGAAAACTGGCTTCTTTGAGTTTCAGGTAGGAGGTGTAAGAAAGTGACACCCGGTATTTGTTACTTTGTGGATTTCTTTTGATCCTTCTGTCTCTGATCTTTAATTATAAAGCTGAATTGGAATCAGAATTGTGTCAAGAAACAAGAGTACTTCAAAGGAATAAATGTGGAATTGTAGAGGTCTGCTTGTGTCAGTTTACAAAGGTCCAGAGGAAAGCAAATGCAATTCTGCAAATAGTCCTGATGTTTAATACGAGCAAGAAGCTGCTTAAAAACAGACACTATTCAAAAAGAGTGTTACCTTTCTTTATATCTTTTTGTGATAAAGGACTCTTCATAAGAAATCCAGATAATGCATCAACAAAATTGTTTGGAAGCATAGTGCTTTTTGATATCCTCCATAAACCATGTCTCCAGAGTGTCTGCCGAGCCATGCTGCTCCATTTAATGAATTACACACGCTCCTTCATGTGGCTGCTTTGAGATACTCAGGAGTAGGGTTAAATAGGCTGAATTATGTGTAATGATAGATCATATTCATTGCCTTTTTCTTAGTCCTTATTAGTATCTGTATGTAAGTTATTTGGGATGACAGCACCTGACACACAGCTGTGGATGTTTTTGTCTTTTATGTTTGTGCCAATAAACAGTTTTTTAAAGTACCACATAAATGCAAAAATCCAGTAGCCAACTGGCAGAGTCGCATGTGGGTGCTTCAGGAAAATGCAGTTCTTAGAAGTCAGTAATGGATTATGACAAGGTGCTCACGTTCTGAAGGCGTGTTGGAGCCCACAGGTGTGTGTGTGTGTGACTCTGGGTGTCTCTCCCTGGCAGCACAGGGCTGATGGCTGTGCTGTTGTTCCAGGCAGCAAAAGACAAGTACCGGGAGCTGGCCATCGAGGGGATGCACAGGGACCTGGTGTTCCAGTTCATCGAGGTGCAGACTCTGCTGCTGGCTCCTATCTGCCCCCACCTTTGTGAGCACATCTGGTCCCTGCTGGGGAAGGTACTGACATTTCAGTTCTGAGCTTTTATGGATTTCAGTGACACCCATGTCAGGCTTACCGATATGATTCGTGTAAAAGTAGAAGAAATGTGTCAGAATCCAAGGGGTCATACTGGCTCATTGTCCCTGGGACACAGTGACGGGTCTGTGCAGTGATGATATGTGCAGCATTAATACAGTGACTCTCATTGTCTGCTTATGTAGAGGTGATCTAAAATTAAGTGAAACAATGCAATAGTCTTACAGTTCTGTGTAAAGCCTAGTTTTGATGTTTTTTTAAGCCCTCTGCTTGTAGATGGCATTCTGTAGCCATCTGGTAGTTGTGATTGGATGTATAGCCCTGAACACGCTTGCAAAGGAGTGCTTGTCGGCCACGTGCCCACTCGTGTAGGGTGTTTTGGGTAGGTACTCACTGAGCTCCCGGCTGGCTAGGCTCTCTTTTCCAATCAAGCTCTAATGGTTGGAAACCCAGCAGCTAAGGTGTGTTCACCTCAGTGCTTCCCTGTCTCGCTGTGCCCAAAGGCTGACTCCATCATGAGGGCCTCGTGGCCAGCAGCAGGGCCCGTGGACGAGGTGCTGATTCGCTCCTCTCAGTACCTGATGGAAGCAGCTCACGACCTCCGCCTCCGCCTCAAGAGCTACATGGCACCTGTGAAGGGAAAGGTGAGGCTCATCTGTTCGTGTGCCTGTGTGATAGTTGTGTATTGCCTAGGCACTCCTTCCTGACTTCTTTTATTTCCTCAGAAAAGTACCAAAGAGCCTTCCCAGAAGCCTTCTCACTGTACCATCTACGTGGCGAAGAACTATCCACCGTGGCAGCACACCACCCTGTCTGTCCTGCGCAAGCACTTCCAGGTGCTCTTCCCCTCCTCTGCCCTCCAGCCGCTTGCCTGCTCTTTGGGGGCCCATTTTTCCATCTCTAGAAAGTTTATGAGCTGTACCTTGTTACCAAATTATTTCTATAGGTTAATTTTCTTTATGCTTTTGCAACTGTCCAGTAAGTTTTGATGGTTAATGAAAATGTCCCATGGACTGGCATTGATTTGACAGTTGCATTTCGTTGGTTTTGACACTCTGAGTAAAAATGTGCCTGTGCTCTGTTGTTTCTTCCATTTGTAAACGGTTAGCTTTTAAATATTCTTCTTTACAAGTATATTCTTGAAGAAACGTGGTTGACCAACAGGCTACTGCTGCCTTACTCTGCAAGTGGGCTTAGAAGCTTTCTTCTGGCCTTTGAGTAAGTGTATACCACTCAGCAGTGTCACAAGAAGTACCTGAAGTGGAGTTAGTCACAACTTATGTGGAACCAGCACAATTAGTCTTAAGAGGAAATTTATTAGGAAAGCAGAAGGATCTGTGTTTCTGGCATGAGGAAATTGCTGAGAGTGGCTTTTGGGATCCTGATGAGCCACGCTCAATTTGAGAACACCAGGGTTGTACATGATAGATTTGGGCGTCCTGACTATTCCAGCTTGTGGCAGAGATAAACCAGTATTCCTCATGTGGAATTTGTTCTTGGGGGTATTCACCTTTGGGTATTGCATAGGCTTTTTTTTTTCCTGTATTAGTGTTAAATGCTGTTTGGGTTTCAAAGGGAGGAGAAAACTCTCTGTGGAATTAGTGATGCTGACAAACCTTGCTGGTATTTATGGGAAAGCAGGAAAGGTATGTGATATTGAAGGGCGAGTTTTTTTCATGACAGCTGTTCTCTTTAATGCTTGTTCATCCCTGTTTAGGCCAGTGGAGGTCAGCTGCCAGATAATAAAGTAATTGCCAGCGAGCTGAACACCTTGCCAGAGCTGAAGAAGTATATGAAGAAGGTGATGCCTTTTGTTGCCATGGTTAAGGTAAGTGTCAGAGGGACAGTTCTGGTACAGAAAAGGCTTTTGTGAATGCAGTGTCTCCCCCTTGCCCTTTGCTTACTTGGCATCTTCACGGGTTTGTTTCTAAACATCTTGTACATCTCTAGAAGAGCTACATAATAAAAATGTCTCTATGTGAATTAGCCCAGGTGAGCTCTGGATCTGGCTGAGGCTTGCTGCTTTCTGTGCTTTTGTGGGTATAATTTGTACTTCAAACATTCCTGGATTCCTCTGTATTTGAAATGTCTCCTATTTGACTTCTCCAGTTTTTCATGCTGAAATGAGCCAAGTGTTGCTTTGGAGACATAAAACGTGGAAGCTAAGAATAAGGCCAGAGCTGATTGATTTCAGTATGTTTAAGGGAGGAAACAACAGTTTGTTCTGAGCTTTGAATGGAATTGCGAATTTTGTGTGTAATTCTTACGTTTATCACTTAATATTCTGGTAGTCCCTTATTTTCCCTGAGTCATGTGAGCCTATGAAAATCTTGACTTCCATTTCTTTAAAGAAACTTTCTTGTGCTTGCTGTTGCAGATGAAAATTGAATACAGCAAGCAGGGAGAGCCAAGAAGCAAAGAATTAACCTTTTTTTTTTTTTTTTAAAGGGGGGGGGTGGTCACAGTGTAAGATTTAAAACCTTTTTGATGACTTTTCATGATCTGTAGAAATTGAGAGGGATTAGTAATGGAAAAAATCCTAATGAGTGTAAAAACAAAATTACTTTTTCTCCTTAAGCTTTAGCTTAATTTTTGAAATGCACATAATAATGTCTTCTCTTTGTAAGCTTTGTTGTGTTTTCTAAGGGGAGCTGTTCTTTGCCGTCTCTGTGGGGTTGTTCTGACTGTTCCTTTTTTTTTGTGGGAGCTTGGAAGCCTTCAGAGGAGCAGAGCACAGAGCAGTTCTGGAGCTTAAGAACAGCAGGGATGTGTTAGATGCACTGATCCAGCTGGGAAAGGTCAGACGAGCTCTCAGTCCTAAGAGTTAGGGCTGAAACATTGCTGTGTTTTGGTGTCTTTATTCTGGCAGCAGTGAGTGATCCTGAGGCACATGGGGAAGGAACTGAGCCTTACCTCAAATCCATTTTTTTTGCTTCCAAAGAGCAGCAACCTCTTTCCCACAGAGACATGGAAACATCTGAGCTTGGACTCCCCTGAGCAGTGTCTTTCTCTGAAACCAATTATTCATCAATTCCAGGGTACAAGGAGCACTTCTGCTTGTGCTTCCTACTCATCAGAGGAAGGCTGAAATGTAGGAGCACCTCTGTGATTTACAAAGGGAAGCAGTTCCGTGTTAAAAGGGAGTCTTTCACATTAAACTGATGAGGAAACCAGGAAACCGCAACCGTGCTGAGGCTGACAAAGCAGAGCTTCAAAGGAGACAGCTGGCTCAGCATGTGAGAGCCAGGCAGGGGCAGATTAAACTCCAAAGAGGAAGTTCTGTTTTAGTTAAAAAAAAAAAAAAAATGGTGTGGTTTTTATACTGCCTTTAATACAGTGTCTCTTGTGACTTGCTGCTGGCTTTCTGGACTAATTAAGTTACTTTTATGTTAACTTACAAAGTGGTTGTTATTTCCCTGCAGAGAACTCGCTGTGAGCACGTCCAGGTGTTGTGGGCTTGTCCTTTATTTTAAACTGGGTCATAAGCCTGAGTTTCCTGCTGTGAAATACCACTGAAATGCTGACTGATTTTGTGAATTCTCAACCTACACATTAAGTAGGGATTTAAATAACTGTGAATGTCAAACACCATTTCAATTCTATATTAAAAATGTGTTCTAATTGCTCTTACTCCTCCCATCAGTGTCACCAGCTCCCTGTAGAAGAAGCCCTGTTACAAGAAAATTATTGCTCCAATGTTAATGTTGTGCCAGCAGAGAGTTCTCAGATTTACAAGCCTATTCTTTTCGTGACTAATGTGGACAGTTTGCCATTTTGAAGCATCGTTTTACTTGCAGCTTTTAGAGGGTTTTAATACTTTTTTCCACCCCCCGACAGGAAAACTTGGAGAAAAATGGTTCTCGTGTTCTTGATCTTGAACTGGAGTTTGATGAGCGTGCAGTGCTCATGGAGAACATTGTCTATTTGACAAATTCCCTGGAGGTTGGTACAGACTTGGCACCTACTTGGCATTTATTGGGACGGCTGGAGCAGCAGCCTTCCCTAAGACTCTTTACGTTAACTTCTGGGTGTGCATTGCTCAAGTAACAGTTTCTTACCAGCTTTCTGTTTCCATTTGTCAAAGAAGCGTGTCTAGATATGTTCAGTGTTGGTGTGGAGGTACAGGGGTGGCTGTGCACTACAAACATCCCAGAAAACAGTGCTGGTTTTCACTGGAGAACCGGATGTAGCTGTGGCAGTGATGTCCACTGGCGCTTTTGAGGAGACATTTTTGTCTGAGCCAGTCTGTTCCTCACACTTCCAGCTGAAGAAATGAGAAGGAGCTGATTCAAGGCCAAGCAAGACCAGGCAGTCCTTGGGCACCTACACTGGCGTGTTGCCTGCAGCAGGCTGTCTTCCCTCAGCAAGGGAAGGCTCTGGGCAGGGCTTTTCACACTGTGCTGTGTAGAAAGGCATCCAGTCTGGTGGCAGCTGTGCTGCTTCGTATGATGAACAGAATTTAGTTTAATAGGCAACGTGGTAATGAGGAGACATCAGGCGCGTGGTGTTAAAAAACCCCAAACAAACAAAACCAAGCAACCCCAACACCAAAAGTCAAAATCAAAAGCCATTTTTTTTTTTAAGAACCAGAAGCAATATGTATTGCAGAGCTGGATGTGACCTGTACGGTATGAAACAAGCATGACTTTAGTGGGCTCATCCCATGTCAGAGCCAAGCTGAGAGCGAGCAGCAAGTTTTACTGTCAAATGTAAATCCTCAAAGCCCCTGCCATGGGGGAGGGAGCAGCGTGTCCTCAGAACAGGGACACGCTGCTGGGAGCAGCCAGAGGGGCTGGGGGTCCCTGTCCTCGGGTGGGGACTGACAGTGGGGTCTCGGGTGCCTCACACAGCAGGGAGTAGGTGACCCTCAGAGGTCCTTTCCAAAGAAGGTTTTGTGGGTTCAGGTGTGCTTTTGTTGCTTTATGTCAGTGCAGGTTTGCTTTCCCCTTTCCTACGTGAACAGATGTGTGATGGGGCTGTAACCTCTGCTGTTCCCTCTAAAGCCATTAAACTCCTGCTTGTCCCCTCCTCCCCCATTTTTTCTTTTACAGCTGGACCACATTGAGGTGAAATTTGCTTCTGAAGCAGAAGATAAAATCAAAGAAGACTGCTGTCCTGGAAAACCATTTTCTATATTCAGAACTGAGGTAAAATCAGAAATTCAGGTATTGGAAGTCTGAAAACTTGATTAAAAAACTTAACTTGAAACTTTACTTTTGTCTGGGTTTTCTTAAAATATGCCATTTAAAAACTGATCAGACATGAATGTTTTTCAGGTATGAATATTTTTAACTCTTGAAATAAAAATGCCATTGATTTCCCTTAATACGTCTTAAACCCTTGTTGCACTTTGGGCCTCATTTTAGAGTTGGGGCAGTGCTGGTGTCCAGCGTGGCCAGGCAGGTTCTAAAGGGATTTTATCCCTCTGGAAGATTTATTAACAGCAGATGTTTCATTTGGTTTAGTTTCATGTTTCTCCTGGGGGATCACGTGCACAGGTTCTCCTTTAAGGTCTGGGTTGTTTCTCACAGCCTGGTGTGTCGGTGTTTCTGGTGAACCCTCAGCCCTCCAACGGCCACTTCTCCACAAAAATGGACATCAGGCAAGGGGACAACAGGGAGACCATCATCAGACGCCTGATGAAGATGGACAGAGGGATCAAAGGTAGCCCCCAGGACAGGTGTAGAGCTGTGCCACCTGCAGAGGGGGTGCTCACAGGGCTGTGACAGGAGTTCTGCCAGCTCCTGGTGCGGGAGCTTTGGGAATGGCTGGAAATGAGTGAGATGAAACAGGGACTCCCTCCCTGTCTTCCCAGAAGGTGTCAGTGTGCTGTTGGGCACAGGCCTGGAGGAGGCTGCACTCACAGGAAGGTTTGGCTGAAGGGTCCCGGGCTCCTTGGTCTGCTTAGCAATATTATTAGTCTGCCTTTTGGTAAGGAATTGCATCAAAATCAACCCTCGCCTTCCTCTTCCTCACAGTCTCTGCAGTTCATTCCTCAGAAAATGAGGAATAACTGTTCGCTTACTCAGACCTGTCCTGATCCAGATAAAGCAAATTCAGTGCTTGGAATGTGGTATTAGGAGCTGGTGTTTTCTGTGTGTTTATCCCCCTTTCTGCTGGGAACTCGCTGTGTAGCCACTGAAGGACGTTGTATCGGTGTAAACCTTTAACATGAGAGATGAGAATCTTATTTCCTTGGAGCAGGTGTGGAAGTTCCAAGGGTTCAGCATTGCTGTGGTTAGCTCTGTTTGGTGCTGTGGCCTGTGTACAGCTCCCGTGGCCTGAGCAGCTGCTGTCTCTTTGCAGATCTCTCTAAAGTGAAGCTGATGAGGTTTGATGATCCCGTGCTTGGGCCCCGCCGTGTTCCAGTCCTTGGCAAAGAGGAAGCAGGGAAAACTCCTATCCTGGAACAAGCCATCTTCCACATCGACCTGGCCCGGAGGCACGTCTGTGTCACTGAGAACGGCCTGACGAGGGACATTGGGGACACAATTGTTTACCTGGTTCATTGAACTGGTGTGTAACTGGCACTGAGGAGGTTCGTGGAGGGACTTTGAATCATCTGTATTAAACAAAGGGAGAATTTGTTCTGTACAAAAAAAAAAAAAAAAATAAAAATAAAAAAAATAAAAAAAATCCACCCAAACCAACCTGAGTTTGCATTTGAGTTGCTTCTGCTCTTTTAAACAGGGATTTTTATAAAATTATTTTCCTTTGGTGCTTTGGCTTCTCTTGAAGCAGTTGCCCTGGAGACCTTTCCTTTCCAGCTGTGGGCAGTCTTCAGAAACAAATTGGAATAAATATGCTTGGAATTCCTCTCCTTCCTCCAGGGAGCTGCATTCAGCTCCCTCCAGACCCGGTTCAGCCCAAGGCTTTAACTGAAGAGCCTGGTGCTGCCTGGCTGGGGGAGAGGGGTGGCCCTGGCAGCTGGGGACTGCTGTGACACAAGGCAAGGGCCATGATGATGTGACTGTGCTGTGACACATTGCATGTCTGAGGTCTCACCACTGTTGATTCCTTCCTGGGTCCTGCCTCGGGGATTGGACTTTTCATCCCACTTCATACCTGCAGCCAGGTACCCTCTCTCCCGGGTCACCCCCCCTCCCCTTGCCCTCGGTTCCCAGCAGGCACAACCTGAAACAACAAGAAAGTGAAAAGAAACGTTCTCGGCCTTTTTCATGCAAAAAGTTTTAATGGTGCCACAGCAGCCCCCGTGGGCTGGTGTCTCACGCGGTGGGTGCCAAAGCTTTCCTGAGCCCCGTGTTTCCCCAGTGCCCCCCAGTGCTTCCAGTCCATGAGGGGCTGTAATCCATTCAGCCCCAATTAACTTAATTATCTACAGGCTACAGAGCTAAGCATTAGTGCTATAAACTTAGATGAATAAACTTCTGAAAACTTAAAATGTCTTTAAACAATTGCTCTTTTTTTACAGAAATACAAAATAAATAGCTTGAGGATTAATACAAAACAGGAAACTAATCTCTTCTTGTTTATTGACTTTTCTCCCAAATAGTACCTTGAATTGAAAAAAACCTTTTAAAAAAATGAACTTCACTTCATGGAAAAAAATATTCAGCATCCCTGAATTTGTACAAGTGTCTCTGAACAACAAACTAAACATATTTGATTTATTCCTCCTACCCATCACCAACTAAGCAAAGGTTACACATCCTACTGTTTCTGAGATATATATGTAAAAATAGTAACTTAACGATTTCTCACTGATTGTGACCTGGCTGTAACATTTCATTGGAGCATTCCCCTGGGCTGGGTGCAGAAAGTGGGCAGTGGAACTCCCTGCTTGGTCATGTAAAGAGTCAGAGAACTTCTGTTGACCCCTTCTGCCTTTAAGGTCTATTTTGGCTGTAACTTTGATGTAAATACATCTTCTTCCCCCTTCATTACCTTTACAGTCCTCCTCAGCCTGACCCTGGGGGTGTCACTTGTGTGCTGGTCCCCAGGCAGCCTCAGATCCATCCCTGCTTCCCACTGGGAACACAAACGAAAGGGACCAACCTGTGGAGCTCCCACAGGCTTTGCTGGCAAGTCCTTGTCGCTTCATGGACGGTTTGGGGTTCTAAACACTGATTTCATGAATATTTGGAAATGTTACTTTTTAAATGGGACCGATACTGACGTTTATGACAAAAAGCCTGGAAAGTCCTGAGCTGTGATTACATTTCAAACACAGTGTTTCAGGAATTAACTGCAATGACTGTCGGGCAGTGAATAAACCTCCTAAGAACGATAAATGTGTGATTTTACACAGTCCCAGGCTGCTCTGGCGTTTCCAACTAAAACGTTTTGGAGCCAGTGTTTGCATTCTTAGCTCCCAGAGGGAGAGAGAGGCTGATGGACTGAGCGCAGCTCTGCTCATTTCCAGGTGTGCTGGGGTACGTGGACGTGTCTCAGCGACAGAGCCGGCTGCTTTCTGGGTCAGTTTTAAAAGGATGGCTGGGGTCCTCAGCACAGAACCAGCACGTCTGCCCCGAGGCATTCAGCTGTCTCTGAGGTGGCATTGCTGATCTGGACTCACCCTCATTTTTGCAGCAGCTGCCACTTTTTATACCCGGGCACAGAGCACGCTTTCAGCTTGTCAGGGTGTTTCTGCAGGAGCTGGAATAGTGACAGCACAGACTGAGAACAGATCTGTGCCTTGGAGGTTGCTGTGCCACTGAAAATCCCCACAGGCAGAGCCAGCTTTCCTGCTCCACAAACAAAGTCTGCAAGAGGGAAGATCCAGGGGCTGTGGCGTAGTGAATGGTTTTATCCATTCCCTTTGTGTAGATTTAGGAGAAAATGTCCTTCTCTGAGGCTGTGCCAGGGAGAGTCTCCCCTGACCAGTGGAGTTCCTTCCCTGGGTTAGTGTGCAGGTAAAACCAAGGATGGGGTTTCTGGGCAGTTTCGGAGGGAGCACAGCTCCTCTTGTCAGGAGAGTGGCCGGCCCGTGCCTGCAGCTGGGCTGGGAACAGCTGATGGATAAACCAGCAATGAAAACTAAAAATGAAAACTAAATTCCGTTGTGCAGAGGTTTGATGGAGAGCAGGCACAGCTGTGAGCCAGCACAGCTCTGCTGGCTTCCCTGGGGGTCACAGGAGAACTTGCCTTGGACTGGGGCAAGCTGGAAGCCAGAGCTGGCGCTGCTGGGGCAGAGCAGGGTCTGGGGCATGGTGAACTCTGAATTCTGCTTTCTGTTACACAGACAATGTTTCATGCATCTGAAACCCGTGAATCCCACTTAAGGTATTTACAACAGCCACATCTGGGTGGGTGGGTGGGTGGTGGGAAGGGGCTGGAAGGAGCTCATGGGCAGGAGGTAGCTGACAGGTGATCAGAGGAAAACAAGCAACGAGGAGAAGGGAGATTCAGTGCCTTCACTGCAGAGCCTGGGTGACTGCAGTGATGGCAAAGCCCTTTCCATTGGCTCTTTACCCTCCAAATCACCTTTTAGACTTCCGTGTTAAAATTCCTGGGCTAAAACCAACAAGGAAAGCAAGCGAGCAACCACCCTAACAAAAAATCTGAGTGACCCCCTCCCCTCAAAGGCAGCGTGAACCAGGAGCTGATTCTGATTAATGGTTTCTTTGTCCTGAGACAGGCAGGTAATGAGCCAGCGTTTGACCTCTGTGGGCTTTCCCGCAGCCCTGAGGAGATCAAAACAAGCAGAACTCCTTCTGACAGCCGCGCGTTCCTCCGCAGGCAGAGCCTGGGCAACGGGGGTTCCGTGGAGACCCCGGCCACATCTCCCCGTGCTGCAGCAGCCCTGGGGCAGCGGGGTCCCCGGGCGGTTCCCACGGCTCCCTGCAAAGCCCCCGGGAGCAGCGGCGGGAGGATGCGGGGTCCCTGAGCCGAGGGAGAGGAGCAGGAGCGGGGAGGAAGGCTCAGTTTGCAGAGATGCTGCTGTAGCTCTTCTTGATGGGGAAGGTCAGCTGCCCCGAGAGGTCCAGGGACAGCGCCTTGGGGTGCAGCGCCCGGCGCGGGTGCAGGGGGCTGGAGCCCAGGCGCGGCGAGTACAGCAGCAGCAGCTCGGGGCCCAGGCGGGGCTCGGGCAGGAGCCCCTCGGGCCCGGGCTCTGTCCTGCTGCGGACCAGCCTCGGCGACGGCTGCAGGCTGTGCCGCTTGGGCGGCGGCGGGCTGTGGTTCTGGAACCTCACCGTCTTCACTTGCTGCAGGGAGAAGGGGCCAGAGTCAGGCGGGACCGGCAGACCCCGGCCGCCCTCCCCTCTGCTCCCTGCAGAACCGGCTGGCTCCCTGCGCCGTACAGGGCGCCTGCAGAGGAGCCCAGGCTGATGAAGAGAGCCCCCAGGGACCAGCAGAGCAGTGCTGGCAGCTACTGGGGACCGAGGAGAGCTGGTCTGAGAGCGGGAGGCAGCAGAGCCCCGGGAGCTCCTGGCCTCGCAGAGCCGGGGGCTCTCTCAGCTGATGCTGAGCTGCCCGGGAGCTCTGAGATTGTCGGGGCTTTGGGGGGCGTGTGGAGCCATTTGGGCACACCTTTGGGTACTGAGGGAAGGGAGAGCTGTCACTAGGGCAATTTTCAGAATGATTTTACCTTTATGAGATTTCTCTCTGGCTGCCGGAGGGGAAATTCCCATTCCAATTGGCTTAGCCCAGGCAACATCAGGGGGATGGGGGAGTTCTGCAAAGCTCTGCCTGACACTAGTTCTGTGGCATTTGCTCCCCAGCTCATGGATTCTTGCCCAATTTATGACCTCGGAAAAGTCTCGAGATTTGCTTGTGACTGAACTTGGTGACAGGGACAGAGCCCCTGCAGCGTCCTGCCTTTCTTCAGGGCTTAATGTGAACAGCTGCGCCAGCAGCACAAATCCCCCGCTTCCGAATGCATGTGTCAATCCCAGTGACTTCTATTGGAAGAAAAGCTGGTGAGGATGGAGAAAGCCCTCGGGGGATTTGGCCCTGGTTAGTTTTGGCTGTCACTGCTGGTTCCAAGGGGGTGCTCTGGGGGGTTCTGGCTGTACCTTTTCGGCGCTGTTGCGGGAGGTTTCTGGTTTCACCAGGATGGACGGCGGGGCTGAGGCGGGCGGCTTTGGAGCCGCCTCGCTCTTCACCGGGGGGTCTTTGGCATCCAGGATCACCGAGCTGCACACGGAGGGGGTTCGGCTCTCCCCTCCCCTGACCAGCAGCGCCGGTGAAGCCTCGTAGAAGTTTGGCCTCGTTGCCTCGTCCACGGCAGCTCCGGGAGCGATGCTGTGCGGGTAAAGCTGGAAGTGCAGAGGCCGGCCCGCAGCCGTGGGACGCCGGAGGGAGCCGCTGATCTGCACGGGGGTCCCTGCCTGTCCCGGCCTCTGCAGGGATCCGTCTGGGGAGCAAGGGCCGTGGGAAGGAATTTAGTCAGGAATCCAAAACGTGCAGAGTGAGCAAAGGTTACAGCCCCGCACCGACAGCCCTGCTCACGGGATGCGGTGGGGCTGTAGCTCCCAAGGATCGCCCCGCGCCCACCGCTGTGCGCCGGCACCGACCGCAGGTGTAAAACCACGGACAGCGCTCCCTGCCAGGGCACTGCTGCCTCCAGGAGCGGCTCTGCTGCCAGGGCTGGGAACGCACCACCCCTTCCCCAGATACTCTTGGAAGTGAATTACAAAACAGCGTGTATGGGATGAAGGTAAACCTTGCAGCCTCCTTGGAAAAAGTATAAACACCGAGCTCTGCGCAAAGCATCGAAAGGAATTTTTCCACGCTGAGTCAAACCCCCCCGGAATTCCCAGAGCAGCCAGGGTCGGGGCCAAGCAGGGCTGTGGGACCCAGTAGCCGCTGTGGCTGGGAGAATGTGTCGCTGTGCTCCCCCCAGAGCCCCCCGAGCACTCACTCTTCCTGCTGCTGCCGCGGCCGCGCCGCAGCGGGGCCGGTGCCCCCGCGGTCCTGCCGGGGGCAGGGACGGGCACGGGCAGCAGCAGCGGCCGCAGGGCTCTGCTCTGCCTCGGGCCCTTCTCGGACACGCTCCCTTGCGAGGACAGCGAGGAGGTGGACAGCGTCCATGAGGTGTACAGGGAAGGCATCTTCGAGTCGGAGAGACTAGATTTCCTGCTGGAAAAGAAGAGCCAGAGCTGCCGGGCGCCATCCCGCCTGGCGAGGGACCCCCGGCCCTGGTCAGTGCTGGGGGTCCCCTGTCAGTACCGAGGGGATGCCTTGCCACGGGTTCTCTACGGGAACCAGAAGAGCCCAGGTTCTCCGTGCTACCCCCTTCCCTCGGCACGTTTTTGTTTCACCTAAGACATCCCAGACCTGAAGAGGGGGGTGACGTAGTTGCTGGGGAAGAGGCCGACTCTGCCCGTGACCAGGGACATGCCCCGCAGCCACCCGTCCTGGTCCTTGCCGAAGACACGGACCCCTTCTCCCTTCTGCAGCTCCAGCTCGTCCGGTGCCTGAGCGGTGTAGGAGTGGAGAGCCACGCACCTGCGGAGAGAGGCTGTGAGGGGAGGCAGAGCTGCCCCGTGCAGGCTGCCTGGAGCATCCCAGCTGGGCTGGGGGATGCTGCCGCCTCTGCCGGAGCAGCTGCTGCCTGCCCGGAGCCTCTTCTGCCAGGGCTGCATCGAGGTTTGGGTGCTGCCGTTTGTGGAGAGAACCTGCAGGGAGGAAACAGCCTGTCACCTCAGGCCAAAAGGGATACGAATAAAAGAAAAGCCAGCAGGAATTGAGAACAAAGCAGCTCGGGAGGACGGTTTCTGTCCTACAGGTTCCAGCCCAGGGTGACAAATGCTGGGGACTCCCAGCTGCTGCTCTGCACATCACACAGCGAGTACTCCATCAGAAGCACGATCAGGACAAGTACCTGTCCTAAGGCAAAGCTCTTGAAAGAGCACAGTTACGGTGTTTAAGATAGCATCAGGCAATTCTGCCTTTGAAACCAGAGGCCTTGGATCTACTTGCCTGCAGCATCACCAGGAGGTGTTGGAGGCCCAGGGAAAAGCACCACCCTTGTCCTTCCTTCCTTCCTTCCTGCCTCCCTCCTCCTCCTCCTCGACTGCAGCACCAGGACTGGGGTCACTGCCACTGGAGGCCGTGGAGAATGAAGCAGACAGAGCAGGAGGCAGGAGGAGGTGCATGGGTCCACTCCAGGGCAGCGAGGAAATCAGACTAGAAATTAGTCTGAAATCCCCCCTAGACCTCTCTTTTGTGATTCTGGGATTGGGACCAAGGGCTGAAGCTTTGTTCTTTGCAATGACCCACGTGTAAGCTCACAGCAAAACAGCAGCAAAGAAAATGGTGTATTTCTCAAAACTTTCCCCTATCTGTTCTTTAAAGAACTCGAATTTGTCTCGAGTGTAACACATTTAATTGCACTGTTGTTTTTTCAAGGGGGATGTAATCTACCCCAAGAATCAATGAGTTACAGCCCAACGCTGCAATTATCAGGTGTTACTTACAAAACAGAAACAACACAAGGGGTGTCTGGATGGTCAGGGGCTACTCCAGAACTCTTTGAAGGGTTTCTCTCTCCCTGTTGTTCATGACAAGAATCTGAAGGTTTGCCCTGCTGGGCCAGGCTGTGTGAGGGGCTGCTCCCTCGGGGTCTGCCCCAGCCCAGCTGGGTTCCGGGCGTTCTCGGGGTTAGGAACAGCTCGTGGCTGTTCAGGAGCCACCTCAAGGGGAGGCAGTGCAGGTGCTGGGCTGGCACTGCCTCTGTGCAAACCACGCAGCCGGTGGGATGCTCTCACACCATCCTTCTGCAAATTATTTTAAGGTCTTGGGTATTCTTTTGTCCTTTGGATTAAGTGTGTGCTGGAGTCTCGGCTGATTGATGATGGTGTGTGTGTGGGTCCCAACACAGGGCTCAGCTGTGGGTGCTACTCCTGGGCACCAGCATTCTCACAGCCTGCCTCTGTACCAGGGGTGCTGAGTGCTGTGTAAACAGTGTGTTGCGATGCTGTTGTTATTTTAGACACTTTACTAAAGTTCCAGGGTGGTGAATCTTACCCTGATGTAATCATCATAGGGTGTTATCTGCAAATTTTAACTCTGTGAAAGTTGTCAGAAATAACTAGAGGCACTAAAGGAGTAACTAGTTTCTTTACACTTAAAAAAAAATTAAAATGTATTGTTGACAAATATAATTTCTCCATAGATTCTGCAGTGAGGCAGAAAGATGCACTCAGCTGGGATACCAGGCCTCTGCCACCCCCTGCTTAGACCAGCCAGGTACATTCCTACACGGATCTGCATTTGGATCCAAGCTGTGCTCTGGTCTGTCTGCACCTCCTGCCTGGCAGGAGCAAGCTCATGCTGAGGCTACAGGAAATCACAGCCTGTCCCCCAAAGCATTTCAGTTTCCTTACGTACAGGTAAGCTGGCCCGTGCTGCTGCAGGTGGGGCAGGGTGACGATGGCTGCCGGGGGCCCCAGTGGTCCTGGTGAGGGGTAGTAAGAGGTGCTGACCTACGGGAGAAAGGAAGCAAAGAAAACAAAGAATTTACCTGGTTATCAGCTGCATTCAGCCCCTGGAGGAGCAGCTAACGTTTGACTGGCTTCACCCACCCTTCAAAAAACCACCAAACATTTCAGGAAATAGAAGTGTCTGGAGCTATTGACTTAAAAAAAGACCAGGCAGCAAGAGGAAGACTCAGAATCATGGAATCATTTAGGCTTGAAAAGACCTCCAGGATCATCGAGTCCCTGTGACAGATCCCCACCTGGTCCTTTCCCCGCTGTTGTTTTGTAGCTGCAGAGTGTACCCTGCTGTCCCCCCTGTGCTCCTGCTGGGGTCTGGTGCTCCAGGGAGGAGCTGCAGCCCCGTTTCTGCTGCTGAGCTGGCCGTGCCTTGTGCTGTGCCAGACTCATTGCCCAGCAGGACTGGAGGGTGACTCCTTGTCCCTGCTGTGCCAGTGTGGTCACGAGCAGTGTGCTGGGCTGTCCCCCTCCCTGTCCCTCCTCATCTCTCAGCTGGGCTGGTGTCCCCCTGCTGAGGGGGCTCTCAGGCTGTTGGGTGTCCTGTGCCCAGTGTCTGCTGAGCACCCAGCCACGACTCCCAGCCCAGGACCTGCCTGCGGGTGCTTCTGTTCCTTTTCCGAGTTTGATTTTGTGTCCCTTGTGCTTGCTGGGCTCTGCAGGTCCCAGCTACCAAAGGTGTGGGTCTGTGCCCACTCTGTTTGCTGGGCACACTCTGACTTGTCCCTCTGGCTTCTGCCTTTGCTGAGCTCTGTGCCCTGCTGAGGATGAACACACTGCCCTGCTGAGGATGAACACACTGCCCTGCTGAGGATGAACACACTGCCCTGCTGAGGATGAACACACTGCCCTGCTGAGGGTGATCTCTGTGCCCTGCTGAGGATGAACACACTGCCCTGCTGTGGACAGGGCTCCCAGGGCGGTGGCAGCAGCGTCCCGGGAAGCTCGGGGCAGCGGAACCGCTGTGCTTGCATGTGGCTGGCAGCTGTGCTCTCCAGCAACAACCACAGGATCTTTAATGATGCAAGCTGGGGCTTTAATCTCATGTTCATTTCAAATCTAATTTCTAGTGGTCATGTCTGTAATGCGGTGCTGGAGCACTGGCTTGGCAAGGACCTCGGAAAACAGAAAAGTGACTCACCCGCTCCGGTGCTCTCCAGTAAATTAAATTAATTAAAACACCCCAGCAATTCCAGCTTCTGTCTCAGACCTGGAGTGGCAGGTCTTCAGGCAGAAGCTTCAAACCTTCTCTGCATTCCTTGTTTTCTAGTCCAGGCAGAACTGGACCAGATGCTCATAGAGTTGACTGGAAATTATAATTCTGTTTTATTAATTTGGAGTTTCTTTTTTTCTGCATTGGAACAAAATGACAGCCTCTCGCTGGTTTTCCTGATGCAACTGTGCTGAAATGTCCCCTTCTGGGTGGAAAGCTCCATGTTTTTCATCTCTGTGTTCCTCTGTGTCTGGGAGCAGCCCATCATTTAGAGCATCCTCAAAGCTGCCTTTGCATTTGCAACATGCAGAGGGGAAAAAAGACCGAAAGAAGTATTTTCGAGTCACGTATAAGTGATTTCAGCTTTCACTTTTGCTGATCTCCCGCGAGTACCTTGCAAGCCCTTGTAAGTACAAAGTGTTTAACACCCTCCCTCTCCCGAAATCCCTCTGTCGCTCCATCCCCCTCTGCAGCGTGCCAGCAGTGCGGTCCCTGTGCCCGCCGTGCCCCGAGGGGAGGGAAGCTCTCTTCATCCCCTGGGAGCTCCCGGGCCCTGCGCTGGCTCTGTCCCCAGGAAAAGGGGAGTGCTGGGGGCAGCTGCGGGCTCTGCCAGCTCTCCACTGCCAGGCAGGGATCAGCTCGCTGTGGCCGGGAAGGGATCCCAGCGGCGGGGAGGAGGGCGGGGGTGCCCGCTGCTCACCCCGCAGCCACTTGCACAAGAGGCACATGCACAGACACGGCCACCGCAGCCCTGCAAACTGCTTCTGGCTCCGGCTGGGCCCGGCCTGGCAGCCGGGGGAGGAGGAGGAGGAAGAGGAGGAGGAGGAGGAACCAGAGCTGCTCCCTTTTATGGGCCGAGATGCGTCCGGCCTGGTGTTGGGAGCGCCGGGCAGGGAGGTCGTGCGCTGGGAGCCCTACACAGCCCCGGCACTGCCCTGGCACTGCCCCAGCACAGCCCCGGCACAGCCCTGGCACAGCCCTGGCACTGCCCCGGCACAGCCCTGGGACAGCCCCGGCACAGCCCTGGCACTGCCCTGGCACAGCCCTGGCGCTGCCCCGGCACAGCCCTGGCACAGCCCTGGCACTGCCCTGGCACTGCCCCAGCACAGCCCCGGCACAGCCCCGGCACAGCCCTGACACAGCTCTGGCACTGCCCTGGCACAGCCCCAGCACAGCCCCGGCACAGCCCTGGCACAGCCCTGGCACAGCCCTGGCACTGCCCTGGCACTGCTCTCACACAGCCCCGGCCCTGTACCTCAGCCCCAGGCTCAGTGTGCCTCAGGACCACGCCAGGTTTGGCCCCAGGCTCAGTGTGCCTCAGGACCATGCCAGGTTTGGGCGCTGCCTTACCTGGAGAGGGGTCCCGTAGGGGGGCTCGGCTTTCTCGCTGCTCTGGGTGGCCACGCTGGGGTTGCTGGAGCTGATGAGCACGGGGGAGCTGATCTCCAGCACCGGGCGGTCGGTGGGCGAGTGCACCATGCGGTTCAGGGTGTTGAGGGCCGTGGTGATGGAGAACTGCCGCAGACTTTTCCGTCTGGAGTCAGGCACCTTGGGGAAAGCCGCCGAGTCCGTGGCCTTGGCCTTGGGAGACGCCGTTTGCAGGGACGCGCCCTTGGACTGGGGGGACCAGTGGCTTTTGCTGGCCTGCAGGAGCTGCTGAGCAGGGCTGCTGGGCTGGAAGAGACAACAGGAGACAACGGGATGGGCTTTCAGAAGTTACACCTGGCACAGCCCTCCCCTGCTCTGTTCCCCTTTCCCATTTGGCAGCAGAGCTGCAGGCAGGGGTCAGCTGGCGTTACAGGCTATCTTTAAAATCTTGGGGCTCTGTCATTTCTCTCATCTGTTGTCAGTGACGAATTCTGGGTGTAGAATTCCCAATTCAAAGCTGACAGCAAAATTAAATTTTGTTTGAAAGACTTGTGCTAAGACAAGGGGTTACTGAGGATGAGCGCTCCCCCCGATACGCTCCTTGTCCAAAGCTCTGGCTGGCAGAGGTGCTGGGAGAGCTGTACTCAATAACTCTAAATCAGAAGGGATGTTTAGACTCACTGCCCTTTCCCTGGCACATGTGCTGGCACACATGGGTGCATCTGGCAGCAGGACAGCCAAGCTCTGCAGCTGAGGGTATGGCCCGGGCTCAGAGGGACCCTCACTCATGCTGGCATTCCCAGCAGGATTGGATCCACCAGCTCTGTCTCTGTCAGCTGGAACATTCATGGCCCGATGCTGCTTCCATTGAAAAAATCCTGACTTGTTGAGGATTGGGGTTGAGGAGGGAGAGGCCCCGAGTTTGCATACGGGCAGTGATCACACAGTACTTCTTGGAAACTGCTGATCAGCATGTTAGTAGCAAAGGGCATGTGGTGACAGTGTTTTTCACCACAATGGGTGCCAGAGGAATTAATCATGATTTACTGTTGACATTGATGAATTGCAAAACTTGGAGAATCTCACCCACTCGTGGGAAGCAATGTGCTGGATGCCTGGGATGGACAGGGACACATGGCAGGAGAGGTACAGGAGGCTCCCAGATGTCGTCACTTCACAAGAGGGATGGTTTTCTCTTTTTCCCTCTCCAAAATAAGGTTTAAAGCCCACAGTATGTGTGTAGGTACACATGTGCCATGGCCATCCTGTCATGTGTGTGAGTAAACTGGAAACATTTTTCTGCCTATCTAAATCCCAGGAGACATGATAAAATGGGGCACAAACTGTGTGTCAGAGCCCGGAGAGCCTCGTGTCTCCCAAAGCAGCCCTACCTTTGCCTTCTCTAGAATTAATTTCTAATTCTTTGGTGGCTGTGTGTATCCCTTAACTAACTTGTGTCTTTTAATGCCGGACTTGAAGAAGTCATTACTGAAGCTAAAATTATTTCATTAAATGAAAAAGACATTTAAAAAAATATATTAGAGCTTCAAATAAGATGTTTTGCTTCTGTCCTCCTATAAAACAGCCACAAAGCAGAGCTTGCCATAATTATGGGCATTACAAGTATTAATTTTATTTCTAGGAACTGGTGCCGGTGCCATTTACACCCTGCATCTCAAGCTAAACTGCCCAGCACAATTAACGTCTAGACCAGTGCTGACAGAGCCCTGCCGGGGAGCGGGTGCTGGAAGGTCTCTGGAGCCGCAGCCCCTGGAGCGCCGCCTGCGACGCGCTGAGCTGGCGCTGGGATCCTGGGGATGCTGCTGGGCACCCTGCCCGGGATCCTGGGGATGCTGCTGGTCACCCTGTGCTCCTGGGGATGCTGCTGGTCACCCTGCCCGGGATCCTGGGGATGCTGCTGGTCACCCTGCCTGCACTCCTGGGGATGCTGCTGATCACCCTGCCTGCACTCCTGGGGATGCTGCTGGCAGCGGGGGCCGAGGGGCTGCAGGACCCCCAGGCAGCTGCACCGAGCTCCCGAGGAGCCGGGGCACAGCCCTGCGGGCGGTACCTTCTGGAAGGTCAGGATGTCCTTGCTGTCCGCCGTGGCCCGGCCCCGCAGGTCCAGGCTGTAGAGCGGGCGGGGCAGGGGCAGGTGCTTGATGACCTGCACGGAGCTGGCTGGGAAAACGCCGCTGATGCCGTTGAGCTCGCCCAGGTACCAGTTCTCATCCAGCTGCCGCAGCAGGACGATGGTGTCCCCCTTGTTGAAGCGCAGCTCCCCGGGGTTGTGCCCGCGGTAGGTGTACAGGGCCCTGGCTCGTGGCACCTGGGGGGACAAGAAACAGCCCCGTCCCACACAGAGCTCCCCAAAAGCGTTCGTAATTAATGGGGAAAAAAAAATGCAGAGGTCTAAGGCTTAAGCATGCATTTATTAGGATTAACTACCCACATCCTTCCTTGATGGGTTTTACTAATGAGGACAAGCTCCCAAACACTTATGCTAAGTTTGTATCAAGATGAAAAGCAGGCTGGACTTGTTTAAGAATATTAAGAAACGGTTAAGGCCTTAA
Source organism: Pseudopodoces humilis (assembly GCF_000331425.1). Next base: position 15,267,886 of record NW_005087571.1, on the reverse strand, counting down.
ACCAGTCTTCCCATGGGATCTTACTGCCTGCTATAAGGGCTCCTCCAACACAACGTCTATTTTAATGACCCAGGTATTTCTATTTCAGAAGGACTGGAGGCTACAGCCATCGACCTGGTGGCCGTCACCCGCCAGGAGAAGGCAGCAGAGCGAGGTGAGTGCAGGTTCTGCGCTCCCGTGGCTCTGTCCCTGCTTTAACACGTGACTGTGGGTTGATTTCAGCCTTTTCCTGGGTTATGGGAAGAACTGGCTTAATGTTATCATTGTTGCAGCTTAACGTGACATAGAAGAGATGTGCCAAACCCAGGAGAGGTGCAGGGATGTTGTGATCTTGACTCACCAACGTGAGATGGCCAAGTTCCCCTGAAGCAGCTGTTGTGCTGAGCCCTGCCTGCCACCAGGGCTCTGTGCGGAGCGAGGGCTCCCGGGCACAGAGCAGCCCTTTGAGGGGACAGCCCAAATGCTGAGCTCCGTTCCCGGCCTCTTAGCTGGTGGCACAGCTGCGTGAGCTCCATGCTGGGAAGTTGGGGTGCCGGGATTTTCCCTAGCTCTAGAGCCTGGATCAGCTTTCAGCAGAGGCGCCGGCGCCCAGGGACAAGGCACAGTGAGGAGCGTGCCCTGCAGCTTCTCCACAGTCACCCCCTCCCACTCATCCCACAGGAGGCTTCTGTAGCAGTGACACATTCCAGATTTCCTGCCTTTTTCTGAGCATTTCCCCAGATCCACCCATGTCTGTGACCAGGGCTCAGGCAGGACTCCTGCAGAGCTCCCTCTCTCTCTCAGACACTTTTCAGAGGTCAGGAAGGTAGATACGAGAATCTCAACGTTAGTTTCCAGAAGTGTGGGAAAGATTGAATTTCCCATGGGAAATTGTTCAGTTTTTGGAAAGAGGGCATCTTCCAGCATCCCCAAACCCCGATGCCTGGTGGGGAAAAGGAACCGAGAAGAGAAAAAAATTCACGTACCGCTTTTACTTCAAAGCCTTTGAAATGGGAAGCAATTAGTTTAATGTTTAGTTCTAATTAAATCGTGCTCTCTCTTAATTTGTGCTCACAGTAAACAGTGTGCTTGGCTCGGTGACACCGACAGCACATCGCTGGGAGAAAAGCAGCAGGAAAGGGAGGCTTGGGCCAGTGCTGCTCTCCGTCGGAAGAGCAGGGATCACATCCGTGCCAGGGCTGTGGAGGCTCCCTGCAAACACAGCTGGACAGCGAGGAGAACAGGCTGGGCACGCAGAACACGGCCGGCAGCTCTCCCTCGGAGCCACCGGCTGCTGCTACAGCAGCACGAGGGACACGGACCTCGGATTGCCTCGGGAGCAGCCGGAAAGCAAACGGGACCTTCACAAAGGGCTTGGGAAGGAGGAGCAGCAGCGTCTGGGATGTGAGGGAACGACAGGATACAGCAAAGCGTTAAAGGCAGCATCAACGAGTTGTGGAAACGTATTGAAAAGAAGAGAAACTCTGAAATGAAATGCATACCTGGTGCTAACTGGGAGCAGGGAGCAAGCAACAGAGTGCTGAGAGTCTGGAATATTCTCACTTCAGCGGGCAAAGGGATGAGACAGCAGGGCAGACTGGGACAAATACCCGTGTTTAGGCGCGTTTGTGGTGCTAAGTCTGGCTGAGCACATCCCTCCGCTCGGATGCATGGATGGATGGTTGGGTGAATTTCTTCCTCTGACCACACTCACAGCCTTCAGCTCTTGCCCTCCTCTTTAACCCTTTCCTCACACTTTTCTGCCCTTTCAAATCTCCCTTGCCCAACTCAGCTTTTTTCCAACATCTGTAAGTATTTTAAATTTTTTTAAAGAAATTTTGTTTGGCTTGTCAGATACTGAGCGAAAAATGTCCAGTTGATTTCCCGGTTCTTTATTTGGGACATAAACTAGGCCTTTACCTACCCACAAGGAGCAACTAACGTGGTTTTTACCGTACAGGCCAGTCACAAGATAAAGCTGCAAGCTGAAGATTTCAGAAAGACATGCAAGGTCCCTGTTTCCTAAGGTGTTTGTAGGGTGTAGGAAAGAACGACTGAAGCGGGCCGTGTCAGCCACGGTGCTGGAGCTGGGGTTGGCCACGGGCCATCCCCTCTCTGCTGCAGCTGCAGCTCTGAGCTGCTCTGAGCCCTGCCTCAGCCTGGGCTGCTTTCTGCCCACTCCCGGCTGTCCCGGATCCTCTGCAAGGGATCTGTTTGGCTTTGTGTAAAGTAGGTTAATTGCAAAGGCAGAAACTGGGGTGCTAATTAACCTGTGATAAAGACAAGGAGTGCCTGGAGGTGGCTGAGGGCAGAGGGGGAGCCTTCTTGGGCCAGAACGTGCTCCTGGCAGGGGGAGGAGGACCTGCTTTGTTTTCATGGACTCATCTCCCGTGTTTGTATGTCCAGCTGCTTTTGGCTAATCCAAAGCAGCATTTCGTTTTAGCAGGGTGGTAGCGGCAGCGGGTGCTCAGCCAAGAGCTGCGCACGCTGGCTGGTGCCTCGTGCAGCCTTGGACTCCGTCCGAACATCCCAGGGAGAAAACCCTGGGAGCAGCCTTGTGAAAAACTCAGCTGAAAGTCTGTGCAGAGTATTGCTGCCCAGTAGCAGAGAGAGAGGAGCTACAGCGAAGAAACCACTTTTGGGGGTGCCTGGAACATTTTTCGATGCCGCCTCGCTTTTCCTGATTTTTCCCCTCTGCTTTCTCTTCCGTCACGCCTGAGTGAGAGCCAGGAGTCACTTCAGGCTCTCAGGGCGGCTGAGCCCCAGGTGCCCCTTGCCATGGGGGTGCTCGGAGAGAGTGTGGGGGAGCCCTAGGGAGAGAAGGCAGTGGGTAGTGCCAGGAGTGGAGCAGACCCCCTTTGCATCGGCACCGCCTCTGCGGGAGAGGCTTTTCTCTCCTCGGCCACTCTGCCAGCAGGGATGGCCATGGCAGATGCACTCCATGTCCCTTGTCATGTCAAGATGCTCCTTGTCCCCATTCTCAGTGGATCCAGTGAGGCCAGTAAGGGAGAAAAGATTTCACTTTTTTTTTCACTATTTTTGGCGTTTGGCATCGGTTGTGCTGGGCAGACATCCAATGCCTCTGAGTCTCCCTCCGCACAAAACAAAGATTAAAAATATGTATATGTGTGTGAGGAAGCAGTTTGGGGCATCTCTTCCCCAGCAGGGAAACGCACTCTGTGATTATCTGCAATGAGCAGGTTATAACTCCTCACGGTCGGCAGCAAGGGGGACCCGCTGAACGTCTCCGCAGTCAATCCCAAGGGACGGATCCCAGTCCCGGTCTCGTGGGAGCTGCCCCACAGGAGGCAGGAGAGTGTGAATGGAGACAGGAGGCTCAGCGTGAACGGCTCACCCCGAGTCTCCGCTGACTCCAGGACGGATCTGAGGGCACAGCCCAGGCCATGCTCCTGCTGAGCTGTGACTTACACTGAGCGTTATCCACACGCTGCCACCGAAGGAAGTGCACATGTCAGTGTTTTATAGAGATGATCAATGACATCTCCATCCCTTCTGATTACCGAGAGCTGCCTCCAACACCCTGCCGCAGCTGCCCACGTCTCTGCGGCATGAATGAGCCCCATCGCCTGCTGTGCGCTCAGCTAGCACAGTTCAGGGCTCTGCAGGATCCAGGTGGATGAAAAGAGCTATTTGAATGTAAATTAATTGCCATTACAATTCTGTTTTTTCTGCATTTCGGCAGAGGAGATAACTTCAGCCTTGTCACAGGGAACAAAACCTTCAAAAGTGAACTTGTCATTTCAATCTCTTCACGTAATTACATTCTGAGGGTTCAGACAGTTGGGTGGTTTCTGAATTATTTCTTCCCTGAGGAGGATTGTTCCTGTCTTCCAAGCACACGTGGACTGTGTGCACGAAGGCAGTCCCTCCTGCTCACGTCAGCCCTGGAGCTGCCCCAGTCCTTCCTGGGCCTGCCCAAAGGGGAGGCCAGCACTGGCCGTGGCTAATGCTGGTGGCCACCTGCTCCTGAGCCAACTGGGGGCGTCATGGGGAGATGCTGGAGATGCGAATCGTACGGATTTAGCCGTTTTTGTGCTGCTCCATCCGCATGGCTGAAGCTGCTGGGACAATGGCAGAGGGAGTGGGAGCAGCTATGCCCTCTGCTCACTCGCAGCCCTGGAGCACCCGTGGCACCAAGGCTCACGTCGCTTGGTGTGATCACTCACGTGGCCTGGCTTTGGCATGCAAAGGTGGCACAGAAAACGGAGGAAATGACTAAAGAAAACACAGAGCAGCTTCTCTGATGCAGAAGGATGAGCGACGCCGAGGCTCCACCGCCGGCAGCCAGCCCTGAGAGGAACGCCTGGCCTCGTGCTGGTGCTGCTCCCACGGCTGCCCAGGAGCACACAGCTGGGTCGCTTTGCCTGCGAAACACGGGGTGCGCTCAGCTGAGCAGGAGGAATGCCCAGGGCTGGAGCTGGAGCAGAGTGCGGCTTCGCTCCTGAGTGCTGGCAGAGCCACAGGGGGCACGGGGAGAGCGGGGACAGGTCTGAAAGAGAGGACGTGGCAGGGGCATGCTGGGGACCGGGCGCCAGCCAGCTCAGGCTGAACGAAACCCTCTCACGCCTCTTGGCTCGCTGCTCTGTGTCAGACGAGTCTGTGCTGCTGTCAGCAGTCCCGGGCGGTGGTTAAGTGGTGTGGCATGGGTTTAAGCTGCACGGAAAACAAACTGCGTCAGCCCTTGGCGTGCCCAGTCATGACGCTCTGCTTCAGCAGCACTGTTCTCAGAAGAGGCTGTTTATTGTGCAGGGAGTTAAACCCGCATCCTGCTGCCTCCTGCTGCTCCTGCGCCCTGTCCCTGCTGCTTCAGTGCCCCATCCCCCTGCACCGGGGAAGGGAGCTCTGATGTGGCTCCTCAGCCAGCGCTGCCAGCCCCGGGCAACGTGGCCATCTCTGCCAGTGGGCAGCGGGCCTGGACGCCCTGCAAGCCGAGCTGGTGCTGGCAGCAGGGAGGGAGAGCTCTCCCGTGTCCCACCTGCTGCCTCCAGCCCTGGCACGCTGCGGAGCCGCATGGCAGCGTGCCTCCTTCCCAGCCTTCCCTCCGGAGGGACGGCGACAAACTCAGGCCAGCCGCCAGCGGCAGGCACACAGGGACACAGCGAACAGCAGGGACAGTGGGAGAGGAGGGCGACTCAGGGGCTCCTGGCTGACCACGGCACTGCGCAGGTGAGCTCGCAGAGGAGCCCTGCTGTGCTATTCCTGACTCGCCATCTGAGCCTGACTCATTGCCTTGGAAACAAATTAAAACACTTTTATGTGTTTGCAGCTTGGTACCTGATTTTGTAAAACCAGGGAAACTGGCTCCTGCTGTTGGCTGTGGAGGTCTTTGGGCACCACCCAGGCCCGGGGCACCACCCAGGAGTGCCCTGTGCTGGCTCCCGTTCACGCAGATTTTGGGGGGTTTGCTGTCCTCACTCTCAGCCTGTGTTGCCCTCACTCTCTCTGTAGTGGGTACAAGGGCTAGAACTACATGCAGAGGGAGAAAACACACCGACGCTTGGCACAGGGGGCCAGCACTGCGGGAGCAGCTCCTCGCTCTGCTCGAATGAGATGAGCCCTGACAGGACACGGCAGTGGAGGAGACCTGGGACAAATCCTTCCTCCACAAAGGCCGTAAGAGCACACAGAATTCTGTAGCCAGATGAAGCATCTCTGTGTCCAGCTGAGGGGCTCTGTGGTGACCCCAGCAGCCCCAGCAGCTGTGGGGTGCGAGGATGCTGTGGCAGGCAGAGGCCAGGCTGGCAGCACGGCGGGTGTGACGTCCCCAGAGCGCTTGGCCAGCCCGAGGGGAGGGCACACACATTTTCAGGTCCTTGCTGTGACTACACAGGAACTGCTGGGGGTTTGGGGAGGGTGGGGAAGGGGGTTGGCTCAGCGAGGGGGCCAGGAAACTCTTTTGCCTCTGCCAGGTGCAAACACGGAGTTCGCTTTGAGCAAGACTTCAAGAAGCTCCAGCAATCCAAGTCCTGTCTGTCAAATGCAGAAAGGAGTTGGAGATGGTTCTGGAGGAGAAGAAAACACCAAGACGCAAGCACTATCTATAGACGTCCGTGTGAAGGTGGGACGTTGGAGTGCAGAGTATTTTTATCCCAATAGAGGTGTTATCTGTCTATCTCCCATGAAATGCTGGAAGGGGGTGTTGAGCGCTCAGTTCACGCGAAGAGAAAATAGCCCAAGTCACAGTTAAATCTGCGTGGTCCGTGTTTTCCCGAGGCAAGCTGTCATACTCGGAGCTTTTTTCCTCTGGCTCACTGTCCCATGCTTGTTGCGTGACAAAGTTCAGCACCCAAGCATCTGTTCGGGGGCCTGGATGGAGTTTTGCCGTGTGCAGGGTGCAGCTGGGTCATCCCATCCCCCTGAGGAGGAGTGGGAGGTTGGTGCACACCTCAGCGCACGTGGCCTGTTTGCTCACCAGCTCACGCTGGGGCTGCAGCCAGGTGAGGAGGAGCTTCAGCACAAGCTGTAGCCACACCTGGCACATGCCAGGGGCTGCTCCTAAGAGTTCAAAGGCTTCAGCGTGGCTTATTTACGCATACACCTCCCAGCAAGTCCTTTTATGCTTAAATTCCAGACAGTTTGTTATGCGGAGATTCTGCAGATCCGAAGTCCTGTCCCCTCTGCATTGATGTTGGGGATCTGAAGGCCTGGGGGGGGTGCCAGGAGCAGCTGTGGGGCAGTGCAGGGGCCCAGAGCTGGGGGACACAGCCAGGCCGTGCTCACGCACGGACGGGTCCACGTGCACAAACCCAGCACGTGCCCAGCCACGTTAGCTCGTAGGAAGTGGATTCAAAAGGGATTTAAATGCCAGCAAATAAATCGCTTGGGATGAGCTGTAATTAGAAAATTCCCTGTTTTTTAACAACTGGCTCTGGGAAATTCCTGACCACAAACCCAGCGCTGTATTTGTGCTAATCCAGCAGCTCTGTGGGGGCCTGCTTGCTCCTCCTGCTCTGAAAGAGATGAGCTCTTGGCTTGCTGGGTGATGGGGGACTGATTTCGTTTTTTGCCTTCATGGATGCTCGTGAGCATGAAGAGCAAAGAGCTGGCAAGGAGACATCTCTGCTGAGAGAGAAACTTTGATCAAACTTGTGATGTTCTCAGCTCCAGGGAGTAAAGGAAGTTTATTTATAGAACAGCCTTGGTAAAGCCGAATGCTGGCCCCTATCCGGGATGGGTGGCGGCTCTGGCTGCAGAGCTGTGTGAGGCACGTCACTTGTAGTTGCTCTGTAGCACAAGGATAGTGTTGGGGTAATCAGCAGCCCTTGCAGATCGGAGCAGTCTGTGTTTTGGGAGCCGTGACCTCCCGCTGCAGCAGCACATGGGCACTGCAGCTGTGAGCAGCCAGGGGAGAGCTGTGGTGGGGTGAGCAGCACCGCAGGGCAGCTGCTCCCACCGCAATTCCTGACAAAAATAATCTGCTCTGAGGTTCACAAACATCTGGAGGTCTCTGCTTACCCAGATTGCTTCAGGTGACCCTGGGACTCCAGCATCCATGTGGCAGGGTGCTGACAAATCACCCTCGTCACTGTCTCATCTTTGCACTGCATGGGCACTTTCAAATGTGTCCCTGCTGTGCTGGGTGACGTGCTGCCATCACTGAGTGCCAGCTTAGGGGAGGCTCCAAATCCATGACCATCCCACTGGAGTACCCAAAGTAACGTCTGGTCCTGAATGCAGGTGTTTAAAACCACTAAAACCAAAATGTGACTAATAGGTTACATTCTTCACCTTGCAGCAGAGGATTCCAAAGTGTTTTATAATTAAGTACCTAATTAAGTGTAAGAGCATTTCACTGTAATGTGTTTTATATCCCATCCAAGAGAGGCAGCACGGGAGCTCAGAGGTCTGTCCCAGTGCCAGGGAGTCAGCCACAGCCACTGCCTCCCCAGTGCTCACTGGCTCTGCTGATTCCCGAGAGTTTGGTCTTAAGCTGGTCTTAAAAGCTTTTTGGGAGCTATAGATGGATGGATGTTGCCATTATATACCAGCAGCAAGTTCCTACCTGTCCTGAGAACCAGTTAAAGAAACACAAAATGAATGAGAGAGAAGAAAACCAGACAAGTGTATTTGTGCTCTTTTATCCAGGGCCAGGAGAGTCCAATTGGAAAAACTACAACCTTTTCCTTGTCAGCTGGGATGCTGCCCGGGACAGCGGTGGCTGCAGCCTGTCACTGTCGGTCTGGCCCTTGCACCAATGGCCCCAGCAGCTCCTGCAGCTCCCCGGCAGAGCTGGTGGCTCCCAGCAAGGGTCTCGGTCAGAGCAGGGGCCCTGCCGGGAGCCAGTGGCAGCCCAGGGAGCTGCCAGTGTGCCCCTGGCCCCGTTCCCCGGGGTGCTGTGGGCAGGAGATTGCTCTGGGCAGTGCCACCCGCCGCCCCCAGCCTGTCCCTGGCTGTGCCGTGCCAGGCAGCGCGCCCGGGAAAGGGACACGGTGCCTCGGGCTCAGGCCTGCACAGGGGGAACACAGAGAGAGAGCAGCTCCCCAGGGGTGCCTGGCTCGGGTGTGTGACCCGTCCAGACCCCTCATCCGCACCACAGAGATTCCCTGGGACACACGTGCCAGCTCACAGCCACAGGACATGGCATGGCACCAGCCTCTACAGCTCCCAGCTCTGGCCAGGCTCTGCCATCCAAAGCCCTTTCAGCCAAGCTTGAGTGCTGCTGGAAGGTTTTACAGACATTGTGCAGAACAGTTCAGGTGAGACAAATGGAAATCCAGGAATATAATGTGGGAAAGGTGAAGCCACAAGTCTCTACCCTGAATTCCATCTCAGCCAAGCTCTTTTAACAGGTCTAATATCAGTTCCTCATTATTTGAGAAAAGCTTTTGTATTGTTAAAGAAAATTATGGGAACAACTTAGAATTTTAAAATTAGCCTAGTAAATCATCCCTAGGTACAGCTGTAAGTGAGTCAAATTGAATATTTTTAACGAGTGAAACTCAAGAACTTTGGAAGTAAGAGCAGCAGCAGCATTGGGCACCCCCCTTCTTTTACAGTGCAGGGAAACTGAGGTGCAGCTACGGAAATACCTTCTCCACCACTAACAGTTACAGCTCTGCAATTACTGACTTAATTGCTATCAGTCAAAAGCAGTGCATTGCCCAAAAGTCCAAGCACCTGAAATGCCCTCAAGAGCCAGGAAGCATCTGAAAACTCTGTGAGAAAAGAGCCGGTCGGAAGTTTTTGTAGGGAGAAGGGCTTTGTCTCCAGAGCCTGGGAGTCAATTTCTGCTGTGCTGAACTTGAAACAGTCAAATATCACATCGAAACAGCAGCCAAATTTGCAAACGAAACACTCAGTCTCACTTCAAACACTGCAGTGCTGCTAACAGAGAAAGTTCCTGGCTCTGGGCACACAGCGGGAACCTTTCTATGCTCGTGGGCAAAAGAAAGAACCAAGAACCTCCTTACCCCTTCCATGTGGAGCCTGGGGTTCGTTGCCAGCCGGTGCTGATGCAGCTGTAGCCCCCTGGGGACCCTCCTGATGGAGGCGGGGGAGGACAGGACCCCTGACCTCTGGATCGAGCCGAACCTGGTGACGTTTTGCCCACACCTGACTCCATCCAGGAGGCGAATGAGGAGCAGGTTGGAGGGCAGCTGCTCAATGCTGCCCAGGACCAGGGTCCTGCACTCGGGGCACCGGAGCTCCTTCTGGGATTTCAGGATCCTCTGCAGACACGGCTTGCAGAACGTGTGCTGACACGGCAGCACCTTTGCTGTGGCGTCGAGCTTTTCAAAGCACACGGGACACTCCAACAGGTCAAGGAGAGCCAAGTCGTCCATGTTCAGCGCAGAGCCCCTTCAGGAGAGGAGCCAGGGCCATCCGCAGCCCGCATGCAGCGGAGCCGCCTGAGATGCCTTCCTGCGCCTGCGAGAGGCAGAGCCTGGGCTCAGGCAGCAATCCTGCACGGAGGGCGAGGAGGAGGGAGCAGGGAGCAGAGCTGCTGCGCTGCTGGAGCGTGGAAGGCAGCCTCCTACATCCAGAGCTGCGGCCGGCAGCCAATGTGCGAGCGCCCTCGCTGCGCCTGCAGCTTTGCAGTGACTCACCCTGAGTCAGCCGGAGCCAGGGGACGGCTCTAAACCTAACCCTAACCCTAGCCCTAACCCCAACCCTAGCCCTAGCCCTAACCCCAACCCTAACCCTAACCCTAACTCTAAGCCGGCACAGGGTCCCGGCGCCGGGCGCAGGGCAGGCTGCAGCGCTCCCGCTCCGCAGGACTGACACGGCACGGAAGAATTCAGCGGCTCAGGAGATGGGAGTCACTGATGAACATCAGCCCGAGCTGTCGGTGCTGGGCTCCGGCTGCAGCCCGCGGGCGGTGCGGGCTCGGCTCGCTCCCCGCTCCTTCAGCTGGCCGGGGCTCTGGATGTAGGATGGCACTACTGGCTCCGCAGCGCCATCCTCGCCCGGTTTGGCTGCCTCGGCTCGCTGAATCAACCCCAAGAGATTCTTCCTCCCACGGCCCGGAGCCGCCCAACCTGTTGGGCTCGGGCTGCGCGGCTGCGGCCGGGCCCTCGGCGGGGCTCAAGCCCGGGCCTGCAGCGGCCGCGGGGCCCCGCAGCTCCGCCGCGACGGCCCGAGGAGCCGGGACAGCCCCGGTACCGGGGCCTGGCACCAGGGCCGGCTGCGGGAGCCGATTGTGCCAGAGCCGCTCCGGAGCCGGCTTCCTGCGCCCGCTGCTCCAGACGGGCAGCGACCGCTCCAACCTCGCATTGCCGGGGCTGGGGACACAGGGACAGAGCCAGCGGGGCTGGGGGACACAGGGACAGAGACAGCGGGGCCGGGGACACGGGGACAGAGCCAGCGGGGCTGGGGACACAGGGACAGAGCCAGCGGGGCTGGGGACACGGGGACAGAGACAGTGGGGCTGGGGACACAGGGACAGAGACAGCGGGGCCGGGGACACGGGGCTGGGGACACAGGGACAGAGCCAGCGGGGCCGGGGACACAGGGACAGAGCCAGCGGGGCTGGGGACACAGGGACAGAGCCAGCGGGGCCGGGCGGACCCTCTGTGTGCCTCCTGCTGCCGTCACCCGCGCCCCAGCAGCTCCCAGTCTGCCCAGTCTGCCCAGTCTGCCCAGTCGCAGGCTGGAATGGGCTGCTGCTGGGGCAAGGGGGCACAGCCGTGTGCTGAGCACGGGCAGCCCCTGCTCCCTGCGGGCAGGCTCCGTGTGCTGCCCGGCCCGGTGAGACCCGAGCCCGGCACAGCCAGAGGGGCACAGCGAGGCGCTGCCTTCGCAAGGGAGGCCAGGGACTATCCCAGACACCTGTAATTTGCATTCCCTTTATCAGCTGAATTCCTATCTCGGGCCTGCCTGCTCGCACATACTGATGGATCGCCTAAGGAGAGCAGGAGGGGCGGTTAAGGTCCAAGACCATTTTCCTTACAAACCTTGTCGTGTTTCAGCCCTGTGTTTTCAACATAAGAGAACTACAAATATGAGAGGACAAGACTGTAAATCCGAAGATGTCTCAGATAATGCCGTCAGGCTGCAGTCATCCCTGCCTGCCCTACTCTCAGGATTCTTCAGAAGTACGGTGTAGAAAGGGTTAATGTGTTTTTTCAAGAGTTCTCCGCCCAGATTATGATTCTGTCAAAACAAAATATTTCTGTAATACAGTGGCCATTTGGCTAAACTAAAATGTTGACAAAGATCTTCAGGATAATGGGAGGAACCAATGCCCTCACTGCTCCATCTCAAGTTTCCTTTTGCTCCAGTGCTTTTTGTTTTGTAGTGTGTCATACGGTGCTGTGTGCTGGGCTGGTTAATGAGCAAGCAGCACCAGCTCATCTGCCAGTGCTTCTAAATGCGATTCCTGACATAAACTTGACTGAAAACAAAGGTGGTGAAGGCTGTTTTCTTTTTTACATATCCTTTTCTATGTGTGCTCTGTGATTAGCACTCATAGTTTGCATTTTCATTAGATTAGAAAGGAAACAGAATTACGAACTACCCTGCAGTGGGGAGGTGCTGGAAACAAAGCTGAGTGGAGGGTTCTCTGCGTGCTGGCTCCTCCTCACCTCCAGCCGGATCTCCAGAGTGCTCCTTGGCTTCTCCTGGTCTTTAACAGCCAGGCTGCATTAGCTGCGCTCTCAGAGCAGTGCCTGGGACCGAGGCTCTGCTGGGGGGATGCACACACGCAGTGCAGTGCGCAGCTCCTGTGAATCCCCAAGGGAAACCACTGGCCACGGCTGGAGAGCCTGGTCAGGAGGGGCCAGGCTGGGGAATCCAGCAGTGCTGAGCACACTCAGGGTCCCAGGGGATCAGGGGGCTGGGGCTCCCTGAGGGTCTGCAGTGGCATGGGTGGTTGTAGAAGCCCCCCTGTGCTCTCCATCTCTTGGGAATGCCACCAGGGATGTGCTGTGGGTGAGCTCCCCGGAGCCTGGCAGTGACTCTGCGTGCCTGGGGCACAGGGTACTGATCACCCAGGCGGGCTCAGGGCTCTTCCCACCGCTCCTGAGCTGGCACAACAGCCAAGGCTCCGATCCGGGCTGCATCCTCTGGTGCTGCTGCAATGCAAAAGCTGTCTGTGCTAACGCATTTATATAACGTGTTAAATCCTCAGAGCTCTTGGCAAAAGCTAATTCATCTCTGGAATGCCCTCAGACTAAGCCTCCCCCGGCTCCCCAGTTTACATGGAGGAAACCAGGAGACGAGGCCACACAGCATATCGGTGTCCAGTTTGGGATCAGGACGTGAGGCTTTCCTGGTTTTCCACTTCACACTCAGACCATTCCATCGAACTTTATTATCTGTCACCGCCTCGCTCTTCCAACGTGACCCGTAATTTGGGTTAGAAAATAAAGGCAGAGTTAGAAAGCCGCTCATCCTTCCCTTTCATTTCAGCAGTCTCTGGTGCCGATGCTGTAATTAACTCAGGGCTGGATGCAGCGGGGTGCTGCTCTGGGGCTGCAGGCGGTGACAGGCAGGCGTGCCCTCTGCCTGGGCACGGCCCCACTGATCCACAGGAGCCCTCTGCAGCTTCCCAGGGGATGGATCCCTGGTGCTGAAGGGATGGAACTGCTGAAATATGTGTTGCAAGACTGGGTTACTCAAACAGGTTTATCACAGAGCTGGAAACTGGGAGACAGAACTGAGAGCAATGTGCCCCACCTTTGCTTCCACATGAGTGGTTGCACGCACGTCTGCCCCAGGGGGTGCCTCTTTTGGCTCCCCCCAGCTCCAACATGGACTCAGAAAACAGCTCCAACGCATCCCAAAGCGAAGTGCAAGCATGCTTTGTCCTCATCATCCCCCAGTGCCGCAGGGGCAGTGGGCTGGGGTTCAGTGGCCGCTGCTGCGGCCAGGGCTGTGTGTGCCGTGAGAGGGCACAGCACCTCCAGGGGGGATAAAAAGCCTCAGCCACTCTGCACCGTGCAAGTGGATGCCACATGCCTCCTTCCTGGGGGAAGAGGGACCTTTCAGACTGTTTTTAGCTCCTGGAGGGCAGGGAGAGGGGGTGCCTCTTACAAGCTGCTACAGATTATAGATCTGAGCTGGCAGCTCATCCTCCTACCCGCCCACAAACGCAGCGCCCAGCGCTGCTGCTGGAAGGGCCGAGTGGCAGGACCTGCCGTGTCTGCAGACCCCCAGGGCCAGGCTGGGAGTGCTCCCTGGCAGGGGACGGCAGGTGCTGCGGGCAGTGTCTGCCGGCCGTGGGCTCTGGGCGCACGCCGTGCCCATGGCAGAGCCCAGCACCTTCGGTAAATAAGTTGTGTCTGCTTGAAGACGTAATTAGGCCAGCGCGACTCTGCAGGGATGCGCAGAGTGTGGGGACCTGCAGCCAGCAGAGAAAGAGCCTCTCTAAGATTTTCCACTTCCCAAATCAATGCCTGGTCTCCTGTGCTGGGCAGCAGGCAGCGACCACCACTTCCCTGCTCCCAGCCCCGAGGGGCACGCAGAGGGACAAGCCCTCGGGCAGCTGTGTGCTTCAGGCTTTCTTTTCCTTTTTCCCCTTCATGAGGAACACGCACATCAGCCGGAGGACAGAAGCCGAACACTGAGACCCCGTCTACACTTCATAAAGAGGAGGGGTTAGGGGAGCCGTTTGTTAAATTCACAGAGGGTTGAATGCTGTGTTTTGCCATTACAGCCTTATGCAGTCTGGCTGTCGGGTACTGTGAAGGCTTCAGCTGATTCTGAAGTAGCTGGAGCAGAGTGGTGCCTGTCCAGAAATAGAAAAGTATTTTTAAATTAAATTTATTCACTGGTTTTCATGAAGACAGATTGTTGTGTGTTTGTTGAAGTGTCATTAGGAATAGTTGGCGGTGGAACCAGGCTGAGCAACAGTGAGAGAGGATGGACGTGTCCTTCCTGTGACTGGGGAGGTCACCCAGGGCACCTCCTCTGCTCTTCCTCCTCTTCCTCCTCCTGAGGCCTGGTCCCTGCACCTGGCAGGAATGGAATGGGGGTGATTAAAGCTGACCTGTGGGACTGTGGGGCAGACACAAAACCGGCTGTGATACCTCTGAGCCAACAGCCCAGGGCTGGCGCTTCCTCACAGGGAGAGGGGGGCGGTGGGCAGCCCCTGCTCCTCATCTGGGAGCTGAAGCTGCCTGGGAGCCCCTGGCCCCTCAGCAGACAGTGCCCAGTGCCCCCCAGCTCTGGGATTTCTGGTACACTCATCCTTTTTCCCCGCGGAGCAGAACCACGGAACACCAAGCACAGCATCCTGCTTCTCTGGGATCTGCCCGGTAAGCGCCGAACCCGCAGGGGTGCAGTTTGAGTTCTCCAAGACAAGGAATCAGGGTTTCCAAGGCATGGACCCGAACACAGGCCTTCAGAAGCTGGTCTCTGTGTAGGTTTGACTGCAGAAAACATCAGGCTACAGTTGCCTAATTAAACACATGGAAATGACCCCACTGCTTGCAAGACTGCATCACCTTTAGTGCTCCCAGGTACTTTGTGGCCACGGGTGAGTGCTGCAGGCAGGAGCAGGATACAAATCCCCAGCTCTAGGAGGGGATGGTGCAGCACAAGAGGGGCAGTGTGGAGGGGTGAGCACCTGCCAAAGCACCGTGGGTGTGCTGCTGCTTTACAGGCTGCTTCAGCTCTTGGCTGCTCCTCGCTCTGGGCGCTCGGTTTGAGTTGGCTTCTCCCACAGGTCAGGGGAGCAGCGCCAGGCTGCTCCTGAGCCCAGCGGGAACACACAGGGGGCTTGAGCCCTTGTGGTGGAGTTGCCCTGTGCCGGCACAGCAGTGCTCCCAGAGCTGGCTGCACTTGTCCAGAATATCCAGGCTGCTCTCAGGAGAAGCCAAGGGAGAGCTGTGTCCGTAGATACAGCTCAGCACCTGGGAATTTCCCTCTTTGAAGCTCTTTTTCCTGTTTTTTTCCTTTGTTTCTTTGTGACTTCGGGATTTTTGTGCTTAGGTAGGTGCAGAGTAAGCTGCTGGGCGTCCTCCACTCCCGCTGACTTCAGCCTCCAGGAATGCGTGGCAGGTTTCCTTGTGCCAGCACAGGGAAACCTTCAGCTTGGACTCCTGGAAAGTGGAGTCCTGTGGGCTCAGGGGTTTGTGGAGGTGTGGACATGTAGCTCTGTGTCTGTGCACCCTCGTGTCTTGTGAATCCAGCTCAGTGGAGTGTTATAGAGTCCCGAGTTTTAAATAACTTGCGACTTTGGCATTTTTTGTGAAAACGGGGGGCTGAGTACGGAAGGAAGCCCTGTCAGCCCCTTCATGGAGGCAGATGATACAGCATGACATCACAGCTTAGTTCAGCTCTAATGAGGTGCTCAGGACTCCCGAGGAGATGTTAGAGGTTTGCATCAGAGAATCCAGCCTGAGCTAAGCCCGTAGCCAGTCGTGCTGGCTCTGGCTGCTGCTCCTCTCCCCCAGCCCTGCCCCTTTCATCCCTCAGCCTGGGGAGGCTGTGCTGATGGCAGCTGTCTTTGGAACCAGGAATTTGGGATGTTTGGGAATGCCAGTGGTGGGGGTTGCTCCCACCCTGGGGATCCCAAACCAAACTCTGAACATGACACAGCCAGCCCTCAGCACTCTATGATCTCTCAGGTCTGGCTGGGGTAGCTCATATTTAAAACATTCTTCACTTCTAACAATTCTGTTAAAACTGTTCATTTTAAAAATGTCATGTTTAATGTCAGATAAAAGATTGCAGATGTTCTGAGCTGCTGGCAGATATCTATTGGAGACAGCTGGAAGCAGACTTTTGTCTTGGCTCGTGTGGACAGGTTTGTAAGGCCCAAGTATAAAACAGTCTCAGCTGAGACTGTCTCAGTGCTGCTGAATAGGAAACTCCCCAGCAGCGGTTAGCAGAATGCTTGTGTTTTTTGAGGTTCACTTCTAGCTGCAGATGCCAGTAACTGCTGGCACAAGGAATGATGAAATCCAGGTGCAGGCTGCCAGGCCAGAGGCAGCGGTGGCTGTGCTGGCTGCCCGTGAATGCCCTCCCAGGCCTTGCTGTTTCTGTCACACAGCAGCTGGGAAACAGCTGCTCTGGGACCTGTGTGCTTGCAGTGGGGTGGGCAGGGCACAGCTGCAGCTGAAAGCCCGATGCTCATCCCATCCTGCTCCCGGCGCAGGGGGAGGAGGGCAGCAGTGCCTGCTCTAAGGAAGCACAGCACAACAAAGAGTTTTCCAGCCAAGCTTGCAGGTGGAAACGCCTTTGAAGTCCAGCTCACTGTGGTTCTTTGGGCCCCGCTTTGCTGCAGTGGCTCGAGTGCAGGTGCTGTGCTGCTCTGGGCAGGGGCTGGCTGTTTGTTCTGCAGAGCCCTGGCCCCCCGCTCCTGCCCGTGCTGCGCCGCCAGGAGAGGAAAACGCTCTGCAACAGAGGCTGGAGTCAAATATAGTGCTGTGATGATCTAGGTCGTGCAACTTAATGATATCACTGTTGAATGCAAAATTATTTTTGTTGTATTTTTAGTAAGGCTCGTGCAGGCTGTGGGAAACAAACCCCCGCTGGCCCCGGGAGCTGCGGGGCTGTGCGGGCGGCGGGGGCTCCTGCACCCTTCACCCACCCCTGTCAGGGCTCTGCATCCCCTGCCAGGGCTCTGCATCCCACACCCACCTCTGCCAGGGCTCTGCATCCCCTGTCAGGGCTCCTACATCCCGCACCCACCCCTGCCAGGGCTCCTACATCCCGTGCCCACCCATGCCACCCCACCACACCGAGCACCTGCTCCGGCATCCCTCACCCTGCGGGCCCCAGGGGTCACGGGTGCTGCTGGGGGTGGCCTCATCAAACAGCACCCGGAGAGGCCTCATTTGGGATATTTAATGTGGAGGCATTGACTCGAGGTGTTCAGAACAGCTGAGAAATGCAGAATAGGGCTGTTTGGTGATCTTTTCTTTGCGGGAGCCATCATAACATGGACACAAAAGGAACAAGTGGCCCTGGGAGTGAGGGATGAGCAGCCACCTCCGTGTCCCGGCCCTGGGGTGACATGGGGAGCGTGTGGCTGCAGGACACTGGGACTGCAGGAGCCAGGGGCTGGCTGAATCCTGCAGAGGACGGGCTGTTCCAGCACCACAAGCTCAGGGCCAGCTGGACCTGAGCTGCGGCAGCACCTGTGAATAACTGTACAGCCTCCAGTTGCTTTGCTGGGCTCACAGTGGTGCTCGTGCCCTGTCCTCTCGTTGCTGCTCTGCATTCCTTTCCTGTCTGATTGTTCCCTTAGCCAGAAGAAAATGACCTCCAGCAGAGGTGTCTCAGTGCTGTTTGTGTCAGGTTCTGGCTGCTGGGGAATTCTGAGGCCGGTTCAGCGGGGCTCCCAGTGGAAGGGGTGGATCAGGCTTCCCGAGTGAACGTGGCAGGAGATTGATTCATGTGTGATTCATGTGAATCAGTTTTCACCCAAAGTGAGATTGTCCCGTGTGAGTGAGGACAGGAGCCTGGTCAGCCCTGCAGTGACGGTGTGGGGGCTGCCGAGGGTGGCTCTGTGCTTACCCAGGCCTGGCCCTTGGCACAAGGAGCCGTTTTTACAGCAGCCCAGGGGACCCTCAGAGCAGTGTCTGTCGCCACAGAAGCTGCTGGTGGCAGCTCTTTGGCTGGCAGAAGGTCTGTGCTGTGAAATTATTAGCAGGCAGCTTCTAAACTGTCGTCCTAGGATTTAATTAACAAACTTTTGAAAGGCACAGTGAGTTAACCTGTTGAGAGCATTAGGCTTTAACAAGCGCTGGGTTTGAGCTGGAAAGTTACATGAAGCTCTGCCTCTGTCCTGCCAAGGCGGAGTCCCCCTTGGTGCGGAATGGTGGGTAGGTACCGAAACCTTAGAACTCAAAACAAAAAGAGGTTTTAGCTCCTGCTGGGGACCTACGCCATTCAAGCAGGTGTTGGGAGATGTTTAAAGCCCAGAGAGCAGCTACCTGTAGATGTGTTTTGTAGCACACATACTCTTCATTTTACCCCTCGAAGGTCAGAGGGGCTCGAGATGCCCAGCGGGGATGGGCACAGGACAAGGCTGGTGAGGCTGTGGGGTGATGGGTGGGATCTCTGAGGATGGGGTGCCTTGGGAGCTGCCAGGAGACGGAGGCTCGGGACTGTTGGGGAAATGAAGTCCCTTCGGCCTGGGGCTGCGTGAGGCGGTGACTGTCTCCTAAAAGTGAAAACCAAACCCGGAAGGGTCCAAAAGGCCCTAAGAAGCATCAAAAATTACAAATAGGGATTGAGCACTAACAAGAGAACATCTTATTTAATTATTAATCGCAACCTGTAGAGGAGCACATAAGATTAAAATGCAACCGAGCTTTGTGCTCTCAGGATTTCAGTGTGAGAACGGGAGAGGTATTATTCACATTTGCAGTTCGTGAGGCTGGATTGCTTTTTTTCTGAATGTGTCTTTTTAACTTTTTTACCTTGTCAGAAAATTATGAAAAGCTACTGGGATGATGCATTTGGGGGTAGTTCTTAGAACGTC
Organism: Pseudopodoces humilis; assembly: GCF_000331425.1. Next base: position 15,249,012 of record NW_005087571.1, on the reverse strand, counting down.
AGAAACATTTCCACGGTTTCAGAAACAGGGGTAGAGTTTCCTATTTAATCCTCCCCTTCCAGGTTAACTCCTTTTTTTTTTCCTGTGGTGTCCAGCCTGGCCCCCCACTCACCAACCTGCTTTTTCACTTCACTACCGGCGATATTTTCTCTTCGTGAATTTCTATCAATATTTAATACAGCAGTGGTGTCGGTTTTGCTGTAAGATGAGAGGAACTACTAGGAACCTTGAATTATACATCACGTGGCGGGGGGGAAAGCTGGAAGTGTTTTCTTTTGGACCCAAAGCTCTGGGAGCTGATCTCCAGGACCTGCAGCTTGAGCTGGCAGTGATGGATGAGCCCCAGGAGAAACTCAGCCAGCGGCACGAGGGCCGGCCCCGCAAGGTGAGGTTCAAAATCTCCTCGGCCTACAGCGGGCGAGTGTTGAAGCAGGTCTACGAGGATGGGCAGGAGCTGGAGCCCCCGGCCAAGGAGCCCTCGCGGCGTTTCCTGCGCCACAGCTTCGAGCCCGAGGAGCGTCTCTGTGGGGCCGGGGAGGTGCCAGAGAACAGGTTCCGCTGGCCCACGGCCCTGACCGCCCCGAGGATCAGCGTCTTCCGAGAGGGTCAGAAGCACGGGCTCACGGGGACCCTGCTCGGCGACTGCCAGCCCGGTGCCAGCCACTGCAGGGTGAGTGCTGCCGGGGCTGTCCCCTCTCTGGGGACCGGCTTCGGCCTAAATCCTGCCCCAGTTAGGTGGTGACAGGAGCCTCTCACTGCAGCCTCAGCCAGACAAAACTGCTCGGTCAGGCCAGGGCTTGGAAAGGGTGGTTGTGAATCTCCAGCCTCTATTCCAGGAATTCTGTATGCTGAATATGCCACACGTGGCAGCATCCTCAGGGTCTGCACAGCGCAGGAAGGAGGGAACAGCATCTGCCAGCTGTGCTCTGGCCTCTCCCGGTGCTGATCTGCATCTGTCCATTGCGTAGAGTAAAAGAGAACATTTCTGTACATATCGATGTCTGTCTGTACGTGGGAATCCTACTGCATTTAGATCAGTCAAAATGTAAGGAGGGCATTAAGTTAATTGGATGGATTTAAAATATTAAAGTTGTGTGACTTCAGCTGGCAGGAAGCCAGTGCTGCCATCAGGGTACCGGGTGTCCACATCCTCTGGCAGCCAGAATTCTTCTTTGGCTACTTTGCCAATCCCAGCTTAGTTTCACTGGCTATTTTCTTAACATATAATTAATGCCGCTGATAGAGAAGTGTTCCTTTAGTCCTAATAAAGAGGCAGTACATACGCAATATGTGTAAATACCTTTTATGGCCTTGACTGGAGCACACTGCAAGTCTGTTAACTCCTGGTACCCGTCAGAGCCGTGCGTGGGAGACCCAGATGGCTGATACTTGACCTGTTGACACACCGGACATGTAATTTGCCTGGAAACATCAGACCACGACGAATCTCTCCCGGCTGAAGACAGTGCGCTGCCGCGATCTTATCCACCCCGTTAATTTGTTTTGCGTTCTAGGCTAACGCTCCTCTCCCTCCCCAGTCCCCCAGACACAGATACCTCGAGTAACCACATTGTCCAGTACCAGCTTGTGCTGCCTCAGCCTGCACTTGGTGCTCGAGACACCCGGTCCGTGTAGCACACGCGAGCTCTCTCCTCCTGTAGGCGGGCAGGACTTGTGCCCACCTGCCTTCACCTCGTGTTTCTCCCCACAGGGAAGTGGGTGCCCCACGGCCAGGAGGGCACCAGCCACCTCCTGGCAGCTGATGTGACTCGGGGCATTTTTTGGGAGAACATCTCCTTTTGCACGGCTTCTCGCCACAGACACTTAGCGTGAAATACGAGGAGTGCGTGAAACAATAGGCCCCAGTAACTCCAGACGACAGCCAGAGAGGAGGGAGGAGGGACCAGGTCAGCAAAGTGCTGCTCTCAGGGAAATGTTTGACCAAGTTTAGCTTTAAAATTACTAGGGAAAAAAAAATACAAATTTGCCCACTAGGGCTGGACCTCCGCCAACTTGCTGGATGCTCTGGGGGGTGGTCGGGGAGCTGGCCTGGTGGAGGGAATGCTCTTCTGCGAGTGCAGGGACCATCAGTGTTTGCAGAATGAATTTATGCTGGTGAGACACTGGTACCTTCCTTCTTCAGACCTCCCCAGTTGTAGATTTTGGCAAGATCATCATCTACACCAACAACCTGAAAATCATCCGTGCACCGATGGACCAGAAAGAGCTCATGAGAAGAATCATCCAGTCTGACGGAATGAATGACTGGACCTTCATGTACCGGGGAAAGAAAGAACAATTTCTTGATGGACAGAAAAAAGACGTGGAGAATAAGGTCACTTGCAACCAGCATATGCAGGTAAGAGGAAAATGGAAAGTGCTTTTTCCTGTTAGCCCACCCAAGCCCCATCCATCTCTGTGTCTGGCTCCTCAGTTTGGATAAAAACACCGCACTGTTCCTCGTTTCCCCCAGGAGATAACCACCAACGCTGTGCTGAGATCATGCTCTGGGGACAGCAGTGCTGCTTCCAGGCTCTCCTGTCTTCCACTGACTTCTTCCCCTGGAGGTGGCTGGCATTTACAGAGCCTGGCTGGGCTCCATCCCTTGTCACCCCTCCCAGTGGGATAAGAGCAGGCCAGAGTTTCTCCAGCCTGACAAGGCTAAACACAGCTGCTCTGTGGCCGAGACTGCTTCAGGCTAAAATTTTAGTATCAGCTGAAATAAGGTTGTGTCTTACGTTTGCTTTCTCATGGGGGAGTCTTTGTTGGTCAGAATCTCAACCAGTCTGACCGTGATTTGATCCCACAAAACCTGACGTTGTCATGTGGAGCTGACCCAGTTTCATGGAACCGAGTCTGGCCCGATCTGAGCGTGGGTCACCAGGATCCTTCCGCTCCCAGGAACTCAAGGTGGGATTTGAAAGAGGCTGCCCGGCACGGTGGGAGACAGGCAGGCACAAAGGACAGCTCCAAAGAGGGTGGTGTGCGTGGTGGTGGTGAGGGATTTGGGGAGAGACGGCGACGAGCAATCCCTGGAGAAATGAAGCGTGGCTCAAACCTGAGGCTACGGAGCGGAAATGGTGTGAAAAGAAATGACAGGAGGATGGGTGGAGCTGCGCAGAGGAGAAAGAAGAGTTTGGAGTGTTGTGTCATAAGCCCAAGGCACATTAACCTCTCATTTTCGAGCAGAAGCCGCAAGTTGTCCCCAAGCATTTGGGAGCCGTTTTTTCAAAGTCCTTGCTGTGGGGACCTGATTGTCACAGGCAGAGCGGTGTGTCAGGAGCAGCTGTGACGGCAAAGAGCCGGAGGCAGGATTTCCTCTTGTTTCAGGAATGTTCCTGACTTTGGTTTCTCACCCCCACTAACAGATTTTTTTCCTGCTGTCTCTTCAGGAGGGCACCACGGAGCGAGGCTGTTCCCAGTGCAGAGGCTCAGGCTGCGCTCCCTGCTCGCTGTGCCATGGGAGCAAGTTCTCGATGCTGGCAAACCGATTCCGGGAGTCGTACCGGGCGCTGCGGTGTCCGGCGTGCGACGAGAGCGGGCTGCAGCCGTGCTGGGTGTGCGCTGCCTGAGCAGCAACCTGTGAACACAGCCCCCTCCTCTGCCCCCAGCCATCCCCCTGCCCTGCCCTGCCCTGCCCTGCCCTGCCAGCCCAGGCCCGGCTCCCTGAGCGTGCCCTGGCACCAGGGGCACCCCTGACCCGCAGGGAGCGGGCGGCACTGGGGCTGAAGCACCTGTGAAAGTGCAGCTGGAAATGGGCTGGAGCAGCTCCTGCGCTGGCACTGTCCCTCCTGCAGCTGCTGCGAGCCCGGCACAGCCAGCTCTGACCTCGGGGTGTTCCATCAGCACCGTGTCGGGTGTGCGGGGGGTGCCGGTGCAGGTGTACAGGGGTACTGGGAGCGGTGGATTCCAGCCCAGGTCCGTGCTCTGTTTGTCCCAGCAGCGCCTCTCTGGGTTTAACTTGCTGAACACAGAAAATGGCACTGCTGGTGCAGTTCTCTCTCTGTGTCCTGCAGGCTCACGAGCATTTCCCGAGGTTTTGCTGCTCTGACACCTGCTTCAGCGACACGGGAATTCCTTTGGGATCTGATTTATAGGGGGAATTGAAAACCCTTCCCAAACTTGGAGATACACAAAAATGCATGTGAATTTATTATTCTAAATAGAAGTTACTAAGTTTTAGCCTCCCTACGAGGAAGGGCTGCATCAAAACTCCTCTGTATGCTGCTCGGCATTTCTCAGCAGCAGGCTGAGGGTGAGCAGGACAGCTCTTGCTTAATACTAATCCCATGTTGTAATCTGCAGCAGGTAAACTCGGAATTAGTGAGATGAGGCAATGATGGGCGTCCTTTGCAGGCTGCCACTGCTGCACAGAGGCTGCGAGAGCCTGAGGCAAACAGGGGAAATGGTGTTTTTTTCTCTAAAGCATTAACTTCTTACTCTTTGTATTCAGGAGTGATGTTAGTGCAGCCTTAACTCCCGTGTTACCTCTGAGACCCTGATGAGTTAGAGGCTGCTCACATGTGCTTCACACTGAACTTGCAAGCCCAGGCAGGATAATTTACGGCCAAGTTTCTCTTTTCCTGTGGTAGGTTAGAAGGTTTCTCTGCAATGCTACAATTATTCAAAATAGTACTGTCTAGCTCCTGCACTTTCACCTATCTTCTGCTAAATTGTGCTGTGGGTGCTGAGGGTTTCTTTTCTTAAAAGTGCATCAATCTACAGGAGATACTTGATCAGCTTCATTCATCGTATCAGTATCTGCAGTGTGAAAATCTCCTGTCCTTGGGCTATCACTGGGGGCAGGTGAGACTCCCCGAACCAGGGATTGCTGTCAGGCAGGCCCCTTCCCTCAAATGGGACCTGTTTGATCTCAGTTTGTTCGGCTCGTTGGAGAGTTTGCTGACTTAAGAAAAAAGGAACTGGGCAAAATTGCCTGATACTGTTTACAATAAAACTAGATACAAATATGCACTTATAAAATCAATATTTATTGTTCTTCAGTAATTGTAATGCTTCTCAGCCACTGTCACTTCTGGTGGCTGTTCCCATCACGTGGAGCTGTCACAGGGGAGGTGCCTGCAGCCAGGAGCAGAGCTCTGGCCTTGCTCAGCCCTGTCCCACAGGCTCCAGTGTCCTGTGGACCAAGCGCACCAGGGATTCGCTTCCCCGGCTTCCAGCGCACTCCTTTTATTTTTGGTGATATGCTGACTTGATTTACCCGATAAACGCTCTTATTTCACACGGCAAGTTTGAACGTTCCTGCGGCATCCCGGTGAGCTGGCTCCCGAGGCAATGGGCTACTTGTCACAGGCTGCTGGTTTGATTTCTGCTGTGTCCCTCCCGCTGGGCTGGTGGCACAGGGCAGAGGGCACGGGCCGAGCCCCAGCCCGGTTCTGTCACTGCTCAGAGCCCGGCTGTGGCTCTGGCCACGGCCCAGCCCCGGTGGCTCACTGGCAGTGCCAGGACTGGCAGCGCTGGGCAGGGCTGCAGGGACTGCATTGTGCAGCCTGCTGCTGCTGCTGTCCTGGGGCTGCAGAGAGCCCTGCTGGGGAACCTTGCTCAAAAACGGTCACATCTTCACCCACTGCGTTACTTTAGGAGTGGAAGATGGCGGGTTGCACTTCTGCCAAAAAATAACCAGCTTCTCCTGTTTGCTGAAAGCCCGGAGAGATGACACCGGACTTTCTGAACTCACCAGGCTTCTGCATGTGATCTCAGTGGGGTCAGATGAAGAAATGTCTCTGAAGAGGATGGCGGATGAAATACAGGAATCTCTAAAAAACGTGCTGGCACGGTTCTGGTTTAATTGCTCGCCTGTTTTTTTTCCCGGTGTTTGATGTCTCAGTAATAGAAGCAGACCCCTGGGGTGGTGGTGTGCCCCGTACCAAAACCCAAACCTGTCCTGCACGTGATATTCTTTTATGAAGGAAAAACCCAAATATCCTTGCGACCGCCAGCACTTTGAACAGTAAATACAGGCAAAGATGCTTAGTCTGGAGTCTATTTCTCGTGTTTTTGTTAACTTCCTACAGCTGTTCTTGTTTTCCTTAGAGCAAGAGCACACAAAAAGGCATTTAAGGGTCTTTCTAAAGGAAAAACAAACCCAGGAGCAAAAGAACAACCATTTCTTCTCTTGCCCTGCTGCAGAACTCCAGGCCTGTGGCAGCCTCATTCACTAACTGTTGTTGGCTGCCACACCATGGCCAAGCGATGGAGCTGCTCTGAAACGCGTGGGAAAACTTGGGCAAGCTTGGAAAAGAGGAGTCAGGGCCACCTCTTGCTGACTCTCTGCAGTGTTTGGCAGTTGAAGGTGAAGGGAGAAGCAGAGTTGGTTGTGAAGGGTTTGAGCTGAAGCAGAAGCACAGCTGGAATTGTTTCCCGTGTCTCACGTCCGTGGGGCTCGGGAAGGGCGCTGGAGCTGAGCAGTGGGGCTGGCAGCAGCGGCCAGGAGAGCAGAGCTGGGAGTGTAAAATAATCCCTGCTCGTACATGGCTGCAAATGTGTTGCAAGGCTCTAACCCAGAACGCAGCAGCATTGAAGAGGTGATTCCCAGAGTTACTAATAAATGCCTTGGTTGAAGTTGGCTTGAGGGCTCCTGCCCTGGTTCTCTCTGCTGAGACTCTGCAGGTGGAGCCTTGGAATGTTGCTCTGCTGCAAAACAGGGTGGGAAGGTGTGACCAGACAAGATCTCAGAGGAGACCAGAGCCAAAGCTGTTGGGGTTCTTCAAGGGCATGTTAGTGCCAGCACATCTCCTGGCCCACAGAAATCCCGTGTGTGGCCTCAGCTGAGGGATTTTGTGTATCAGCTGTGGTCCGTGAGGACGGAGCACAGAGGTTCCTTGGACAGTGCCATTGTGGGGTCTGGGTTTTTTTGGGTGGCCTTTATTCGATCGCAGGGGTTGTTTCAAAGTGAGTCCATGACCTGGGAACAAAACATTTCATTCAAGTGTGATGAATTGATCTGTATTTGAAATATGCACGTCTGCATGTGAAAGGGTTTTGCATTTATCAATCTTTATCACAGTGATTAATCTGTGCAGTGGGTTTTTAATCTACATTTATTCACAGCCACCACCCTTCCAAAGCAGAAAACAAGTGGAGGAATCTAGAAAGCTTTAGCTGAATTTGCAATATCACTGCTTTATTTCCCTGCAGTTAAAAAAGAAAGAGTTGGAATATTTATGAATTTAAACATTATTACTTTTGCAAGTCTTTGAGGCTGTTGTTTTGATTTATGTGGGCTACATTTGATCTGAGTGTAAACCCAGCCCTTCATTGCTTTGAAATCTTTTGATTTTATACACACGGTTCTGTGTGGGCTGCAGAACTCTGTGCAGCCCGAGTGGCCGGTGATTCCCCTCCAGCAGCTCCTGAGAAACGCCGCTGGTTCCTGCTGCCTCTGGAAACGATCACACACAGCAGAGGTACGTGGGGTCTGAATTCCCTGGGTTCAGAACATCGACCAACACAACCAGTTCTGCTTGTTGTTCATGGGAAACAATCGTCGTGTTTGCTGCCTGGGGAGAGAGTGCTCAGAAATCCTGGGTGTAGTTTTATTTCTGGGTTTTTGCAAGTGGAGGATGGCCGGTTCTGGATGGAGCAGTGTGAGACGTGGCCCTGGAACCACTGGGACCCCCGTGCTGAGGTGCTGAGGGTTTCTGGAAACACTCAAAGCCAACAGTGGGGTGGGAAAAATAATTCAGAGTTATGGGTGGGTTACAGACAAAGTTGTGGTTGCTTTAGGTCCACTCAGTGTGATGGAGGAGAAAAAGCCTTGAAACCAGAAAACCACTCTGGAAAGAAATTTACTGCAGGAGCTCATTAATGATTTTAGGAGAAGCGTGCACGCTTGGTCAGGACAGCTGTCCCTGTTTCCCAGCTGGTACTTTGAGAGATGGCTTGTGGGGATGGGGAGGGAAGCGGCCGAGGGAGGGAGCCCGTCCCGGGGGTCCCTGAGCCGGGGTTCCCTGAGCCGGGGGTCCCTGAGCCGGGCTGTCCCCGGGTCCCTGAGCCGGGCTGTCTCTCCAGGCTGTCTGTCCCGGGCTGTCTCTCCAGGCTGTCTCTCCGGGCTGTCTCTCCAGGCTGTCTCTCCGGGCTGTCTCTCCAGGCTGTCTCTCCAGGCTGTCTCTCCGGGCTGTCTGTCCCGGGCTGTCTCTCCAGGCTGTGTGTCCCGGGCTGTCTCTCCAGG
>NW_005087571.1:15230417-15240435 GCF_000331425.1 Pseudopodoces humilis | reverse complement strand
CTCTCCAGGCTGTCTCTCCAGGCTGTCTCTCCGGGCTGTCTGTCCCGGGCTGTCTGTCCCGGGCTGTCTCTCCAGGCTGTCTCTCCAGGCTGTCTCTCCAGGGCTGTCTGTCCCGGGCTGTCTGTCCCGGGCTGTCTCCGGGTCCCGGTGCGGGGTCAGGCCGGGACCCCGCGCGGCGCTCCGGGACGGCCACACGGTGGCGCCACTGCCCGGGAGGTGCCGGGGACAGCGGGACGGACACAGGGACAGACAGCGGGACAGACACCCGGACAGACACCCGGACAGACACCCGGACAGACACCCGGACAGCGGGACAGACAGCGGGACAGACACCCGGACAGCGGGACAGACAGCGGGACAGACACCAGGACACACAGCGGGTGCGGAGGGCCGGGCTGGGCCGGGGTCAGCGGTCCCGGGGGCTCTGCGGCTCAGCCTGCCCGGCCCGCAGCCCGTGCCCGAGGGGAGACCGGCCCGGAGCTCCACCGGGACACGGGACCGAACCGGGACGCGGGACCGAACCGGGACACGGGACAGCGCCGGGACACGGGACAGAGCCGGGACACGGGACAGAGCCGGGACACGGGACAGAGCCGGGACACGGGACAGAGCCCACGGCTGTGCCCAGCTGGACACTCCTGTTCTGCATCTCCTCGCCTCTCTCAGTCACTGTAGACTTGCAGTGTTACTTCTCTCACAGCTCTGTGTAGGAAATGGAGTCTATTTCTGTTTAAATCCTGGGGTAATAGAGCCTGCTATTTAGTGGAAGATTTATGTAAATGGCTCTTTGTTTCACACGATTGGGCCTCGGAGAGTGCAAGTTACATCGATAATGTAATTATGCCACTACTGCCATTTCAAAGCAGCACGCAGTGCAGAAGCCTCCAATTTTGGTACAGAGCAGGCCTTGAAATCAACTTGTATTCTGCAGCAAGAAAAAACAGCAGAGCTAGGTTTATTGAACAGTTTTTTCCTGGAGTTGTCGACCTTTTTAGCTTAGAACACAAGATTCCTTTTACATCAGAATTTTGTTATATCAGAGTTTTGGAGCACCTGTGATTGCACATCATAATTGCACTGCCTAACTGTGTTAGCTTTAAAAGGCAATTTCCACACCTTTCCTAAAGCTTCATGTTTTTCTTTCACACCAGGCCGAGGGCAGTATTTCTTTAGCCTGGCGTTTGTATCAGTATGGAAGTCACAGTAACGTTCTGGTGCTTGAGATCACTAAATTATCTTGTGCTTTATGATCTAATTTGGCATCCGGCTGAATGTTGATTGCCTTTGGCAGCAGGGAGTCAGGTCCCTCCTGTGTCTCACTCCTCCTGGCCGGAGTTTCCCACCTCAGAAGTCCTGTATTGTGCTTTCCTCGCAGAGGATGGTGCCCTACAGCAGATATACAATATCCAGGGTGTGTTAACAGCTCTGGCACCACGTGGGAAACGAGTGCTGTAGGACTTGTGGGGGAAAGGACCCACTCTCTTCCTGCTACAGGAACCGCAATCAAATACTCTTTGGATGAAATAGCAACTCTCAGGTATTATATTTCTAATCCCCAGTGCTTTAATCCCTGGAGTTTTAGCCCCTAAATTCTTGGTGATGCATTTAGAGATGTCTTTTGGCTTAGTGGTGGTTTTTAATGCCAGGCTTGCCTTCCTACTTCGAGCTGCTGGCGAGGGTGCCCAGAACACCTTTCTGCAGGTGCAGGAAGCTGCTCCTCCCCAGAACTCCCCTCTGCTCTCTGCTTGCAGAGATGCTTCACGTTATCCACATGATGTGTTTGTTCCAGTTCAGAAACCACACCCAGTGAAGTTTCCTTTCCCAGATCCCACCAAACGCAGCTGTTTGAGAAGGTGCTCCGTGATCTCAGAGAATCCTCTCCCCTGGGCTGCCTGCCAGCTGGCTGCTCCTCCGGGAGCGTTCTGTTCTTGATCTGGGTCATTAAATATTAAAAGGCAAAGTGATTCTAAAAGCCAGCCGTTTTTTAGAAGTACTAAATAACTGTAATTTGTTTCCTAATAGATAGTTTTGTCCTTGTCAGTGAGTCCAACTCAATAGAAAGAAAGTGTGTGATGAGGCAGGAGAGCTCTGTAAATCCCGTGCACAGTCCGCTTGCCTGTGAGAGAGCGAGCCTGGGAAGAGCAGCTGGGGAGGGCAGGATTAAACTAAAGCTCAGTCTGTGTGTTGGGCTGGTCACCCCACCCCTGAGCTGGCAGAGGAGGGGGCTCCAGGGCTCCTGGCAGCCCCTGTCCCCGCAGCCTGGCGCTGCTGCAGTGCCCAGGGGCACTGGGAGAGTGGCACTGCCCCGTTTGTGCCCTGAGCTGTGTCGGGGTGGCAGTGCTGGCTACAGGTGCCCTCCTGAGGCACCGGGCCTGGGCAGCCCTGCTACAGCTGGCAAAGCAGCAGCAGCACTGGGTTATGCTTAAAAACCAGAAGGAATCTTCCCCAAGTGCTCTGTAATTTCCCAGCATTTCTGCTTGTACTTTTGCTGTGCTGTAAAGCCTTCCAATTCTTTGTTTTTTATTTTAAAAATGGTAATATATACTGCTGTGATTCTTCCCTTCTGATTCTCTTCTCTCATCAGGTTTGCATTTTGGGATTACTTACTGGAGACTTGCAATGTGCCAGAAGGTAATTCCTGAAATTGTAAGAAAGGTAATTTAGTCAAGTTGTAAAACCTTAACGCTTTGCTGTGGTCTGTCTTGTTTAAAAGGATCACATTTCCTCAAATGGCTTTTTTTAAGAATTAGAGAAGCTGCTGTTAAAGAGAAGTGTGAGCCTTTCCCTGGTGTCTGCTGCAGTGCTGGGTTGTGCTGCCTCGCACAAAAGAGTTTGAAATTGGCTCCTCTGACCCTTCCTCGGCAGGACTGGCTGTCAGTGAAAGCAGGAGGTGAGGTGAGGTGAGGTGACCTGCAGGGTCTGGAAAATCTGCCTGGGGACTGAGCAGCTCCCCTAAACCTTCCAGCATTTGAGAGCTCTCGTTTGGGAAAATCTGTCTGATGTGCCCTGCAGAACCCTCAGTCCTGCTTCTGGGGCCAGTGATACTGTCCAAATACTGAGAACTGATTCTATTCTATTCTATTCTATTCTATTCTATTCTATTCTATTCTATTCTATTCTATTCTATTCTATTCTATTCTATTCTATTCTATTCTATTCTATTCTGTTCCGTTCCATTCCATTCCATTCCATTCTTGTTTAAAGCTGTAATTCTTCCATTCCCCAGATCAGGCTGTTACCCTGACCCTCAGCTGATACCAGCTTGGGAAAAAGAATCTTGACTTAGTACACACAACAGAAATACAGCTCTGCAAAGTCACTGTCTGACACAGAGACAGGACGTGTCCTGTGCACAGGAGGGGTCTGTGGGGCTGGGAGGGAGCTGGGAAGGAGCTGGGAAGGAGCAGAGCCCCTGTGCCTGCTCAGGGCTGCTGCTGCAGGCCCAGACCCTCAGAAATGGCTTTTTGTTGCCTTTTGAATGCTTGGAGCCAGAGGCCCTTGAATGCATTTGGAGCAGCAGCTGTAGGTGCCCTGTAGCTCTCCTCTGGCCTGCTCACACACAAGGTCGGGTTCTTTGGCCAGAGCACAAGTAATTGCTGGAAATTAATTTTCTGTGCTGCTCTGCAGCCAGAGCAGGCTGCCCACTGCTCTGCACAGCAGGTGAGGCAGAGCCTCCGCCGTGCTCCCGTGTCTACCAGCAGGTGCTTGGACAGGAGCTCAAAAATTGTCAGCTCCCTCCTGCTTGCCAGCCCTTGGCATGGAGCGTGCTCCTTCCCAAACCATTTCCTTTCCTTTCCTCTGGTGTCTGCTGTGCCCCAGAGGCGTGAGCTGCCACAGGGCTTTGCCTGGAGATCGTGTCCTGTGCAGGGGGAACCCAGAAATGTCTGGATGCACATTTACAGCGGGATCAGAGTGGAATTTCTAATTCCTGTAGCTTTGAAATGAGCAGGTATGTGATACATGTGACTGTCTGTAAAAAAAAAAAAAGATTTATTTCCAGCTGATGTCAACCCCATTAATTCCTACTTCGTGCTGGTGTCTCTTGTAATTCATCGTTGCTTTTCCCTGGTGCTGTTCCCTGGGAAGCGTGGCAGGGTTGTCCAGCAAGGTCCACGTGACTTCAGAAAGCTCTGGGGGTGTTTGAGAGAAAACCCAGTAACTTCAGAAAAAATTAAATCCCTTGTGGCTCAGGCATTTTTTGAAAGCCTGCACTGGGTTGCTGAGCACATTCCTCTGGCTTTTTTAACTGTTTTCTTCCAGAAGTTTCACCCTCTGTCCTCTCTGGGGCTCCCAGAGCTGCAGTGCAGCTGTGAATGTTGGTGCTGTTGGTGAAGAGACTTTAGACACTGCAGCTGGTCCCTCTCTCGTGCCTGTTGTCCAGGGGTTTCAGTTTGGGAAGGTCCCTGTCCCCTGTCCAGCTCGGTGTCACCTGCACAGGGGACAGGGGCCGTGGCAGGGCAGGTTCCCCACACTGCTCCCACCCCTGCCAGGCCCAGCTGCCTCCAGAGGTGCCAGGGGTGCTCACCTGCCCTGCCCAGCGGTGCTCAGAGATGGCCAGGGGTGCTCACCTGCCCTGCCCAGCGGTGCTCAGAGATGGCCAGGGGTGCTCACCTGCCCTGCCCAGCGGTGCTCAGAGATGGCCAGGGGTGCTCACCTGCCCTGCCCAGCGGTGCTCAGAGATGGCCAGGGGTGCTCACCTGCCCTGCCCAGCGGTGCTCAGAGATGGCCAGGGGTGCTCACCTGCTCTGCCCAGGGGGCCCAGGGGTGGCCAGGGGTGCACAGCACACCACTGCCACCTCCACAGGAGCCCCTGGATGCAGCACTGGCTGCCTGGACTAAAGGAGCAGTGCACAGTGGCGTTCATGTGAGCAGCTGAAGGAGCTCTGCAAAGGGTGTGGCATCAGCAACTGCACTGGAGAAAAGGAAGGAAACAGCGAGGAGAGCCCAGTCCTGATTTCCCAGCTCGTGGGAGGGTTGTGCATCGTGCCCCTAGAGAGGAATTCACCTGTGTTTGCCCTAAACACTCGTTGTTAGCTACGAGCTCACCTGGGCAGTGCCAGGGAGGAGCTCTCGGTGCCAAACCACTGCTGGAAACTCTTCCCTGTCACTGCAGGGAAAGCCAGTGGCCAAGCTGCTGCCGCTGCCTGCATTTGTGCTGAAGTTGCGTGCTGGCAAATCCCTGCTCGTCTTTCTGCAGTGGACAACCCTGCGCAACCTGAATTTTTGGTGTCCTTTGCTGTCCCTCAGTGTTTTGGTTTGACTGCTTTCCCCCTCCCTCCCTGGGAGCCTTCCTTCACTTTTCATTTTGTGTGACTCCACTGCCGTCAGATTTCCATCACTGCCCCACGCTTCCCTCGTTCCCCGTGCTGGCTGCAGGGTGAGATGTGTCCCTGGTGGGGAGAGGAGCACGAGCTTCAGCAGCAGGACTCGTGAGCTGGAGCCGCGAATCAAAGCGCTCTCCCACACAAAAGCTCCCTCTTTGGAAGAGCTTTGCGTTGGATATAACTTTTAATTTGGTTCTGAAAGCCAGGCAGGCTTTGGAAACTCTCCCTGACACTATCTGAAGAAGGGTATTGCTCGACTTTTTATACAAAAGACACTTTAATTAAACTCCCATCATGAAAATAATTAGACCAAATTTGCGGTACTTAAGTAGTCAATAATTTAGTAGTTGGAGCTCATTAATAGACTTCTCCCTGTGCCTGTGTGGTGCTGCTGCAGCCCCGCCAGCTGCCTGCCCGGGGATCAATCTGGGCTCAGTATCTTCCCCGAGCCCCCCCTTTCTGTCCCCTGCAACGGTGGCCCTGCATTAAAAATAATAAAGGAACAAAGGAAGGGGCTGCTGGCAGAGCAGCTGGGTGCACAGGTGGCTGTTGGGTCCCTCCTGGCTCCCCCTGTCCCCTCTGGGGTGGCCCTGGGAGGGGACATCGCAGCCCCCCCACCCCGGCCCTGAGGTTCCTCTGCCTCCCTGTGCTTGCCTCTGGGGTGGTCATACAACACATGTGCAGAGAGGAATCCCCTACTGAGGGACAGAGCCCCGAGTTTCTAACGCAGATTATTGATTATTAAACTCAAATATTGAGTTTGCTCAATATTTACTAAGCAGACAGAAAGAGGAAAGGGTGTTCTGCTCTGTCCCTCTTTCTTAGGACAGGCAGCTGTGTGTTGGGAACTCACACGGTCGGTTTTTCTGCAAACAAGGTGCGAGGAAGGGAAGCAATTTATTACTTGAATGTCTTCCCTGAATTAGATTCTATTTTTTTCAAATCACCGGATTATCTGCGCTCAAAATTAAATTGATGTTTTGAGTTCTGATTCTTTACGTCTTTTGATTGATTAAAAAAAAAGTGTTTGACCCTTTCTTTTGTCTGCAGAGAATAAGCAGAACAGAAACGGATTTACTTTTATTATGGTAATCGTTTTGTTTCAAACACATTTCAGAGCAGGGCATGTATAACTGTATCAGTTATGTACAGTTATAACTGTATCAGTTTCTGTAATTCATTCTCATTCCTGATTTCCCCCAGGCATTCAGGCAGCTCTTCTTCCTGACGCCCCGTTGTGCCAGCTAATACCACAATAACAATTTGTGCTTCTGTGGCACCTTTACGTGGGAACAGTCCAAAGTAGGCCCTGGGAATTGATTTCGTGTCCTGCGTCTTCCTCCAGCCCTCAGACGGATTTGCAGCTGGATGTTTTTAACTGCTTCCCCTGCAGCAGTTCTGGCGCTTCAGCAGCCGTGTGTGAGTGAGAACTGTGAGCAGGGGTAAAAGCTCTCCAGTGGAGCATCCCGAGGGAGCCAGAATTCCAAGGCCTTTTATTCCAGGCAGCCGTGCCCTGCTGACACAGCAGATCCAGCAGCCTGCCCTGGAAATGGGGGCCAGTGGAAGGAAGCCTCCTTCTCTGGAAATCTGTGCTTTGAAGAGATCCGGGGGCTCAGGTCATGCTGTGCAGACCCTAACTACCCGTGGGGACCGAGTGGGTAATCGGGGTGAAGTTTTTGGTTAGGTGTTTAAGTGGCTGTGGCAGCACCCTGTCTGTTTTCCCTCTGAGGCGGGTGGGTGCAGGATCCCAGCAGGATCCTGGCAGCACCTGCAGTCCCCGTGGGCATTGCTGTGGCCTCTGCAGACGCTTCTGTCCTTCGGCCATCCCCAGGGCTGTGGACACTGCTCTGCACAGCCCCAGCCTCTCCTCGGAGCCTCTGCAGCTGCTGTTGGAGTGTGTGCCCTGAGCTGCTGATGGAAATGTGCCTCGTTTCCAGGGCTGCCATTCACGTGCTCGCTTTTTTTGTGGCCCCCAGGGGTTTGTGCTGAGGTTTCAGGGGGGCAGAAGGAGCAGTGGCAGCCGTGCTGGGGGACACGAGTGGGACACGTGTGCTGCTGCTCCGGCTCAGACGTGGGTGACACCTGCCCGTGGTGACTCCCAGGGCTGCAGAAATCCCTCCCAGCTCTGTGAAAGAGGGGGAACACGGCACAGCAGACCTGCTGTGTGGTGTCACACCTCTCCCTCAGGTGGAGCTGGACACCCCAATCCCCCCAGAGCTCCGGAAGGATCCTTCCCTGGCACACCCGTGCTTCCAAGGCACGCTTTACCCAAATGCAGCCAGTGGCAGCAGCGAGACGACGTGTAGAGGTTTGGAATACGCACTGCAAGGATGGCA
Organism: Pseudopodoces humilis; assembly: GCF_000331425.1. The sequence goes on along the minus strand of NW_005087571.1, from coordinate 15,232,775 downwards.
GCGATGGATAAATGTCCCCTGGCCCGGTTCAGTCCTTCTCTCCCGGCCTGAGCAGCGGGCGCTGCTGCCTGGAGCTGCTGCAGGGTGTGGAGAGGCTGCCAGCGGAGCTGAGCCTGGCTCCTGCTTTATCTCCTCCATCCTGACAGCTCTACACTGCTGCCTCGTCTGCTGGAGAGCTGGGGAGATAAGGGAGTCAGCGGGGAGCAGCAGGGTGAGGGGCAGGAAATGGAGTAGGGGATGAGCTGCACGACGAGCAGGAGAAAATACTGTGTGAATACCGAATTTTGTGCGTGGCTGTGATAAAGCTCGTGTATTTACACAGACCGGATTAAATATCTGTATTTCATAGAAAGAGAGGGAAAAGTTACGCTTTGTGAAAATCTTCAAGGACACCAAAGGCACTGATTTATTTAATCATTATCTTTGTAACTGAAACATGAGCCTGTTCTGTGGGTAAGGTGGGGAGGTTTTAATGCCGAATGGAATGCCAGGGCCATTTCAAAATTCCTCATATTTGTCACGTTTCTCTTATTTTATTCCAGCTCTGAATAAAAACATGAGAAAAAGTTGTCCTGCCCCACTTTGGGGTTTCTTGCTAGAAGTCGTAGCGCATTTGGGTGGAAATGACAGCATTTATATTTAGTTTTTTATTACTTGTTCAGAAAAGGTGTTAATGAATGATGTGTGCTCCCGCATTATTCCCATTATTTCTTTGCGAATAATTTACAAGAATGAGCAGATCTGTCAGTAAATCCCAGCCAGCAGCACAGCCCAGACTGGGCCTACTGGTGAGAGCATGGCTTCCTCTGGAGAGGGTAAAGGAGGCTCTGGGATCTGCAGGCAGAGCCTGGGCAAAGTTTGCAGCCCAGGAGGGGTAGGGGTAACCTGGTAAGGCAGAGCTGCCTGTGGAAGTTCTTAAAACTTCATCACAAGGTGGCTGAATGAACTTGTCCCTGTCCCAGGCAGGAGCTCCCTGGCAGGTGGGGCAGGACAGGTGACAAGGTGAGAGAGCAGTTCTGAGCCAGGTTAAGGCCACACAATAAAGAATCCTTTTGTAGGAGGAAACTTCTGCTGTGTTGATCCACTATTTATCCCCTGTAAGCACTCCAACATTTCTGCCAGTTTCACTTGGTTTCCTTCTCAAGTTCCCTTTGCCTGACTTGAACACACGGAGGTGGCAGTGACTGCAGGATGGTGCTTGTTAAGGGCTGAGCTCAAGTAATAAATACCGAGCTGAGCAGTGTTTTGTCCTGGCTCCAGGAAGAAGGAAAGGTGCTGTGTGCTGTGTCCCAGGTTTTGCTGTGGGACAGTGAAAGGTTCCCCTGGTGCTGGCTCTGGTGACGAGGCTGCTCCATGTCCCCACTGTGGTCACTTTGGGCTGCTGGTGCTGGCTGAGCCCTGAACCCCTCACCAAAACCCCCAGGGCTGAGTGTGGGCTGTGGTACAGGCGTGTCCCCATCCCCTGGCAGTCAGGCCAGCTCCTCCAGGTACAAATGTGGGCAGCTCAGCGAGCCACTGCTGCTGGAAGCTCTGAGGCTGCTGGTTTGTGTTTCCCTCGCGGTCCTGCCACCCTGGGACAGTGTGGTGTCCTTGGGGGCCTCAGTGCCAAGGTGGCCCTCACTGGAGGGGTCACCTGGAGCCGTTCCTGCTCTGGGGACCAAGGGGGGTGTCCCAGCAGCGAGGGCCAGGTGAGGACATGGATGGCAGGAGGGCTCTCCAGGAGCCGAGTGCCTCCTCCAGGGCTCTGCTCCATGGCCTGGCCATCAGGAAAGCTTTTACTGCAGCTGTGGAGTGCAGCCTTTAATGGGCAGGTGATGTTTGTTCTGCATGGCAAGCGCATCCTTGCCCTCTGAGCTGTGTAAATTTAGCTCCCTCAAGCCTGGCCTCCTGGGGCTGAGATTTGTGTTTGAACTTTAGTTGAAAGGAATATATTGATTAGGCTTTGATTTAGCTGTTCCTTGCTGAAAAGACACCAGGTAATGACTTTACCTGCCCTTTCCTATTTTATTCATTTAATGGAGTCCCCTCCTTCCCCTTCTCCTCCTGAAGACCATTTTTGCCTGGAAATCTGCAGTCCTGTGAGAAGAAATAGAAGAAAAAGCAGCTGTCACATGCTAAGGTGATTGATTCCATAAGTAACTCCCCTGGCAACCCAGTGAGGCTTCACTGATGTCAGTCAGTGCTTTCTCCTTCCCCAGGGCCATGGCTGGGTTGGACCAACAGACTGAGGTACCTGCTTGTTGTCTTCTGCCCAGATGTGCTGGCTCTGCCCAGGTGTGCTGGCTCTGCCCAGATGTGTGTGTGTGCTGGCTCTGCCCAGGTGTGTGTGTGTGCTGGCTCTGCCCAGATGTGTGTGTG
>NW_005087571.1:15182441-15230407 GCF_000331425.1 Pseudopodoces humilis | reverse complement strand
GTGTGTGCTGGCTCTCCCCGTATGTGTGTGTTTGCTGGCTTTGCCCAGGTGTGCTGGCTCTGCCCAGATGTGTGTGTGTGCTGGCTTTGCCCAGGTGTGTGTGCTGGTGCTGCCCAGATGTGCTGGCTCTGCCCAGATGTGCTGGCTTTGCCCAGCTGTGCTGGCTCTGCCCAGATGTGCTGGTGCTGCCCAGGTGTGTGTGCTGGTGCTGCCCAGATGTGCTGGCTTTGCCCAGGTGCGTGTGCTGGTGCTGCCCAGATGTGCTGGCTTTGCCCAGGTGCGTGTGCTGGTGCTGCCCAGATGTGCTGGCTTTGCCCAGGTGCGTGTGCTGGTGCTGCCCAGATGTGCTGGCTTTGCCCAGGTGCGTGTGCTGGTGCTGCCCAGATGTGCTGGCTTTGCCCAGGTGCGTGTGCTGGTGCTGCCCAGATGTGCTGGCTTTGCCCAGGTGTGCTGGCTCTGCCCAGCTGTGCAGCTGCCAGCCCCAGGGCTGTACCTCCCTGGCTGTGCTGAGGGCTCTCTCCGTGTCGGGTGTGGCTGTGGAGCCCCCGCAGGCTCCGTAGGAAATGAGCCGATTTTGTTTTGGCACAGCAGAACAAAACCCTTCCCTTCACACGTCTTGCTTTGCTTGGAAACTGATTCTTGTGAATCGGGACTCTGAACACTGAGCAGTAAATATTTATGAAATGTAATGGCCAAGACTAAATACATTCATTAGCATATTTATTCTTATTGAGTTGCTGCTTTGTGTGCCTGAGGAAATTATCAAATTGCTTCTATTTGAAGTGCGGTGTAGAATTTTAGGACTGGCATTTTTAGTCTCACATTGCTCTGGATTTTGGAATTAGGGTGAGGAAGCATTTGTGCCCACCCCAGCCCCAAAATAAGTTTATGAATAATAAAAGTTCAATGAATCCATTCTCTTCTCCAGAGCTCAGGTTGTCCGTCTGCTCGGTGCCAGGAACGGGAGCTGAGCACGGTGCTCCTGCAGAGACTGGGAATGTGGGAAAGAGACTGGGAATGTGGGAAAGAGACTGGGAATGAGGGAAGGGAGCTGGGAATGCGGGAAGGGAGCTGGGAATGTGGGAAAGAGACTGGGAATGTGGGAAAGAGACTGGGAATGTGGGAAAGAGACTGGGAATGAGGGAAGGGAGCTGGGAATGTGGGAAAGAGACTGGGAATGTGGGAAGGGAGCTGGGAATGCGGGAAGGGAGCTGGGAATGCGGGAAGGGAGCTGGGAATGTGGGAAGGGAGCTGGGAATGCGGGAAGGGAGCTGGGAATGCGGGAAGGGAGCTGGGAATGTGGGAAAGAGACTGGGAATGCGGGAAGGGAGCTGGGAATGCGGGAAGGGAGCTGGGAATGCGGGAAGGGAGCTGGGAATGCCCCAGCTCATCCCCGGGGCTCCCCTGGCCTGCGGGAGCAGCTCCGGCCGCTCGGGTCCTGCTCTGCCGAAGGTCTCCAAGCTCCTGTCCTGTCGGAGCTGAGGTCAGCCCTGCTCCAGGCTGTCCCTGCTGCCCCGGGAGCTCCGGGATCCGCTGGATGTGTGCCCTGGCCCGCGGGGCCACCACCGCTGCCAGTCCCGGTAACTTCAGCCCCCCCGAGCTCTCCAGGAGCAACTTTGGCTTTTTCTCGGCGTGTCCCTGTGCCTCTGCCCATTGCACACCGAGATAAAGATAAACTCTGTCACGGGAAACGAACGGAGCAGGTCTGATGCCCCCTCTCCGCGCTGTTGTCCCCTCAACTCTTCACTCCCCTTCTCCAGGGGCCATGAAATTATTGTACAATCACACAGGTGTACTGAACATCCCCCTGGCTGGGGCTGGGGAAACCAGCACAAAACCCAGAGACAGGCTGTGAGTGCCCAGCTCTCAGGACAGGCTGTGAGTGCCCAGCCCTGGGGACAGGCTGTGAGTGCCCAGCTCTGGGGACAGGCTGTGAGTGCCCAGCCCTGGGGACAGGCTGTGAGTGCCCAGCTCTGGGGACAGGCTGTGAGTGCCCAGCTCTCAGGACAGGCTGTGAGTGCCCAGCTCTGGGGACAGGCTGTGAGTGCCCAGCTCTCGGGACAGGCTGTGAGTGCCCAGCTCTGGGGACAGGCTGTGAGTGCCCAGCTCTGGGGACAGGCTGTGAGTGCCCAGCCCTGGGGACAGGCTGTGAGTGCCCAGCTCTCAGGACAGGCTGTGAGTGCCCAGCCCCTGCCCAAAGCCCAGAACCACAGCATTTGTGTCTCTGCAGCAGCACTCGGAGCAGTTGTCTCCCATGAAAACAGTTTCCCTAGGAACAGATTTCTGCTGTAGATATTTAAGTGCAACAGAAGCAGTGTCAGGATGTGAGGAGCTGCTTTGGTGGAGCTCCAGGATGGGCTGAGACGTGCAGAGGAGGCTCTGGGAATTGGCAGCAACGGGAGGGTGAAAACAATGGCACAAAAGTCACAGTGTGGGAAGGGCAGCTGAGCCATGGGGCAGAGGAGCAGGGATGGACAGGAGAGGAGGGAGGAGGTGGCTGAGGGCAGCTGTGGCCGCAGCAGGGAGGGACACGGTGCTGACCACGGCCTGTCCCAGGGCCGCTGCCCCAGAGCTCTGCTGCTCCCAGCAAAGCGCTGCTGGAAGTTTGCCCTCCTCAGCCCTGCTGCTCATTTCCACCCTGGCAGCAGCTGACAGCTCCGAGAACACCAATTAATTCAGTTCAGGGTAGCTGTGCCGTGATCTAAACCCATCATTTAAACGCCTTGTTCCCGGCTTTCAGCTCTGTGTGATTTTTTGCCGTGTTTATTTGTTGTTTTGTAAATCGGTTCCTGTCTGTCTCACTAATGGGACAAACATTCCAGTAGGAGTGGCAGGATCTGGGGCATTACCTGCTTTAATATTCATCAGTTGTGGATTTGAAGGGGCCCTGGGGAGCTGAGGCTCCCTGGGCTCCCCCAGGAGCAGGGACAGGGGCTGCTGGCAGGGGGACAGGTCCTGTCTCGACCAGGACACCCCGGGCTGCCCAAAGCCATCCTCACACAGCGTTTGCTATTTCTGGGTCTCTCACCCTGTGGCTGTTCACACAGACAAGTCATTGTGCTGAATGTGACAGGAGCTCTGTTGTGTTTTTATTCCAGGGAATGGAGTGCTCACCTGAGCTCCTGGCTGCAGCCTGGCTCTGTTGTGTTTTTATTCCCAGGAATGGAGTGCTCACCTGAGCTCCTGGCTGCAGCCTGGCTTGGTTGTGTTTTTATTCCAGGGAATGGAGTGCTCACCTGAGCTCCTGGCTGCAGCCTGGCTCTGTTGTGTTTTTATTCCCGGGAATGGAGTGCTCACCTGAGCTCCTGGCTGCAGCCTGGCTCTGTTGTGTTTTTATTCCCGGGAATGGAGTGCTCACCTGAGCTCCTGGCTGCAGCCTGGCTTGGCTGGCGCTGGGGCAGGAGCTGGGCACAGGCAGGAGGCCAGGTAAGGCAGGACTCTCTGTCCCTCTGATGCCACAGAGCTGTTGTTGGCACTGACTGAAGCACCAAAGTGCCTGCACAAAGGGCCTGGCAGCCCAGCCTGGATCTCCTGCACTTTTTAGAGCTCGGGCTTTAAAGGTGCTGGACATGTGCTGCACAGTGTTGGGGGCTGCAATGAGATGCTCTTTAGGGTCCCTTCCAACCACCCTGTGATTCTATGGCAGTGTTTTCCTTCCTAATGGAAGTAATATTTTAAAAGGAAATAAAGTTTATCCAAGACTGGATTTTTTCAAAGGAAAAATAATTCCTTTTGCTCCCCAGATCATTAGGCAGGCCTGGGAGAAGGGAGCTGTGGCTGGGAGGCAGGATGTGCCCAGAGCTGGGCCCTGGAGAACTCCCACATGTGCTGCTGCCCTTAGACACAAGGTGGTGGGAACATTTGTGACACTCAGAGGGACATCGCTGCCACCTCGGGTCACCCACCCTGGCTCTGGGGCACCACACGCTGCATTTCATTGGGCTTTTTTAAACTGGAGTTTTTTTAACAGTTTTTTTTTAAAGTCACAGATTTTTTTTTAAACACTGTGACCATTTGTGTGAAATGGAGATTGTTCCAAATGTTGGGAATTCCTTTGTGCAGGAATCAAATGTTTTGTTCTTCAGGGGCACAGGCAGTTTCCTCTGGGGTCATTCCTGTGCCTGCTGCAGGAATGTTTGGGTGTTTGGGGTGTCCCAGAGGGTGTTTGGGGTGTCCCAGAGGGTGTTTGGGGTGTCCCAGAGGGTGTTTGGGGTGTCTCAGATGGTGTTTGGGGTGTCCCAGGGGGTGTTTGGGGGTGTCCCAGAGGGTGTTTGGGGTGTCCCAGAGGGTGTTTGGGGTGTCTCAGATGGTGTTTGGGCTGTCCCAGGGGTGTTTGGGGTGTCCCAGAGGGTGTTTGGGGATGCCTGTGGGGTTGGGGTGTTGCCTTCCTCCCCTGGGGCCCTGTCCCTGCCCTGCTCCTGCAGACACAGCTTTGAGAAGGGGTTTAGGGCCAGAGCCGTGGGCTGGGCTCGCGCTCTAAGCACAAACTTCAGTGGTGGATTCTCTGATTTTACTGTAAATTCCTTCATGCTTACTCTTCTCCTCCTCTGGCTTTGTTTCTCGTTTGCTTTGAGCATCAGCAGAGGCCAGCCCGGCTCCCTGTGGCTCCTCAGCCCTGAGCAGACCGTGCTGGGGCCATCAAAGTGCCAGGCTTTTATACGAGCTCCCACTGACACCACGGCAAAGACCTTGCAACCCAAATGCTCTGCCTTGATTGATTCCTTCTCATTACAGCCCTGAATTATTTGCAGAGGGAAATGACAAGGCTTTATTTTCTCACGGTGCTTTATCTTTCTACAAAATGCATCCAATGAAGCTGCTAATGGAAAAGCTTTTACCCTGGGGCAGAGGGTGATGCTGTGCTGAGGTGTGATGTGTGCTGCTGACCTTGCCAGCTGTCCCCAGGGCCCTGGGAGGGGGCCCAGACAGCCCAGAGTGACTGGCACAGCAGTGAGGATCAACTGCTTGCTTCGGAAGTTGAAAAGAACAGAAAGGACAAGTTTATCTCCCTGCCTGGGAGGCAGGGGTGTTTCACGGCGTGTCCTGGCTTCGCCAGAGAGCCCTGGAGGCCAGCTGGAGGGACGGTGCTGGTTGTGCTCCATGGCAAAATAAAAAACAGATTCCCAGGGGCATGGGAGGAATTATCTGGGGACACTCTCCCTTCCCAGCCAGGCAGAGCACAGAGGACCCGGGATGGGGCACTTCAGGTGCATCCTGCTCCAGCAGTGCTTCTCCCCTTGCTACATCTTCTTGGGTTTTACTTTTGAAGCCTTCAGCATTTTCTGATGAAGGAAAAGCAGGCTGGCTGGGCGTCTGGAGAGAGAGATGCAGCTCTGAGGAAAAAGATAAAGAGCCTCTGCAAATATTTATGTACAGAAAATCGAAGGGATGGTAATGAAGCTCATTTCCAGAGGAGCTGGATGCGTTTGTGTGGCTGGAGCAGATGGAGGCAGGGGCAGCTGCTCCCCACAGGCTGAGCTGCTCTAGAGGACAGAGGGGAGAGGTTTTTTGTGCTGCTCCCTCCTGGTACCGGTCCCAGGTGCCGGGGAGGTCCTTGGTGCCCAGCCGCGTGTGCTGGCGATGCTCTCAGGCTCCCGTGGTGGCCATCAGCACCTCCCTGTGCCCAGCCACCGACCAGCCCGATTTAACCCTGTAAGGGCTGTGCCGGGGCAGCTGCTCCTGCTCCTGACCCCGGGCCCTTCCTGGGGAGGTGTGGGTGGCTTCCCTTCACTGCAGCCCCGGGGGTGGAAGGGCTGTGTCCCACCCCTGGCCTGGAGGAGTGGAGACGCCTTCAGGTGGCATCTGCAGCCCTCTGCTGCTGGGCTGGGGGGCCGCTCCAGGAGCCAGGAGGGCTCCCCTGAAAGCCAGGGGCCCACAGCTGGATTTCATCTTTTGAGACAATCCTGAGCCCGTTTTCTTCCACGGTGTAAATTTGTTCCCTCCAGTGTTTCTACTAAAAAGTGCAACTATCTGGGAAATTCCATATTGTGCAGTGACCTACTTTACAGCTTTTTTTTTTTTTTTAAAGTACCGGGAAAACTGCCAAAAAAGTCAAGTCTTAATTTTTCTGAGGCCGGGCATTTGCTGCTGCCTGTGTAGAGGAGCAGCAGTGGGGGGGTGAACGTGCAGCGTGGCGTCCCTGGGGAGCCTGGAGTGCAGCAGCCTTGGCTGCCTGGAACCTGCCCGGCTTTTCCACCTCCTGGTTTGCAACCTGCTGATAAAATCCAAACTTTTCAGTGCTGCTCCTGAAAGCCTCTGTTTGGCAATGACCCTCGGGGTGTGGGGGTGCTGCGGCTGTGCCGGGGGTCCGTCCCCATCTCCATCCATCCATCCTGGGCTGGCCTTCGCCTCTTTGCAGGCCGGCTTTCCTCTTTGGTCACTGCAGTGTTTTGATGACTTTGAAGCAGAAACAAGCTGGGCTCATTAGCCACCTTAACTTTTCCTGGGTGCACGTGGTTATTTGGGTTTAGAAGGAAGGAAAAAATTCAACCGATCGTGGCGAGGAATCAGAGCTGTTTTCCAGAGCCATCTTTGAGTCCTGCTGGAAGCGTAAAGGTGGAGTGGGGAGAGGCTGAGGGGCTGCAGTTCCAATTAGAGGCCATCTGCTCGGGTTCGTGGGCTGCAGGTGATTTGTACAGAAGCCTGGCAGGGCTGTGGATGCCTCAGCTGGCTGGGGAGGGAAGGAGCTCGGTGCTCACCTGAAATGTGCTGGTTATTGCCTGTGCTGCTCGCTGTTTCTGGGAGGCATCGTTTAAAAACAATTTTTCTGAACTGCACCATCTGGAGGGAGGAAGGAAATCGATGAAGTATTTACATGAGGCTGGGCACTCTCCTCACCTCAGCAGCTCCCAGGGCCCTGCCATTCTCGGGTGAGAGAGCTGGGGCAGGAACAAGGGCAGGGGCGAGCGTGAGCGCCGGCTGGGCTGCACCAGCTGCTCTGCAGAAATCTTGGCTTCTTCCAGTCTCACCTCGGGTAACATCGGCCCTTCCTCAGCTCCTCTGTGATCAGTTACCGTCCTGACACTGCTTAGTGGCTTTTTTCAGACAAACGAGGTTCAAGCACTTTCCTCCCCGATGGAAGGGATGTGAAGAAGGAGCAGCTCTGGCTTCACGGCGTGAGGGCAGAGCCTGGTGACGGGAGATGCTCAGGTTCTGGGGCTGAGGTTGCTGTGGTGACGGTGGAGGCCAGCTACGCATGGCGTTTTTCGCTGGGGACAGCGGGTGCAGGAGCAGCTCGGGTCTGCAGCGTTCCTTGTGCCCGAGGCTGCTTTGGAGCTCCCTTCTCAGCTGTCACCAAAATACCTCGGGCTCCCCCGCTGGATTCTGGCAGCTGGGGACGGGGTGCAGGGCTGGGGAATGCTTGGTCTTAGGGGGCTTCTCCAGCCTGCTCCTGGGGCTGTAGGATTGAATATTCTGCTTTTCAGTGCCACTGGGTGACCTGGCCAGCAATTCCGCCCTCTGCCCCTGCCTTCCCTGCTGGGCTGGGCATGTCCAGCAGCTCCAGGAGATGTGCACAGACCCATCAGTGTGAGCACAAACGTGGGGACAGATTCGTTTCACTCGCAGGAAAATGTCCCCAGGAAGGAATGGCCTGGTCTGCTCCGTGCTGCTACCTGTGCTTTTCAGCTGATTGAATTTCATTGACCAGGTTCATATTGAGCCCTTGTGCAATTACTGGCAGAGAATGAAATATCATTTTTTTTTGCCTTGCTTTTGAGCTGTGGAAGGAAGGTTTATATTTCAAATGTTCTTTTAATAGTGCAAGCAGACTCTTGAAAAAGTCCCTTTAATTTAGGGCAGGCTGGGTGAGTGCAGTTCACGAGGTTTTTCCCCAAGTAAAAGTTTCTAATTATTTTTTTTTTTTTAGTGCTGAACCATAGCTAGAGAAGGTGTTAATCTTCATTACAGAATAAGCTTGATGTAAACCTGTGTGGCCCCTGTGACCAAAGCAGTCTTGCAGCATGGGCTGGGGCAGGACTGGGAGGCTGCTGGCTCTGGATAGCTTTGGGTTTGGGTTTTCTTCATTCTTGTCCTTATGGCCGTTCACAATCTTACTGTACAGGTGCAGGTTTGTTTTTGGAATGGAAACAACCCCTGGCCTCGGCTCTCAGCTGCACTGAGAGTGTTGGCAGGCCAAGGCAGGCTGGGGCTGCGCAGGGCAGGGGTTTATGGAAAGGACAGGGGGCACCAAGCAGGGAAGGGGAAGGTGTCACTGAGGTTTCTGGTTCTGGGTACTCCCACAAAGGGTCCCAAACAGGGTCTGAAACCTGGTATGACACTTACATGTTGAATTTAAGTGAAATTTTGAACATCTAAAATCAATTTGAATATTTTCTGCGCTGGATCTGTTGCATTAAAAATAACAACAAACGTGGAAATTGAAAACTATGGGATGCCTGTTTTGACACTTCTGGCAGTGTTTAATGTTGTCAATGGATCGGCTGCACGTGGCTTGAATGCAGGACCATGCTCCAGTGCAGCCAGGCCCAGCCAGGTGGGTGGGGGTGCTGCTGCTGCAGGGGTGCTGCTGCTGCAGGGCTGCAGGGCTGCTGCAGGGGTGCTGCTGCTGCAGGGGTGCTGCAGGAGCTGGGGTGCCGTACCCAGGGCGGACAGAGCCCGTGCCTCTCCTGTCCCTGACAGAACCGAACCGAACCGAACCAGACCGAACCGAGCCCGTACAGCTCCTGTCCCTGACCAAACCGAACCGAACCGAACCGAACCGGACCGAACCGAGCCGGTGCCGCCGCTCCCCCAGCCCCGCTCCCCAAGCCCCGTGCCCAGCCCTGCCCAGCCCGGGTTATCTGCGGGTCCGAGCAGGGCAGGGAGCTCCGGAGCGGGGCTGAGCAGGATCCTGCGGGCTGAGCAAGCTGCTGATGTACAGAACGCAGCCCTTCCACCGCCCCAAACAGCACCACGAATGCCTCTGTTCCCCTGTTGTCTTCACATGGCTGCTGGATCACGGCAGGTTCAGCCCTGAAAATCACTGTCAAACACATGTGCTCGTCGCAGTCCGGGAATCTTAATTATCCAGGCTGCCTAAGCTCGGTTCCTGCTTTTAGCATTAACTTGTGTTTGTCTGAAGGAGACTTGGGCAGCCCTACAATTGAGTAAATAGGGATTTTTAAATTCCACCACTGTTAATATCACTGGTACTTGTAACTGCAAATCTGTACAGTCAACAGCAGAGCTCACCTGGGGAGCGGTGAGCTTTCCCTCCTGCCAGCAGCACACGGCTGTCTGCCACTTGTGCAGGGCTTGTTTAATTTGGGCTGTCACTGCTTACATAATGTTTCACTTTCGCCTGCGGTCTTTAAGGTCAGGTTGGGGTTTTGTCTGAACAAGCAGCCAGAGCCCGTGCGGGAACTGGGGAGCTGTGGATGGAATGTGAGCGTGATGGACCACGAGGATATCAAAAAGCTGCTGGTGGTGCTTGTCTGCTGCGAGGGTTTGGGGAGAATCACTTCAGAGCTGGGGCTTCGCTCACAAAAGAGCGTTAAGAGCTTGTCTGCATTCCAAGAACTTGTCTGATGGAGCTTTCTTACACCAGCTCATCTCTAATGGCTTTACCTGTGGCTGGAAACATGGACAGGGGCGGTTGGTTACCTCTAAATACAGGGCAAGGAATGAAACCTGGCTGTGGGTAATTTGCCTTGACAACATTCAATTGTAAAAGTGAGACAGGTTGGAATTTATCAGCGCCGAGTCTTCTTCCATTAATTCTTCCTGAGGTCTGCTGAACTTTGGGGTTTATCAAAGCTGTCCCCGTTTTCCTGTTGGTTCCCGCAGTGTTTGGAAGCTGTTGTGGCACTGCAGGCTTTGGACAGCAGAGCTCCAGCGCTGTTCCTCGTGTTTCCTGCTCCTGACTTGGTGCTCCTGTCCCTTTGCCACCTGCCCGGGGCCTTTCCTAAAGGTAAAGCCAAAGCCGGGGAAGGCCAAGTTATGCAGAGCAGTTTCTGATGGTGGGAATGTGAAGGGTTAAAAATGCACAACGAATAACAGCAGCAAAATGCTGGGCTCTGATGTGTTCTGCCAAGCATCCGTGCTGTTTTCAGTCTCCTGCAGCTGGCAGTTTTGTGTCTCCAATATCTTACAAAGTGGAGCCATAGAATTTCAATCACCTTCCGTCTTACCAAGAGCCTGACTCCCCCAGAATAACTCCGAGGGATTGACTCCACCATATTTTTCATGTTTCCCAAATGAGCGGCGCAGTGCCATGGAAATCATGGAAACAGGCAGCAGGGCCACCTCCACCCGAGGAGATGAAGGTCAAAGACACCTTCGTTCTTCTCAGCATTTTTCCTCCCAAATGGGTTGTAAAAGTGAGCACAGTGCGAGCAATCAATTGTGGAGAAAACCAATTCTTAGGGCGTGTTAGAGGACAGAGAGCGGGTTCCTTTGGTGGCAGGCTCTGTGTGTGGCGGTGTCACCTCCTGCCGTGTCTCAGAGCTCGAACTCACCCACGTGAGGGGTGCCAACATTGAAACGGCTTCTTGCACGCTTGGCCTGAACGGTGCCAGCGCTGCTTTCCCCGCTCTGCGCTCCATCCTGCAGCATTCCAAGCCCTTCCTCGGGGGTCCCCTGGCACACACCCGTCACTGCTCGGTCCACGCTCCGTTCCCGGGGCTGTGTGCCAAAGCTGGAAACGCCCTGAGCTGCTGCCATCCTCCCCTTCTGCTCCGGACAGCTCTCATTCTTCTGTGTGCAATGCAGGCAAGCAATCCTGGGATTACACAGAGCTCTGCAACTGGAGCGCCTGCAGGCTGGGGTCAGTGAGGGAATCGCTCGTGTGTCAGCCGCAGCAAACAACTCCCCCTCTCTTACACCGAGGGCAAGACCTGCAGAGCCTTGACTTTGTCCACCTTTGATAAACGACTGATACTTCTTTTCAATGAAACCTTCATCTTTGCTTGTGGCATCTCTTTGCTTTGCACACTCACTGTCCAGAGAAATCCTCGCTCCTTCGCATTGTCTGAAATAATACCAGTGGATTTCCTGCAGAACAAAATGAAAACCCACCCTTCACCTCTCGGGTACCAAAGTTCCGGGTTAGATTTAACCCAGGGTTTCTGTGTACTGTGTATTTTGTCTCCACCTGCTTCTCACAGGTATTTGTATTTGTGTTGAATAGTCACAGTACACCAATTCCTTGATGCTAAATCCCAAGGCTTTAGCCTGTCCTCTGCTTTCAGCCCAAGGAATAATCATAGCAAGAAGCAGGAAACAGAAGATGTGATAGAGGCTATTTTCTAAAAAAACAACCCTGTATGTGGAGGCTTTCATGAGAGGCATCTTGCAGCTCTCAAAGAGGGGCCATATTTACCATTGCATCAAGTCTTCCGACCTTGCTGCCTTGTGTTTTCTCCACGTGTTTGGAAAAGGAGATCCGAAAGTTATCTGCTGAACGTATTTGAAACATATGCCATCAAACAGCTGCCACTTACTGGTACGCTTGTGCCTTCACCGGGGGCTCAGAGCACAAGCCTAGACACCAAGATGAGCTCCCAGTTTTGGTGTCCTCCACGTGCAGCGCTCACCTGTGTGAGGAGAAGACTGGTGAGTGTGCTCATTTGTGAGCTGAGCCTGAGCCCTAAACCCTTTTGATCCTGTGCCTGCAAACAGAGGAGGATTTCGGTCATGAAGCACCTGAGCTCTCTGCAGCCCTGAGCCCTCCTCGAGGCCGTGCTGTCCCTGGCTCTGCTCCTTGAGGAGGGTTTGGGGCTGCCTGGGGGCGTGGGACTGGTGGGAGGGGGAATGCTGCAGCAGAGCCGGGCAGCAGAGCAGGAGCCCCCAGAATCCTCCCATAAAGGAGAGCAAATAAAAGGAAAAAATGCACAGGGCATGCGGTGTCCCAGTCCATAAGGTACAACAGAGAGTCCCTTTCAAGGGAAGGCTCCTGGAGCTTTATGGCCTCGGGACAACCTGTCCTTGTATTCAAGGGAACAAGATTGCTCAGATGTTTCCAGAGGGACAGAACTCTTCATTTCAGCTTTTTTGCTCCTGGATTAGTTACAGTAAGGGTGTGTCTAAACAACAGCTGGAGATGCAGGAGCTCCCTGAGATGCTGAGAGGCTGATGAGCTGCCTGGAGATGCCCAAGGTCCCAGGCCAGTGTCCCGTGTGCTGAAAGCTGGCCTGAGCCCTGCTGTGCCTGCCCAGCCCCGCTGCTCCAGCCGTGGGAGCTGCTTCCCACAGGGAAGGGGCAGGACCCATCATCCCAGGACACATCCAGGGCACGCTGCTCCCGTCCTGGGACGGGGCTGGGATCAGCAGTGTGCTCCAAAAGCAGCACCAAGGAACCTGCTCTCACCAGAGCGGGTTCCGTTCTTCCTCCTGGCTGCTTTCAGCGTGAGGAGCCCCTCCTTTGGTCCTGCTCTGTGGCTGAGCAGTGGTTCCACAGCTCTTGCCTCTCTCAGAGGGCGTCACTGCTCAGAGGGTCCCTTCCCTGGGCTGCCCCTCGGCTCCTGCTCTCTGCTTCCCTGCCTGGTGCCCCTGAGCTGGTGGGTCACAAACTCTGCTTGAAGGGAGGGTTGGGTGGTGCTCGGAGCTGCTGTGGCACAACCTCAATTGTGTCTCAGGCTGGGCAAGAGCCACCGAGCCACTGGCAGGCAGAAATAGCCTTTATGAAATGTTTTCTTTATCAAGAGCTTCAAAGAAGCTTTTCAGTTGTGGCTGCAAGTCAGACTTTCAATTTTATTACTCTGAGAGGTTAAAAATCAGCTGAATCGTAATGTTCTTTCTTCTGGGGTCGCTATGCAGTACTCAGCCCGGAAAGGAGGGAGACGCTCTTCATCTCTTCTGAGGCTGAAGGGGTTTTGTAGTGGAAAAACAGTCACAATAGCAATGCAATGAATTTTATTAAAAGCCCAAACAAATGTGTTTACATACGACAAGTCCATTCTACCCACTCCATGTGTTGCCGTGTCTGCTGAACCGCTCCTATTAAAAAGGAGCAGAAATTTATAAGGACCGTGTTAGAGTGTGGGGAAAAAAAAGCTTAATATCAATTTAAGGTATGGGATTTTTTATTTTTTTCAACTGTAGTTGATGGAAACTGTTTACTGAGCTTTGTGTGAAAACTTCCAACCTGTGAATTTCAATTTCATAGTTCATTCGTACGTGGGAAGTTAATTTGAGATGTGAGCAGCTCTGATCTGTTTGCAGGTCAGGAGCTCCCAGACCTGTGGATGGAGGAGCAGAGAGCGGGGGGTGCTCCGAGGGGATCCCTGCCCAGGGAGGGTTTGTCTGCTGGCTTGGCGTTTCTCTCAGAGCTCTTGGGTGTGCTGTCATGAGAGAGAGTGTGCAGACACAGAAACAACAGCCCACAAATCACAGAATGCTTCGGCTTGGGAAGGGCCTCCAGGCTCCTCTTGATCCAACCCCCTGCCCTGTCCAGCCCGGCCTTGGACACTTCCAGGGACGGGACATGTTTTTCTTGCCTGCTGGACAGGTTGTATAGGGTGTGAGACGCCTGGAGCCACCTCTCTTCTTCATATTCAAATCAGAGAAATCACACTTTGATTTTAGGGTTTCTGCCAGGAGCCTCAATTCCATTTTGTCCCCACCTAATACAGAGCAGAGAATGCCTTTTCATGTTTGTTACCCAGACAGTTGCCTTGGCTCTCCCATGATTTTATCCAAAGTGACTTGTTCTAACCTTGTGGAGATTGCAATGATGGAAGATGCATCAGCAATTTTCAGTCTTATTTTGTTTCCAGGGGTGCCCATCAGCTGCTCAGCAGCGCGATGAATGAGCTCACGGGGGCTCCTCTGTTACTCTCTGAAAGGAGCCAGCTTTTGCTCAACGAGACAGGTGAGAGAGAGGCAAGGTGAACTAAAGTTTACCTTTTCTCATACATGTCTAACAGGATACGATTAAATATTAAAACTACGCAGTTAATTCTGCTGTATTTACCAAAAGAAGATTTTCCTGAGGAGTGGTTGTTATGGAAACAGTAGCCCTCTGTCCTTCCACTTGGAAAGGGTTTATTTTAAGGGAGCTAAAACCCTTTAAATATTCAGCAAGTATAAAAAGGTGAGATCATAATATGCATCTTACATATTCTGTGCAAAGCTTCAAAAACTTCCCTGATCCCGAGAAGCCGGAAAGGCTCCAGAGCCTGTCTTTAATGCAGGGAAGGGACTCATAAACGAGGGGACTGGGACATGGACAAAGTGAGGCTGCAGAGACACATCAGCCTGCCGGGCATTCTCCTTCCCTCGGGGCCTGGGTGCTGTTCCCTCCTGGCACTGCCACTGCTGGACTTGCTGGGGGTCACCCCGGTGTGTAGGGGTTCTGGGGGTCACCCTCTGTGTGTAGGGGTGCTGGGGGTCACCCTCTGTGTGTAGGGGTGCTGGGGACACCCCCTGTTTATAGGGGTTCTGGGGAACACCCCCCTTTTTTGGGGGTTCTGGGAACACCTCCTGTTTTTGGGGGTTCTGGGGAACACCTCCCATTTTTAGGGGTTCTGGGGACACCTCCCGTTTTTGGGGGTTCTGGGGACACCTCCTGTTTTTGGGGGTTCTGGGGAACACCTCCCATTTTTAGGGGTTCTGTGGGACACCCCCCGTGTGTGCTGTGCTGTGAGGCACCTCCTGTTCCAAGGGCTTCTGTTGCCTCGGAGCTGCTGGGGCGTGGGTGGGGTGTGGAGAGCCTTTCCCGGCGCTGTGCAGCAGCTCGGAGTGGGTCTCTGTGGGGTGTGAGAGGAATTTTGTGTTCAGTGAAGCAGAAATCAGCACAACGGTGTCTGGGGTGGCAGCTGCAAACACTGTAATTTGCTGAACAATCACAGGCGTTAAAAAAACCCAACAAACCAGTTCTTGGACTAATGGCAAAATAACCCACCTGAAGCTGCAGCAGGAAAATTGTTCCCTCAAGTATTTTCAAACTGAAAATCAAGCTTCAGCTTTGCTACATTCCCGTTTCTTTTGTGCTTGCTTTCAAAAAAACATTTAGAGCTCAACTATGGGTTAGAGAACGTATTTTTTTTCTCCGCTGAAAGTGAATGATAAATATATCTTCAATTGGAATTTTCTTAACCTTTCTTTGGCTACAGCACGCATACTGGTGTGTTGTGTTTCTGACACTTCCCTGGCTGGGATTTCTTCCTACAGGAGTTATTTTCGGGTTACCCCACGGATACGGTGAATCTGAGCGCTTTAATGAGGTACAAGCCTTGAATTAGTTCTTATTTTGGAGCGAATCCGTAATGATTAACTGCACTGATGAACCGTCAGGGCCTTGGGGGGCGGCGTGGGCAGCGGGAGGAGGCGCGAGGAGCCTGCGGTGAGGGATCCCCGGCTCTGGGCTGAAACCCAGGGAATGTGGCTGGAAGGAGCTGCCTGTCCTGGGAGCAGGGCTGCGTGCAGGGCACCCCTGGGGGAGCCTCTCCGTTCACGGGCTCTCCACTGACCCTGGCACCACGTGCCGAGCTCTGCACTCTCCTGTGCAAGCGTTTTGACTTGAATTAAGAAGGACACTGCTCGCAAACTCTCATCTGAATTCAACTGGCAACATTTCACTGTGCGCCAGGAAGAGTTGTTCAAGCTTCCAGATCAAACAGGAGCTGACGAAGGGATGGGAAATCAATGCTGCTTTAGTAAATCTTTTGCATTTGAGAAGGGGAGAAGGGGGAACATCGCTTTCAGTGGAAAAAATTGAAACGAACCCTCTTCCAAAGCCCTCCAAAGGCAGAGCTTTTGGTGAAAGCCCAGCCATTGCAGGTGGAGGAATCCTGGCAGCAGCTCTCAGGGTCCCAGGTGCTGCTGAGCAGGGACCATCGGTGCTCTCGTGCCAAGCTGTGCCCGCGCTTTGGTTGTGACTTCTGCTTGGTGCAAACTGGGGGACTGCAGGAATCACTGACACGGCCCCAGGCACCTGGCCACTGCTTTGCTGGTCCTCTGCAGGGTGTGAATGTCACCCCCAGAGAGCAGGACTGCTGGTAGCCCGGGGAGGAACAGGGTTTCAGTTCTACCTGAGCTGTGCCGGGCTCTGCTCCTCGGGAGCTTTATTCTGGCACCGTATTTTCCTGTCAGGTTTTACACCGGAGAAAATGACATTTGCGTGACTTTGAGGACCTCTGTCCTGTCAAATCCATTCTCTACATCTGTCAAAGCATTTTCAAACGCTGCCTTTTACTGCTGAGGATGGGTTTTAGGAGTTTGGTGACAGGAAGAGTTAGCAGCCGTGGCTCCTGGGCCCCGGATCCTCGCGTGGCAGCAGCGCCCAGGTGGGACGGGAGCGTCACTCCCTGCCACTGCTGGGGACTGGCTGTGCCCTGCAGCAGGCACCAGTGCAGCAGTGCAGCAGCAGTGCAGCAGTGCAGCAGCAGCAGTGCTGCTCTCTGGAGCAGTGGCAGGGCACAGAACTGCCCGGCTCTGGCAGCAGCCCCTTGGGCTGCGCGGCTTTGCTCGGGCAGGGAGCTGGGAAGGTGAATTCACTGCCCGTGGGGAAGTGCCTGCTGCACTGCTGGGCTCTGCTGGGCTCCAGTGCTCTCTGCTGGGCTCCAGTGCTCTCTGCTGTGCTCTCTGCTGGGCTCCAGTGCTCTCTGCTGGGCTCCAGTGCTCTCTGCTGGGCTCCAGTGCTCTCTGCTGTGCTCTCTGCTGGGCTCCAGTGCTCTCTGCTGGGCTCTCTGCTGTGCTCCAGTGCTCTCTGCTGTGCTCCAGTGCTCTCTGCTGTGCTCCAGTGCTCTCTGCTGGGCTCCAGTGCTCTCTGCTGGGCTCCAGTGCTCTCTGCTGTGCTCTCTGCTGGGCTCCAGTGCTCTCTGCTGTGCTCTCTGCTGTGCTCCAGTGCTCTCTGCTGTGCTCCAGTGCTCTCTGCTGTGCTCCAGTGCTCTCTGCTGGGCTCCAGTGCTCTCTGCTGTGCTCTCTGCTGTGCTCCAGTGCTCTCTGCTGTGCTCCAGTGCTCTCTGCTGTGCTCCAGTGCTCTCTGCTGGGCTCCAGTGCTCTCTGCTGGGCTCCAGTGCTCTCTGCTGTGCTCTCTGCTGGGCTCCAGTGCTCTCTGCTGTGCTCTCTGCTGGGCTCCAGTGCCAAATGCCTTGCTCTGCAATCCACGATAACTGCTCTGGCTGCTGCTGGGCTGATCTTCACAGGCGGTCAGCACTGAAAACCAAATTCCAGCCCAAGGTGCTGATCCTGCAGCAAACTGCAGACTTTTACAGCCCATTGGTTAAAGTCCATTTTGGAAACTCTAGAACAAACGTATTTTTCTTCACTGCTTTGACTGATTTTTCATGAGAAATAAAATACAATTGTTATTCTTGTCCTCTAAAGACAAGGTGCTCAGAGAGCAGCTGTTTTAATCAGAAGAAAAAGTTTTAAAAGCAAAATTTTAAAAATCAAGGATTTTTGGTACCTTAGGAAGAGGGAAGTGCTGGGTGCAGAGAAGGTTGGCTGAGACAGGGAAAACCAAACACCCCCAGCCCAGTGAAACCGAACCTTTAATTGCTGTGTCTGCATCCTTTCCAGAATGGTTTCAGGTCAAATTTTGAGGTGTGTGGAGCTGCTGTAGCCACTGCTGTATGTGATAGTCAACAAGAAAAAGAATTTTATTCCCTTTTTTTTTTTTTTTTTTAAATATATGTGTGGCTAAGGGTCATCCCAGTCTGGTTGTTTTATGTATATTTAAGTAGGAAATGAATTCATCATGGAATGGTTCAACATTTCCAATTATTTTAATGGAATACTAGTTTTGACCTCATTGGATCAGAGCCTGGGAATTGAAAAGTAGCTGAGCTCTTTACTGACCCCTTCCAAACCTTGCTCTGGGTGTTGCACGCGGCTGCTCAGGCTGGAGAAGAGCTCGGGGTATCCATTCATCCTGGCAACGTGTGTCTCTGATGTTCCATTTCATTAATAAAGCAACATTTGCAGAGAGTGCAGGATTGTGTGGGGCTGCTGCTGTGGCAGGAAGTTAATCATGTTGAAAAAAGCGATTGCTCCTGGCACCTGGGGAGAGTGGCAGCAGGAGGAGGAGGAGGAGGAGGAGGAGGAGGAGGAAGGAGGAGGAGGAGGAGGGCTCCAGGAGCCCCTCATGTTCTCTGCTGGCGTGGGGACAACTCGGGGCTGGGCAGGTGGCGCTGGGGGGGAGCACAGGGCACCACTGACCCTCTGGGTGTGCCAAAACAAACCACTGGGGTGGAGTCTGGCAAGTCTGGCCGTTGATTTCTATCTCTTTCTGTTGGTTTGCATTCTCTATTCTGCCTACAACCGAACAGAAGTCCCTGCATAGGCTGGATTCCTGACTCAGAATGGTTTGGCTTGGAAGGAACCTGGAGAATCATCTTACTCTACCCCTTCCCCTGTCCCAGGCTGTTCCCAGCCCCATCCAGCCTGGCCTTGGGCACTGCCAGGGATCCAGGGACAGCCCCAGCTGCTCTGGGCACCTGGGCCAGGGCACTGCCCACCCTGCCAGGGAAGGATTTTGTAGAAATTCTCTCTCCATTAAAAAGCACAGAGCTGCTCCTGCGATGTGGCGATTTCTGAATGAGGAGCACCTCGGGGCAGGAATGGGAGCTGGAGGGACAAAGCCAGCAGGGAACTGGAATTCTGGTAGACAGCACAAATAAATCTTCTAGGGTGGGGGGAAGAAAGAAGGAAAAAAGCATGGGCCTGATTTTGGGATGTGTGACGCCAGCGAGTGGGCAGGGTGGGAGGCAGCCTCAGCTGAGAGTTCAGAACAAGAATTGCAGCTGAGTGCGGGATCTCAGCATCTCGGGGATCTCAGGGATCTCAGCATCTCAGGGATCTCAGCATCCCAGGGATCTCAGGGATCTCAGCATCCCAGGGATCTCAGCATCTCAGGGATCTCAGGGATCTCAGGGATCTCAGGGATCTCAGCATCCCAGGGATCTCAGGGATCTCAGCATCCCAGGGATCTCAGCATCTCAGGGATCTCAGGAATCTCAGGGATCTCAGGGATCTCAGCATCTCAGGGATCTCAGGGATCTCAGGGATCTCAGCATCTCAGGGATCTCAGGGATCTCAGGGATCTCAGCATCTCAGGGATCTCAGGGATCTCAGCATCTCGGGGATCTCAGGGATCTCAGCATCCCAGGGATCTCAGGGTGCAGGGGGGTTTCACCCAAGCACCTGATCCAGCCCTATTTACTTTATGAGATCTGACAGCAGCCCCACATAAAATCTGATGGCTTCAGGCAGGTGATTAGTGTGAGCACAGTGTATAATTAGTGAAGACGTTTATTGTGCAAATGAATAGAAATGAAAGCTTTACTTGTGCACATTAAATGGAAGTGTTTTGTGCGGGTATAGATGTGCAATGAATTCTCTGTTATACATGTGTGCAGTGAATTCCACTTTTCTTATACATCCGTGCAATGGATTCCATTTATACGTAAGTATAAAATGTGCAATAAATTATATATCCATCCATCCACAGATATGTAGATATGTGCAATGAATTGCAGTGTTTTTTCCTGCCTGCCCTGGGGTGTGGCCATGAATCCTCCCCACGGTGCTGTTCCTGCAGTGAGGAGGTGGCAGTGGCTCGCTGGGTCTCACAGGCTGGCCTGAGGTGCTGTGAGAAGGGATCCCAGCAGCTCTCCCCGCTCCTCCACTCCGGGATTAAACTTCCAAGCATGCTCAAAGCTATTCTTGTATTTTATCTTGTTTTGTATTAAGAACTGGGTGGGGGAAGGGAATTTGGAGAAACTTGTGTGTTTATAATCCATTCAGCGCTGACCCTTCTTATCTTGCATGTGCTTTGCCTTGGGAGTCAAGAATATTTTATTAGTTCTTGTGGTTTTATACACTTCCAAATAAAGTCCCTGTGCTGGAAAGCTGCCGTACAAGCACCCTGCTTATGTCATCCCCACGAATGTTGCTCCAGAAAAAGAATGTACTGAAAAAAACAAAATTCAGAATGAAATATGAGACGTGGCAATAAACTCTTTGACCGGAAAAGAAGTTATTTTTTAATTCCTTCATTCCCTGGTGACAAAGTCATCCCCAAAATAACTGCTCCAGACAGAATTTTGGCTGTGACTCAGAGAACTGCGGGGAACTCTCTGAAAAGTTGTGAGGTTGTAGTTATTTCTGTTGCTTTTAGCGGGATGGACTTGGAAGACACCGTGGTAGAGTTGGATAAATAACTGAAAAAACTTTTGGCAGAGTTAGGTACAGAATTCTAAATCTGTGGGTCCAGTCTCACCGATCTTTTCTCTTTGTTCCTCCTCCTCCTCCCAAGAGCCCTTGGTGCTCCTGTGTCCACATCCTTATTTCCTTTAGTTCTGTTTCCAGCCTCGTGGTTTCCCAGCTCCTGCTGGGCTCTCTTCAGTGCGGGGCTGCAGGTGAGGAACCCCTTGGAAGCCGATTTTGCCCAGTGTGGGCTCTGCTGGCCCCGGTGGCTCTGGAGGGGTCCCTGCAGCTCTGGCTCTGCTGCTCCTCTGCCTTCCAGAGCCTGTCCTGCAGAAAGGGGCTGCACACCACGGGGCTCACATGATGCCAAGGGCTCTCTGGGGCTGTACCAGCTGTATTTCCTTATCATTTCCTCCTCTCAGAGGAATAGTTTTTAATTGCTTCTTAATTTTCAGATTTGTGTTGTTTCATTTTTTTGGGTTTTTTTTGTTTGTTTTTTTTTTTTGCTAGTGTACCTTGAAGCACAGCAGAAGGGGTGAAAGAGCATAAAGGTGTCTTGTTGCAGACTTCAAAAGGGCTCTGCCGTGATTAAATCCGTATCAAATTCACATAAGATTGGTAGGCTGGAGTGCTTTTCATGTTCTTGAGTTCGGGTACAGAAGCGCTCGGCAGAGATTATCAATGAAGATTTGCAGGTCAGCCGGGCGCTGCTTTGGGCAAACTGCGCTGTTTCATCTCGGTGTGCCCTGGCCGAGAGCTCCCTCCCCGCTCTGATCCGGCAGGAATCGGTTCTGCCTGAGATCCCGCAGTGTCCTCGGGCCTTCCCCATCCTGGGGGAGCCTGCCTGGGGCTCCTGGGGCACAGGACCCGCAGCTCCTCCAGGGGAGGATGGAAAAGGCACCGAGGTGATTCCTCCAGGGGAGGATGGAAAAGGCACGGGGGTGTTTGTTTCCTCCAGGGGAGGATGGAAAAGGCACCGAGGGGTTTCCTCCAGAGCTGCTGGGTGTGTCGTGGGAGAGGAGCCCTCCATGGGGGGACCTGGAGGTGTCACACAGGTATTTGTGCTCTGAACCCTTTGCTTATCACTCACAGGAGCAAGGAGCAGTAAGAAAGTGCAATGCTGTTTCTCTTTTCGTATTTTGAACCGGGAATTAGGGCAATGTTGCTTTTTCATGACTTTTCTGGTGTTCTATGAGAACTGTGGGGCTCCTGCTCCACTGCTCCTGCCCCTGGACCTGCTGATTTTGCTGCTGGTACCACAGGGGACGAGCCCAGTGAATCAGACTTGGTCTGGGAATCCCTTCATTTTGAGAAATTTCCCTTATTTCCTCTCCAACAGCCAGCAGCGGGCACAGCCTGGGCACGGAGCGTTCCCCCAGCTCAGCACACACCAGCACAGATCTGCCGAGCCCTGAGAGTGCCAGCAGTGCCCGGGGGAGCTGCCGTGTCACGCCGCTCACAGATGGGGCTGGCAGGAGTTTGGGCTCCTGGGTGCCCAGGAGGGTGTCCCTGTGAGAGCAGGAGCGGTGTGTGACCCTGCTGGCTCTGTGGCACCGGTGCCAGCGAGCAGTGCCCATCACAGGAGCTCAGCTGGCGAGTGCGGTGTCCCCTGGAGCTGGTGCTGGCCCCGCACAGCCCCCGGCCCCCAGCTCTGGATGGGATGTTTTCCACCAGGCTGCACTGCTCTTGCTCTATTACATGCTCCCTTGCCTCTCAGCTTGAGTTATTGCCTACATGCATGGATAGAGCCTTTGGAAAAAAAACTAAGCATGTAATTAAGAGAGTCAGTGTATTTTACGGGGATAGCGACTAAAGGAAACAGCTTTTCACTTTAGGATTTGTGAGCGCCTGTCAAAAGCGATTTGTGGCGGAGGGAGGTCAGATGGGAGGGGAGCTGCTGCCTGAGGAGCGCCGATTTCCCTCTCAAACAAACGGGTGCGATTGTGTCCGTGGCAATGTTGACTTTCTCCAGCTGCTGTGCGTGCGGATGAGCTCGGTGTGCCCGGGGCTCCCTGCGCAGCATCCCGGGACCGAACCCCGCCAGCAACCGGGACCCGCCTGCGGAGCATCACAGGGACCTGCCCTGGCACTCGGTGTGCCAGCAGCCCGGCCTGGGCGAGCGGGGTGTGCCCGTGGGACACAGGGATGTGGCCACAGACCCCTGCGATGTCCCCAGGGGACAGAGGGATGCGGCCACAGACCCCTGCGATGTCCCCGTGCTGGGGACACTGCGGTGGGGCCACCCCAGAGCTGGACAAGCAGGGGGGCAGGCAGGGCATCGCTGGTGGCTGGGAGGAGGCAGGCACAGGTGTGGAACCATTCTCTGCTCTCTCTGCCGCAGATATCCTCCGTGCCCCTGCCCCTGCGGGTTTTTGGCTGGCACAGCCCGAGGTGATGGCAGGGGTAATGTCACAGGTGATGGCAGGGGTAATGCCACAGGTGATGGCAGGGGTAATGCCACAGGTGATGGCAGGGGTAATGTCACAGGTGATGGCAGGGGTAATGCCACAGCAGGGCACGGCTGGGGGGGCAGAGCCTGCTGCGCTTTGAGAGCCGGAACAGCTCCTGCCTCTCCAGTTGGTTTTTCAGAGCCCTGCACTGATTTTCTCTCCTTCAGTACATTAACAAGTGCTGTGAGCCCGTCAGGCCGTCGGATCTGCCGTTAAACAAACAAATTGGCCAATTTAGCAATGAAGGAGCAGAAGGGACTTTCAGGCCCACTTGTGAAAGCCACGTGGAAACAAGCGGCAGTGACTACATTAAGTCCAAAAAGCGGTTTATTTTTGACTGGATTTGCTGGCATCTATAGGCAACGGCAGTCACACTGATACATAAATAAAGACAAGGTAAAATAAGGAGCTTGCTGAATGTTTAGATGGTCGTGCTCTGCAAATACCTGAAGAAGTGGCATATTAATGTATCTTACTTGTTTTCCAGTAAGTCATTAGTCGCTTAAGTGAAGTTGCCCATGCCATTTTTCCCTTTCATTAAATATTCATGTTTACTAATGGAAATTGTCTTGACAAATTGGTCAAACCGAGCAGCTTATGAATTTATGCCATAGACTAAAGAAAGTTGTTTTGAAGCTCCGAGCGAGCCAAAGTAATTCTTAAAATCATTAACACTTCATTGAGTTTGTAATTAAAAAAAAAAAAAAAAAAAAAATCCCTAGAATAAATAGAGCATCTTTTAACTGCAGCATGGCTGTTTGTCTCAATGCTTAGGATTAATATCACATTTTTTTTTTCCCCCCGAAAATATCCGTGAACTTCTAAAGATGCTTTTTATTGCCAAGCTTTAGGGTTCAGCGCCCCCCCCCAGCAGCTCTGACTGGGGCTGTTGCTGTGGCTGTCTTCAGGGGCTCTGCGTTTTTGGGGAGCCGCAGAGGACTTGGGTGCAGCCTGCAGCAGTGAGCCAGGGCTGTGGGAGATCCCCTCGGGTCCCTGGGGGTGACTGCAGCCGGGATCTGCACATCACTGGCGACGGGGAGGGCAGAAGAAGCCAAACTGGGGGGTGTGAGTGGCACAGAGCCCACCTGCCATGGGCAGGGGGAATGAAGGATCCTGCCCTAAAACGGCCCGAGATGACCCTTAGTGACCCTCGGATAGCAGCAGAGAAGCTCCCTGGGGCCTGGGGGGTCTCTGGAAGCCCCTGGGTGTGGGGGTAGGGATATTCCACAGGGAATGAATTCACTGGGAATCCAGCTGCAACGAACGCCACCCGAGGCAGCAATAATGAGCACTAATTAACGGATCTCTATCTCCTCCGAGAGCGTGTGCGTGGCCAAAGGCTTATGATAAAGCCAAATGGGGTAATTTTTCACGGAGGCTAATTTAGCCCGTTAGCCAATAGCCCATAACTAGTTTCGCGGAGACTAATATTTCAATTCTCTGCCCAAGGCCTGGCTCCCGGGGTGTCTCGGGGAGAGGTGAGATCTTTTCAACAGACACCGCTGCTCCTTCTCTGCTTTCATTTTCAGGTTACACCCGGTGGGTGTTAACTGCTGCTTAACCCGAGCGCGCAGAGCGTGCGGGCAGGCCCTGTGGGGTGCTGGTGTGGGGCACACGCAGGTTTCACCCCCGTGCCTGTGCCAGCCTGCACATCCTGGCCCGCGGAGGGTCCGAGGGGAAGGAGGGCGATGCCTGGGCTCCTGCTGGGGCTGAGGCAGTTCGGCAGCTGCAGCTGCTGCTGCTCTTCTTGCATCGAGCCTGGAATGGCAAATAATTTATCCTGCAGCCACGCAGAGCAGACAGCACTTGCTGGCCTTGCCCCGCGCCCGCAGGGCCAAAGCGCTCGGAGAAGAACAGGCGCTGGGAGGGCAGAGTGTGTTTCATCCGCCAGCTTCACGTTTCCTGGGGTAACCAGCGCCTTTTGGCACCTTGACATCAATCTATTTTCTCCTCTAATCAGTTTTCATCTGCCTACAAATCGTGTTGGAGGGGCAAACTTGGAGCAGCAGTGAAAGCCCCGTGCTGCAGGCCGGAACAAAGCGCCCAGAACGCTCCCACAGCCCCTTTGCTTTTGGGAGCTCAGGACTTGTTGGCCAATCTGAGGCGCGTGGAACCTGCTGTTGTGGGAGGATGTGTACCTGCAGCTGCCCAAAGTAGCCGTGACATCAATATCTCCTGCTCGGGAAACTTCTTGACAAACAGTCTGCTTAGATTCTCTGTAACTCACGATTAGAGGACAAAGCATTCTGCAGTAGACAGGGACAAATCTTGCTTAAAATGTATTCCTGGGTAATTTGAGGAAACGGAAAACACGAGCTGTTCTGCTGGCATTTGATATTTTCTGGGGTGGTTGGTTTGTTTGTTTTTCCATGCCAATTCCATTTTCCTTCAGACACTTCCGTCTAGGCTGGTTAATGAAGATCTCGTGGAGGTTCACAGCTTTTCCAAGGTTGCTGTCTCTGGCTCCTCAGCCTACCTTGGAAGGCTTCCAAGGCAAAAATGTCAAAATTAGGCTCAGCATTAAGCTTTCGTTGCTGGTTGGTGCTTTATATTTGGGTTCATCAGGATTTAGCCAGGAGTCTCAGGATCCCATAAGGCTCAATATGATCTTACTAACTAAATACTCATCAGTGTTCTCTTCCTACACATCATCCATCATCCCATGATTTGTCTTTGCTTCGGCCTTTCTACAGCTTTGGAGAAAGCCCTCCGCTGAGCTTAATTTAACAAAAAAATACGACATAAAATTTGTTCCGGATAGGAACGTGCCCCAGTTCCACCAAGATTTTATCTGGATTTTCTCTTTTTCACTTGCCTTTTCCTTTCAAAAGAAGGGAATTGTTCCTGGGAAGAGACTGGCTAATCGAACCAGAGATTCCTCGCCTTGGAGGAGTCCACAGTAGGAACGTGGTGAGGTTGAAGTAGACGGCTCCTTAAAGCTGGATGCTGCGACCAGGTCAGGCTGCTCATTGTCTGGGCTGTCCTGGTGAGGTTCTGCAATTCCGGCTGCCTTAGGCTGCCCAAGCCAGGCAGCCGCTCCCTCTCTGCTGGCCCTATAGAGGCCCTGGTGATGTCAGCCTCGTGCTGAGGGGGCTGATTGCTGATGGCTGATGCTTGGTTAAAATACCTGTCCTAAAATACCTGCCAGCCCCAGCAGCTCCAGGGGTCCCTGTCACAGCCGGCAGCCAGGGCCGCTCGCTGTCCCCTGCCCTGCCTCAGTGGAGTCTGGATGGATGCGTGGTGATCAGACAGCTCATGTCCTGCTCCCTTGAGTGCTCTCCCCTCGTGGCTATGGGAGTTAATCTATTTCAACAGTGACAAGATCAATATTTAACCTGAAATCTTGAAAAAGAAAAAAAAAAAAAAAAAAAAAAAAGGCACAAGAGTACAGGACAAAGAAAGCGGAATTTCTCCCTGGATTGAGACGCTAAATGTCAGGGTTATGTAAGAACTTTATCTGGAGTGAATCAGGACTAAAGTGATACGAAATGTCTCAAATGCCATCTGCTTTCAACTCAGTCAGTGCCTGCTGAGCCCTGAGGCTGCGAGGAGGAGTTTGGAACACGGTTGGGCTGTGGCTGAGGGGGGGCTCAGCCCCGTTCCTGCAGCAGCCCAGAGGGCCCGTGGGACTGCCCCTGTGACACTGGGATGTGATTCTCCCTGGGGTTTATTTTCTGTTCTTCTGTCTGATTTCACCCCACGTTTTATCTTTTAAGACGATAAAATTGACTTTTTTGTTTCCTAAGAGCAGCTGACATCCCGGCCTGGTGCAGGTGTCCCTGCCCACGGTGTGGATGAGATTTAAGGTCCCTGCCAACCCAAACCATCCTGGGATTTTGTGAGAGCTAACAGTGGTTATAGTTTGAGTAACGGAGTTGCCAGGAGCCCCCTGGTTGTTTCCCAAGCCGTGCCCGTGCTGTGAGAGCTTTGCAGTCCCTGGGTATCTCCAGGCTGTGACGGGCAGGGTGCTGATGCCCTGGCTGCCCCAGCACCGCTGTCCACACAAAACATCTCCCCAGCCCCTGGCACGAGCACTCCTGGCTGCAGGGAGGGGATTCGTGGCTGGGGAGGGGGCACGAGCTGCCTCTCCCTGTGCTTAGGGATCATTATGTGCTGCTCTTTCAGCCAGCAGAACTTTCACGTCTGGCAAATTAAATTCCCGGGCAAAATAATTACATGGAAATGCTGCTGGGCTGTGATTCACAAGGGGCCAATTTCGTAGCCATTTGTTGGCATTTGAAGAGTCAGATTTCTTGCGCTGTGACATATGCAACGTATAATTCAAAAGCAGAACATGAAAGGCTCCAATCCAGTCAGCAGATGTAAATTTTGAAGAGAGCTGGACATCAGAGAAAAAATAAATTACCCAAGTTACGCCGAATGAGCGTTGATTCCAGCTGTAGCGCGTGCCCCCGAGCGTGGCTGGGCTCCACCCCGAGCAGCGCTTTTCTGGATGTCTTTTCACTGGGATGCTGCCAGTGCAGCTGGTGCAGGGGCTGGGCTGCCCTCCCTGCCCTCCCTGGGGTGCAGCAGGATGCTCACACAGCCCCAGCGGGGCTCTTGGGCCACGGAGAGATTTCACACGCGGCTTCGCAGCCGAACGGATCCCCGCAGGAATAACGCTGTACGAGAGCAGCAGCGCTGCTGCTTGGGCAGCCTAAGGCACGTCTCCCTTGCTGCTGCAGGTTCCGTGGGTGCAGACTCAGTTCTCCAGGTGTCTGGATCGGTGTTTTGGACAAACTCCTCAGGAACAACAATATCTTTCAGCTAAAACGGTTCGGCCTCTGCTGTTCTTGTTATTGTGGGAATTCCCAGAAAAGGCCAATTGCTGCCCAGTCTGGATGTTATTTAAAATATCCCACTCTGCTCTTTGCAAAGCAAAGCTTTAGAAATACAACAGGGAGCTGGCAAAACGTGCTTGTCTCTATTGACACGATACAATTTCATTAGCACACGTGTTGTGAGTGACATTTCTGCATGGTATCAGCGTTCCCTGCGTAAGACAGAATGGTTCCCTTGTGTGTGACCTGCGGAGCCAGCCAGCGGTGGGACCCTGCAGCAACGCTCTGCTCCTGAGGGTGGCCAGCTTGACCTTCACCCCTGAGGCTTTCGTCGGGTTTTCTGAGGAAACTCAGGGTTTTTTGCTCCCACAAAACACGGTACAGGCTGGAGTATCCCTGATGGTGTCGTGGGAGTCACCCCTCTGGTTTTAGCAGCTGTTCCTGCCGCTGGGACATGCCAGAGGAGCTTTGGTGGCAGCTGATGTGTGGGATGATGGGTGGCTGTGGGATCCTCCTGGTGAGGGGACACCTGTCTGAGCTCCTGGTCTGGAGGAGTCTCCCACCCTGGAGCCCCAGGGGCTCACGGAAACACCCCCGGGCTGCACCTGCTCCTACCTGTGCTGGGTGTAAATGAAGATTAAAGAGCTGTGCCTGTCTTTGCAGCCGGCCTCTCACTGACGCCGTCTCCCCCACGCTCTCTTGTCTTCTCTTAGGGTGCTCCTGCACAAGCAGTCGATCCAAACCCCGTCGTGTCTGTGCATGGCAGAGGACTAATGAGCAGTAATTGCTCCCCAGCCCTACAGGAAGCTGACTCCAGGAGGGGCTGAGGATTATCCAGCTGTATGTCCCTGGGAGGCTGTTATTGTGGGAAATTAATTAGCTGAGAATTAGAATATAGAGGGAGAACTGAGGATTGGCAGGCCAGAGACAGAGCAATGTGTTTGTTAAAAAGTGGTACAGACTGAGTGGATGGTGTAATTTTAAGTTAAAATTGCTTCTTCCTCCTGTGGGGCTTTATTGTTCTGAATACAAAACTCCGATGTTTTTGGAAGCAAACAGCTTTATTCTCTTCTCCTCCTGAGCAAGGTGCGTGTAGGGATGGGGAGGTGACCCGTGTGCCGTCCTGCTGGCTCCCCTGGCACGAGCAGAGTCCTCTCCCAGCCCCCCAGCAGTGGCCGCGACACAGAGCGAAGCCAGGCAGACCCTCCACGTCCCCCCAAACACGTGTCCCCCTCCAGCTGGTTTCAGCTCTTTAAACTTGCAGAGCACTGAGGGTACCAGTGGAATTCCCCTCCCTTGTGTTTGTCCAATTTTCTTTACTCTTACTTAACATGAAATCTGGCTGTGCTTTTACGTTAGGTGGGTGAGGACACAGCGTTTTGCTGTGGTGTTTGATGAAGAGCTCTGGGTGTAACAGGCTGGGGTCCAGCCCCGCTGCCCCAGGACCCTCGTTTCCCCCTGTGAGTTGGAAATGATTTACATTCAGAGGGGGACAAGAGCAGGTGGAAGCAGGATCCCTCCAGGGTGTCCTGCTGGGAGTGGCTGGTCAGTGAATCCAGCTTGGTTTTGTGCTTTGCGGAGGCAATTTCCATTTTCTTGCTTTAAACTATGAGGAGAATAACTTGGGCAAATATAAAAGGTGTCTGGACAGGGTGCTCAGGCCCCTGCTCTGAGAGCAGTGGTGCCAAGAAAATAGCAGGCTTTGGGGCTGTTTGTTTCTGTAGGAGATTTAAGCAGCACGCTCAGGAGGGGTTTATCTCGGCAAGGGGGGAGATGGGGCCTGAAATGGATTTTCATGCTCAGAGCTTCCAAACACAAGCACTGTGCAGCTTTCTGTTTGTTTTGCAAATCCTTATCATCCCACAGTTATTGCTTGTGAAGTGGAGCAAAAAATGAAACCCAGAGAGGGCTGGATGGCAGGACTCTGGTTTTTCCCCTGGCTTAGCTGTTGTGTTCTGGAAGAACACACGTGTGTCTCCAAAAGCCTCCCAAACAGGTATCTCCACAGAGTAATTAGTTTGCAAGCTGAGCTTTCTGGGAGCTCAGTGTGCTGCATTTCTGCTCGGCACGAGCTGTTTACAGACAGCTTCTTTCTTGGGGTCTTCAAAATGATTTCATGTCTCAATATTTTATTTATGCAGTGTCTGAATTCTCATTGAATCCCAGGATGGTTTGGGTTGGAAGGAGCCCTAAAAGCCCATCCAGTGCCACCCCTGCCTTGGGCAGGGACACCTCCCACTGTCCCAGGCTGCTCCAAGCCCAATGTCCAGCCTGGCCTTGGGCACTGCCGGGGATCCAGGGGCAGCCCCAGCTGCTCTGGGACCTCCCCACCCTCACAGACAAGAACTTCTTCCCAATATCCCATCTATCCCTGCCTTTTTCTGCCTCAGTTTTTCATTTGCTTTTATTTTATTTAAAGGCAGAAGAGGAAGAAGCAGAATTCTACTACTTATGAAATGTCACAGCACAGCTCATCTGGCAAGGCTGAGCCGGCGGGTGGAAGGAGGTGGGCTTGGTGTGTGAATGACAGGAATTTGCTGTCCCACACCCCTTCTCTGATGCTGGCAGGCAGCTGCTGCTGGCAGGTTTTCAGCTGTGGCATCAAAAGGAGGCTCCAAAAGCGCCCTGGCCCAGGGGGGGCTGAGCTGTGGGGTACAGGGGGTCTGGCCAGTGCTGCCCTGGCACGGTCCTGCATCCCACCCTGCTGTGGCTGTGCCCCTCCTCGTGCTGCTGCTCTGGGGCACCCGAGCAGGAGGAGCCCCTTCCTCTCCCTTCCTCTCCCTTCCTCTCCCCTTGCTCCTGTACAGCAGGAGAGGGCAGGGAAAAGCCTTTGCAGAGCCTGGCCAGGGTATTCCAGCTCCGATCCCAGCCGTGCATCCTGCACTTATAAAGGTAAAATAAAAGTGGAACTAGGAATGCTCGCATTCGCAAAACCTTGATCAGCAAGGCTTTTGGGTTTTGTGCATCCCAGCACGTGTGTTTTGTTGTTTCTTAGATGTCTTGAGTAGAACTTTTTTGTGGGTAATTGAATCATAACACATAATAACAGCGCAATTTTACCAGCAGTTTAAGTTCTGTCATAGCATCATTATTATCTGGAAATGCGCCTGAGCATTTCCTTCCCAGCGCTGCTGATCTCATCCCACCCTGTCAGGTGCTTTCTGCCTGTTCAGGGTGGCCATGGCCTTGCTTCAGCCTCAGCTGGTGCTCCTCTTCACAGCCACGAGGAGACACAGCAGCAGCACAGCAGATTCCTCTAATGCAGCTTGTCAGAGAGATTGGGACAGTCAGACACGGACGCTGCAGGGAAGCTGGAGAAGCACGCCTTCAGCAGGGGAGAGAAGAGAGCTGCTGCTCCCTCAGCTGACAGGGCTGCAGCCCTCACGAGAGGAGGAAGGAAGCCAAAGTTCACGTGCAATTCCAAAGCTTTGGTGTCTGGGAATGAAATGAAAATGAAATGAAAATGCCAACCACCACCAGAAAAGCTGTCCCAGCTCTGCTGATTTGAAGACAGCTTGGTGTTTGCAGCAGGCTGTGGGTGGCACAGATTGGGCTGTGCCCGTGGGGCTGTGAGGGCCTGAGGCTCCATTTCCCAATGGAACAATTCTTTGCAGAATAAGAGGGATTTCTGGCTTTTCCAATGAAGGTTACATTTGTGATATTCTGTTTACAGAGTGACTCGAGGCATCCACGGAGTACATGTTAATTGGCTTGAAAGTAGGTCATTGTGGCTCTGCAGAGCTGAGTTGTGTTTGTGTGTGGATTCAGCCCCAAACCGCGAGTGTTTTCAGAGAGAGCTGCACGGGCTCCTCACGCCATCACTCTGCCTTCACCTCACCGAGCTGCCCAGCCTGGGCACAGCTCAGTCAGAGTCAGTGCCAGTAATCCTGGAAAACACCAGCCCAGACTGCTCTGGCCTGCCAGCCTGCCTCCTCCCTGCCCTGTGCGTGCTGCGGTTTGCCTGCCTCCAGAAAGTTATGGAGCTCGGGATGCTCTGTGCAGGATCAGCAGGGCTGGGGCTCTGGGGACACCCTGGGGACACCCTGGGGACACCCTGGGGACACCCTGGGGCTCTGGGGACACCCTGGGGACACCCTGGGGCTCTGGGGACACCCTGGGGACACCCTGGGGACACTCTGGGGACAGCCTGGGCACACCCTGGGGCTCTGGGGACACCCTGGGGACACCCTGGGCACACCCTGGGGACACTCTGGGGCTCTGGGGACACCCTGGGGACACCCTGGGGACAGCTGGGGCTCCTGCTCCAAGGCTTTCCGAGCTGCCCTGGGATGCAGCGTGTTCTCGTGTTCTCCCTTCCAGGATTGCTGGTGGAGGTCCTTGAGCGAGGCATGAGCTGGACAATGGGTGTGAGTCAGGAGTGAGGGCATGGCAGTGGGGCAGGGAACAGCAGCGTGCTGACAAGCAGGAGCTCGTGCACAGAAGGATTTCTTACTCCGAGACACGGGAAAAGATGGGAAGTGCACAGGGATGAAAGACTGAGAAGTGAGCGTTCTCCAGCAGCACGCTGTTCTCACGGAATGCCTCAGACACAAAAGCGTCTCCAGCCGCCCCTTCTCCCCTTCCTCTGCCAGCACCAGGCAGTAAATTACCCTGCTCATCCTACCACTGGTTATTGAGTGCTTGGGTAAGATGGAGTCAAATTATTTGCATGTTCAAAGAGAGAAGATAAAACTAGACTGCAGCTTATTTTATGGCTTTTATAAAATGTTGATGTTATGTTGTTGCAGTGGATGGAAAGGCACCACCAGTGCTGGAGGGCAGAGCTCCTCTCTGGGAACCTGCTGCTGAATTGACGGGAGCAGAGCCAGCAGAAAGCAGGAATACGCTGTTGTAAAGTTGGTAAAATAAATGTTTTATATTTGTATTCGGACTGAAGAGTAAGAAAGGCACCTGAAAAAAATCCGGTTACAGTGCAGCCTTGAGGTTGTATATCCAGCATTTATAACCCAAATTTGGGCAGGCGCTCGTTAGAAGCCGGGAAGACGGAGTGTCAGGAAAACGGGAAGAGCAGGGAAGGGAAGGAAAACAAACGGTTCAAACAGTGTGGGGGTTTGAGTGTGCCTGTGGGTTTTTAAGCTAAAGTTTTAAATGTGCTTTTCAAAGGACAGGGTTCTTCTGCTGTGGGACTGACACCTTCTTAGTCTTGTTGTCAGCTGTCAGCTGTGATTATTTCATGTGTCCATCTGCTCCAGGGCTGCTTTGTGTGGACTGGGAAGGCTGCTCCTGCAGGAGCACGTCAGCACTTCCAGCACAGCCACTTTGGACCTCGGGTTTGTTCGAGTGAGGAGAGCCAGGCACAGGGAAAACAAATATCCCAATTTCCTCTGTGCGAAGCGCCCCGGTTGAACTCCGGGCGAGGATGGAGCGTTTTGCTGTCCTCTCTGTGTGAGGAGCAGTGACTCCTGGCCCTGCAGGCCAGCTCTGTGCTCGTGGGGTTCCTGCCTGGGGCTGGTGGGGTCCTCCCGACCCACGCTCGGGTCCGAGTGGGCGGCAGGAGCTGCCGAGCCCTGGGGCAGAGGACAGCGAGGACAGGGTGCGCTGGTGGCTCCCTGTCACCCAGCTGTGCTCCAGCCTGGCCCCAGGGCGATGCACAGAGAGCTGCCCACGGCTGCACACACACCGAGAGCTCTGGCAGGAGCCAGCCCAGCATCAGCTGTAGAGCTGGCACTGATCTGTGCGTGTCACACATCTGGGAGATGTGCCACGGCTCCTTCCGCTACAAACCTGCCACTACCTCCTGATGCACTTGGGCTTTGCCCCTGCTTTCATTCACGGCTGGTGTTCCTGGTTGGAGCGCCTCAAGGTTTGCTTGGGTTTTGGGGAAGCAAATTCCTGTCTCTGTGCAGTGCTCGCCTCGGCTGGTGTTCAGCACGCCTGCCCTGGGCTGCAGCTGGGTGCTGATGGCAGCTGAGAGCTGCTGGCCACCAGCCCAGCAGAGAGCTGGTCCCTTGTCTCCAAAGCTTCCCTGGCAGGCTGTGGTCTGTTCTTGGGGGCACCAAGGCCTTCAGAGGGATGGAGCACCTCTCCCAGAGGAAAGGAGAAGTGAGAGGATTGGGAATGTTCAGCCTGGAGAAGAGAAGGCTTTGGAGTGATCTGACCTGAAGGGTATGGGAAAGAGAGAGACCCTTGACAAGGGCCTGGAGTGCCAGGACACGGGGAATGGCTCCCAGTGGCAGAGGGCAGGGCTGGATGGGATCTTGGGCAGGAATTGTTCCCTGGCAGGGTGGGCAGGGGCTGGGATGGAATTCCCAGAGCAGCTGGGGCTGCCCCTGGATCCCTGGCAGTGGCCAAGGCCAGGCTGGACATTGGGGTTTTGGGACAGCCTGGGACAGTGGGAGGTGTCACTGCCATGGCTGGGGTGGAATGAGTTGATCTTCCAGCCCAAACCACTCCATGGTTCTGTGACTCTTGTGTCTTAGGGAGCTCACAGAAGTTCTCTGGTCCTGTGAACTGTGGCCTGAATGAGTCCCCAGTGACCCCTCATGTGCCTCCTCCTCCAGCACGTCCCAGAGCAAATGTTTTGTACTTAATAAGATACCTACGTTCAATATTTGGGATATCTGAATTTCATCATACTTCATCCACGGTAGACACCACGAAAAATAAAATAACATTATTTTCAGTTTCACTGTAAATTGTTTGAAATATACCTATAAATAAACAGCATTTATAATTAATAGAGCTATACACGAATACGTTATGATAATGTTTATGATAATTGTCATCGTGCAGGCACACACACGTAACTGCTTGGCTGTACATACAGATGGGTATGTATGATTATGCGTGCCTATCAATTAGTGGCAGCTGCAACATGCTGGTTTCAGGGCAGAAGAACTGGAATTCAAATGCTGGAGGAAATGTGCAAGCACCTGAGAAACAGGAAGAGCTCAAAGTTCTTCGCAGGCTGAAAACAGGTGAAGAGCCTGTGGTGCTTCCCTTACCCAGGCACACACAGGAGCCACCCAACCAGCTCTGCAGGAATTGCTAAGAGAAGCATCTCTTGTTTTGTTTTGAGTTGTAAACTAACAGTCTGTCCATTTGCATATCTAAATTCTCCACGCTGTAGCAGGAATGTGGCTGCTGCCATGGGAGGCTGGTATGAATTGCTGAGGATCTGCCACATCGCATTATGCATTTCGGTGGTTGCTTTAGTGAATAAATTCCAGAGAATGCAATCAGTAATTAGCTGCAATATGGCACAGGGAGCAGTGAGGAGACACTAACTCCGTGTGAAGGACTCATCCACAGAACTTCCAGAACAGCAGCCCAGTCGTCACCACACACTGGAGGAATCATTGGCAGTGCTTCAATGTGTTATTTGCCAAAAAGGCTCCTTTGGAAGATAGAAATGAATTGGAAATGTGGGGATTCAGTGTGATTCACCACAGGTAGGTAGTGTGGGGATGGCCTTGGGTTTGAATAGATGAAAAAAGTTCCAAGCATATGTTAGGCTATTCTCCACATGAATATGTTTCTAATTTGCACACACACATTTCTAATAAACCTGGCAGTTTCTCCCTTCATAAAGCGACATCTTCATTTTGTTGCTTTCTAGAGGTGGAATGTCTGTCCTGGCTGGGAGGACTCTCGGTTTGAGGTGTGGGGAGCGGAGCCCAGCCCTGGAGGGGAGGATGCTGCAGGGAGCAGGAGGGCTCGGGCTGTCAGCTCTGGGGTGTGTGCACACCTACAGGGGTGGGAACACAAACACGCATTTCACAAAGCATCTCTAAGTGTATGGTGAGTACCCCATCCCTCTGAGCTAAAATACACGTACTGGTCCTGGGGAATGTACTGGAAATCTAGCTTTTAGCAAGCGGAATGGCAGGAATATTGGGAATATTGGGAATATTGGGAATACTGGGAATGTTTGGAATATTGGGAATATTGGGACTATTGGGAATATTTGTAATATTTGTAATATTTGAAATATTGGGACTATTTGGAATATTTGGAATATTGGGAGTATTGGGAATATTGGGAATATTAGGAATATTTGGAATATTGGGACTATTGGGAATATTTGGAATATTGGGAATATTGGGAATATTTGGAATATAGGGAATATTGGGAATATTGGGAGTATTGGGACTATTGGGAATATTTGGAATATTTGGAATATTGGGAGTATTGGGACTATTGGGAATATTTGGAATATTTGGACTATTGGGAATATTGGGAATACTGTGAATATTTGGAATGTTGGGAGGGGTGTGCTCCCTGTGGCTGGCAGCCCCCCGGGCCGGGCTGAGCGCTGGCTGCGGCTGTGGGTGCAGAGCTGTGCTGTGCCTGCCGTGCCTCTGCTGCTCTGCCCGCAGCACAGGAGCTGCCTGAGAGTCATCCCCGGGATACAAAAGTTGTTTTCCTCCCCCAGCTCCTCCTGCCTCCATGACCCAGTTACCAGCTCAGCACATGCAGGAAGCCACGGGAGAGAAAAACACACTTCTATTTGAATGAGAAAAGTCGATTACTATTTTAAGCCCCTTATCACGTAAAAGCATTTCAAGCTCAAACACCCCTCTCTCTCATCTCTGACTGTGAGGTAACCGTGAAGGCTTCTCCCTCCTCATCCGCA
This sequence comes from Pseudopodoces humilis, assembly GCF_000331425.1. The sequence goes on along the minus strand of NW_005087571.1, from coordinate 15,194,490 downwards.
GGCAATTAAAATCCCTTTGCGTGTCTCTGCTGTACCTGCTGTAGCTGCTGTGTTCTCAGCCTCTGCTCAGACCTGAAACACCAACTTATCTCGTTGGGAGGAGGCTCTGTGGGGTTGTTTTACCCGGTTGGTGCAAGGTGAGTATTTCAGATGGATTAATTTATTCGATGCCGACCGATTTCCTGCCTTGCTCTGGCACGGAGGCATTGAAAGCCCCAGTGCCAGGAAGCGGCACAGATAAAATGCTGCTTCTTTTTCCTGTCCTTCAGAAGGAAGCTGCAGCTTTTCCCCTGAGTCCTCGATGGGCAGGTTACAAAAATATGCTGGAGATGCCAATCCTCGGCTTCAGAGGGTGGGGACCTGCATCTCTGGAATGCTGTGGGATGCTCGGGTGTGGGGGCACTCTGGGCATGGGCAGCAGCTCTCAGGCTGCCCTGAGGAGTGCAGGGGAGGAGCTGAGATGAGGGATGGGGTCCTTTGGGACAGAGGGACTCAACTTTTACAGCTCTTGCTTAGGGAGAGCTCTCAGACCTGCCCCAGTTCCAGCCCTTCCCTGAAAGCTGCTCAGATCGAGGTCAGGCTTCAATCAAAGGCGAGCACAAGTGTTTTTTTCCCCTGGGACTTCAGCACATGTGTCAAATGTGAGCAGTGCTTCAATTCTCGATTAAAGGATATACATTTTCTATTCGAGTACTCCCAAACAGCAGGGCCTTTACTGAGCTCCACGGGGGCTGTGCCGGTCACAGCAGAGAGGGACAGCAGCAGCCTGCACCTGGACGAGGTACACGGCATTTTTGGCACAGTGTCACTGACAGGGATGGCCTGGGAGCTACAACACACTCCACAGAACGCGCCAGGGAATGAAATGCTTTTGTCCCTTTTCCCACTGGTCGGGGTAGGAGCTCTCCAGCCCCACTCCCTGAAAGCACCGGGGACCCCTCAGCTCTCCCTGGCCCGGCTGTCCTGGGGGAGCGGGGTGAGGCAGGAAGCTCTGCCTGGAGGAGGGAAGCTCTGTGCGTGTGGCAGGGTGTGACACGCTCAGCGTGTGACAGCACGAGCAGCCGGCTGTGCTCCCTGTTCTGGTGTGCTTCGAGAGCTGTGTACAGATTCAAAGCAGCCAGAGCAACGGGCACAGGTGCACGGTGCTAATTCTATATTGCAATTTCATTCAGATAAATTACTCCCGTGAGTTCCCAATAAAAGCACGTGTCAGAATTAGTGAACAATTCTGATAACAGGAGCAGCTATTTTTAGTTTGGTGTTATCCTAGTTCAGCCTCCCATCAGGCTGTATTAGATGTGGAAGGCACAAATTGGATCCACGCTGGGCATTCGTTTCCTCCAGAGCATCCCAAGGCATCTCCGCTGCTTGCTGGGGTGGGTGGGAGCAGGGTGTTTGTCAGGCCCCAGGCAGCACCTGTCGCTCGGTGCTGGGGGCTGCTGTGGGAGCGTGGTTAATTAGGGGGAGCGTGGTTAATTAATTAGGGGAGCGAGCTGCAGGCGCTAACGAGCAGGGCAAAGCCCCCAGAGCCCGGCTGGGCAGCGCTCTGTGCCCGGAGTGCCCGGGGATGGGGCACAGGGACAGTCCCTGTGTGCAGACAGACAGACACACAGACAGACACACAGACAGACACACAGACACAGCAGGGCTGGAGGGGGATGAGGGGTGGATGGCCGGGGGCACAGCAGGGTCTGTCCTGGGCCCTTCCCAGGTGTCACAGAATCCCGGGATGGTTTGGGCTGGAAGGACCCTAAAGCCCATCCAGCGCCAGCCCTGCCGGGGCAGTGACACCTCCCCCTGTCCCAGGTGCTGCCAGCCTGGCCTGGGACACTGCCAGGGAAGTGGGAATCCATCCCCTCGACCTTCCTGTGTGCTCAGCATGGATTTGGATTTATTCCCATGCAATCCCAAACCTTTCCAAGGGGACTTCTCTGTGGGTAGTGGCAGTTGGGTGCTGTGTGGGAAGCACAGCTTTTCTATTGAGGTCCTGAGCTGTTCCAGACTACAGCAGTTCTTTGGGAACTTCATTTAATAATCTCAATGGTTACCATTTGGAATTATATAATATAAAATTTCGTTTTCTCCCAAAGCAACTTAAGTGAAGGGAAATGCAATGTAAACAGTGAAAAACCCATTTCCCCCCTTAGTTTAGAGCACAGAGAATGAGCTTTATAATGATTCTTGCGTTCAATTTCACTCACTCCCTTTTCCAAAATTTTGGATTTTATTGACTAATAGTTGCTTTGACATTAAGAGCGCTGCTGCAAACAACTCAATCTATTTCTACCAATTTTTCTTTGTGGAAAAAATTTATTTCAGCTCCTCATTATTTGAAAGTGATTTGCAGAAAAAGTGCTATTAGGAAAATGAGGCTGATGCACTCGAGGTGAGCTGAACACGCTGTTAAGTAAATCAGAAATCAGTGTAAGTTTCTTCCATTTGGCTCCATTTGCTGTGGATCAAGTTTGATACTAATGATAAACAGCAGATCAAGCTTTTAAAAATATTGAGTAGATTCTGTGCCATGAAACTGAAGCGGAGAAAGAAAACTTTGGATATTTTGTTTTTCTGATCTAAATTGGAAAAATTGTAATAATTCTATTGTCTAATCAAGTCAAAGTGTGCTCTTGTCTGAGAAGAAATATCAGAAGCTGCTGCTGACTGGCACAACAGCAATAAATACAGAAGGAGGAGAGGGGAAAAAAATCGGAAGATACTGGGGTGCCCAAGAACGTTCCTGAAAGGTCCTGCTTGGATGCTCCTCAAAGGGTTTGGCTGCAGCAGGAACATCCAGCGGAACACTTCTGCCCCAGGAAGCAATGCAGTGTTTGCAGCTAAAGGAGCACTTGGTATTTGCTCAAAAAGCTCTCAGTTGTGCCGTGCTGAGGCAGGGGTGAGCCCTCAGGGGATGTCTGGAGCCTGTGCTGCCCCAGCTCCTCTCTCCAGGCACAGCCAGCCCGAGGGACAGCAGGGTCACCCCAGCTCCCATCCCATCCCATCCCATCCCATCCCATCCCATCCCATCCCATCCCATGGATCCCATCCCATCCCATCCCATCCCATGGATCCCATCCCATCCCAGTTCCCATCCCAGTTCCCATCCCATCCCATCCCATCCCAGTTCCCATCCCATCCCAGTTCCCATCCCATCCCATCCCATCCCATCTCATCCCAGTTCCCATCCCATCCCATCCCTGTCAGCAGGTCCTGCCTGCCTGGGGTGTGCTGGGATGGGCAGGAAGGTTCTGGAAGCTGCTGAGGAGCCTCTCAGAGGCAGTGTGAGAACCCGGGGCACACCCAGGATGGTGCCACAGCCCCAGCTCCTTCCTGCCACTGCAGCGAGGCAGAGGCAGCCCCTGAGGGAGCAGAGACCAGGCTCACGCTCACCATTCCTCACCCAAGACAGACAAGTGCTCTCGCTTTGCCTTTCTTCCCTTCCCACCCTTCTGTCCCGTGTGATGGGACAGGAATTCTGCCATCTCCTCCCTCAGTGTAAAACAAAATGCACTTTGATTTGAGAACGGGATGCAATTTTAACTAGAATAGTGGAAAGCATGTCACTAGTGTAGCAGCTGTAAAATCAGAAGGAAAGAAAACCCCAAAGAGACAGGAAAATAGCCGCTATTAAAGTGATAGAATAATCTTACCCTGTGATGGTGTTCTGCAGCTTGAAGCAGCTCTCTTCAGCCAGTGTCTATCAAACCCTATCAGGATGGAAGGTGACATTACGAAGTCTCTAGCTGCATTTTCATGTCATTTAGCTGACTTGTGTCATTTGATAAATTTCACGTTTGGAAAATCAACGTTCCTCACTGTGTGTCCTCTTGTGCCTTGCCAGCATCGAAGTTCTGTGCCGGAGGCCAGAGCAGAGGTTTGGGAGAGTGGTCACTTCACGGGGACCGTCCCCTCCTGGTGACAGGCTCTGTCCACTGCCCAGCAGGCTTGGCATGAAAGCCAGTGAGATCCACAAAGGTGCACGAGGTGAGCGCTCAGTTTGGTTTGGTAACACCTCTGGGGTTTGTAAAACACGAGGTGGGAAGGAGCCCAGGCCCTGCTGTGCCCGTGGCTCCCAGGGCAGGGCTCAGAGCCCAGAGCCCAGCCCTGGCCCCGGAGCCCTGCCCCAGGGAAGGCTCAGCAGTGCTGAGCTGCACCTGCAGCTGCTGGGGTCAGGCCTGGGCTGTGTCTGCACCAGGCACACTGCTGGGGGGCATTGGGCGTTGGCAGATGAACGCCAGAATTAGTCCTGCCAAGGTTTAAGTAAGTTTGTACGATAAGCAGACTTGGGCAGGAGTTTTTAAGAGTTCTATTTTGGCTCCAGATGCAAAGTTCAGTAGCTTTCCTGATGACTCAACTTAATGCCTGACTTGTTTAGTAAAAAAAAAAATCCCCATAAAAATACAGTTTAAAAGCGAATTCCTGAACACTTGTATCAGGAACTGTGTTTGATCACAGATAACATGTATTAAGTAATAATAGTGTGCAGCTCTGGGCTGGCTAATTTTCAATGCGCCAGTGGTGGGTGGAGGATTTTAACAGCATCACTTGGGCTGTGCTGCACAGTCAAGACCACATTTGCTGAAGAGAAAATGCTCCATTTAAAAGGTCCAAATGAATAGATTCGGTCCCCTATTGTAATTTAACTGAAGTTTTGAAATGCCTTTGTTATTCCAAAAAGGGAGAACAGTGTCAATAACTCAGAAATGTGACATTGCATAATTAAGCATATTTCTGGCTGTATCCATCTATCTAGCTGTCTATCAAACCCCGCAGTTTCCTTCCCTGGAACAGCAGAAGGCTGCCAGTGCTTTCCACGCCAACGTGTTGGAAACCTTGGCTGGGCCCCTGCCGTCGTAAGCTGCTGGGTGGGAGGGAAGGCACAACAAATTTGGTACCATGGCTTTGCTGCCAGAGAGCTGAAGAAGATGAAGTTTGTCAGCCCACTTCTCGGGGAAAATAACCTGAAGATATTTAGAAGTGAATTTAAATTCATCATCCTGACCTGACTTGGGAAGAGCTGCTGAAATGGTTAAAGAGGGGTAGGATTTATCAGGAAAAAGGGAGTTAAGTGTGAGTTGCCTGGGTGAAGGATGACTTCAGGGGAAGGATGACTCTCGGCATCTCAAGGCTACAAACACCAAGGACTGGAAGGTCCATCCAGTGCGTCACAGGCAGAACTGTGAGAGAAACACGCTGATACTCGAAAAAGGGAAATTTCAAATGCTGCTGAGACCGCTTGGTCGGGGTTAGGTGTAAAGGAAAACCCAGCTCTAACGGCCTGGAGATGACAGGGATGATGTCTGAGAACTGTGGAGACCCTTTGCTGATCTCCAGAGTTGTGATTCCCCGGGTCCCTGCGTAGAGACCTTCCACGAAGGTGGCCAGCGGTTCCTTCCTGGTGGAACGGGAATTCTGAGTTAGATCCACCTGCACAAGAACTGCAGCAAACGGAACCAGGCTGAAAGGCTGTAGTGGGTTTAGTCTGGGGGCTTTTTTTTTTTCTGCAGCCAGTGGGATTTCTCCTTTGCATTCCAAGGCTCTGGAATTAAACCTGCTGTGGGGCCCTCCCTTAAGCAGTTTGCACTCTTTCCCCTCTCTTTTTCCTTAATTCTCTCCAGCCCCGGGAGCCTTGCTGCACTTTTCCCAGCCTGCAGCCCTCAGTGGTGCTGGGCAGGAAAAGCCTGACTGTGCTGCTGTGACACAGTGGGGCAGAAGGAGGTTCCTGCTGGAAACAGCTCTGTGCAGCTGAAATTGGATGTATTCCTGTTGCCTTTAGAAAAACGAAGCTCCTGCTGGAGACCGTGCGCCCGAACAGAATTGTCAGCAAATGACTTTGGTTCCGGGGGTTTGGTGCCATTTTTCCTGAGCCGTCCGTAAGATGAGCAGCGAATCCTTCCGTGCCCAGCAGAGGTGCTGAGCTCCAAACGTGCCCTGGGAGCCGTCTCTGACAGCCCTTTGATGGTGACAGGGCTGTGCAGAGGACAGCCCGTGCTGACGGAGCTGATGGATCCTGCACGGCCACCCACGACCCCGCTGCCATCCACCCCCATTACCTCCTGTCAGATGCTCAATTACGCTGACAGGGTCCCAAATCCCCAAAGATCTCTGTTTAGTCTTAGAAGATTAAAGGGTGGCAACTATTTTCAATATGATTATCATCGTCATCTCTGGGAGATTTTATACTTCAGAAGTCAAAGTCGTAATAGCCCAACTCACTGCAATTATTTGCAAATTGCCTTAATGTATTTTCCAGAAGCTCTTTTGGCACTTTGTAATTTATTTATTTTCTACACCAGTAACGCATTACAATGCTGAAATGTCCCAGAACACTCTGTGAAGCCAGTCTGGTGGGAGCTGGCATGGACTTTGCCAGCAGCCCCTCTACCCGCCTGTCACCCCACTCTGATTTGTTAAAACACCTCTTCTTGGTGCCGTCTCGGATAACACACCTTGAAGGACTTCTCCTTTTTTTGGTTGAAATTAAGGAGAATTTGTTAGTGTTGCAGTAATTCTCCACGCTGATGGAAATGCTTATGAAAACATAAACTTAAACCAACATAAAAAAAAATATTCGCGCACAAAAAAAACCCCGCGCAATTTCTCAAAAAAAAACCGTGATTTTTTTTTTCCTGGAGGCGTGTTTTAAGGAGGAATTCTGGATGTGCCAAGGGCTGGAGGTAGGGCAGGATCAGGAGCAGCGAGGGGGGACTCTCCAGTGGCTCTCCTGCAGAAGCCAGGGGTCTCTGGAGCCGGGCTGGGCACAGCTGGTGAAGGCGGCTCTTTGGATCCCAGCCCCATCCGGTCCCTTTCTTCTTGTCCCCAACGCTGAGCAGAGAGCAAGAGCCACGGCGCCCTGTGCATCACACTGAAACCAGCCCAAAGAGCTCCTGAAACGCGCTCAGCCAATTGCTCCAGAGTCATTTACAGACCGAGTGACGGAGCAGTAATTGTGAATAATGAGGAAACCGCGGCAGAAATGGTAAATAGCTTGCAGACATTTTGGGAACAGAAAATGAGGCTAAATTCACTGAATAAATTAATTGCTATGGATTATTCTCTTAGCTTTAATCTGCTGCCTGCTGAAGGAAGTCTGTGCAAATGGCAAAGCTGGTCCACAGCTTTCCTGTAGAAATGGGGCTGTTTCCTGCTGAACAGAGGAGAAAAGAGGCTGGGAGGGAATTTGCAGGGTTACAGAAGTGTTTCTCACTTGTATTGCAATGTTCACCTTCACAGTTTTACTTGCCCAGTGGGAGGGGGCAATTTAGTAATCCCATTTCATTAGTGAGCGGCAGATGGAGGTCCTGCAGGGAGGAGAGGTGGTTTTTCCCATGGCCACGTTGTCTCTGACAGAATCCAGGTTGGAGCCTGGGATTTTGCAATTCCTGGATGATGCTTGTGATATTTTTCTCTTTGAAGACTTCCCCTTTCTGCAGAAACATCTGCACTGGGGGCTGAACAAAACAACCCCGAGCAGATTTGAGATTTTACCAGTGAAAATGTAGAGCAGAGGAAGGAATGAGGAACCACATCCCCCAGCCTGTTTTAGAAGATCAGTTCTAGTAAAGAGGAATTATATTTTAAGAACAGACAGATTGTCTCAGATTTACTATCTTAGAGGCCAGCAGTGAAGGTGAAGTATTTTTCTGTCAGGATTACGATTGCCTGACGGGGTCTTACCGTTACCAGGAGAAATGACCCTGATTTAGGAAAGATCTGTTCATTTGTAAGCAGCTGTTGCTTTTTAATAGCACAGCTCTTTCTTACAGCTATTAGTGGTAATAAAAATAAAACCAAGGCCTGTGTCTTTACTTGCATGAAATTTGTGATTTAAAATGAAGCTTGGAGAGCCTTGTAGATCAATCCTGGGATTTTATAAGCTGCTATTGGTGATTTATGTGGGTGGAGACCACAAAACCTCCCAAGTTCTGTGCACAAGCCGTTTGTCAGGTTTTATCTGCTGGCAGTCTCTCGGAGCAGGGAGCGCCCGGTGCCAGCTCAGGACCAGCTGTGTGCCATGAGCAGGGCTCGGGGCAGGGTCCTGGGGCAGCTTTGTGCCCTGGCCATCCCTCCAGGGAGGTGCAGCTGTGGCTCTGCTGGCCCTGCCTCTGTTCCTGGGGTGCTCTTGCCCACTGAACAGTTCCAGGAGCTCTCCCCAGCCCCAGGCGAGCTGCAGAGCCGTGGAGAGGAGCTGGGAGGCCGAGCTGCCCTGGAGTTCTGCTGAGTGGAGCGCTGTTACCCCATCTGGCTCTCTCATATCCGCTCAGTTGATCGAAATGGATTTTCCTGGAGTTTAATAGAGCAGAACAAAGCTGCAGATGCCACCTGGCCGGAGGTGGGCACAGGCTGGCACAGGCAGCTCGGGCCCAGCAGCGCAGGAGGTGCCCGCGCTCTCCCCTGCTCTCCTCGCAGGCTGCAGGCAACCCTGAGGCTGCCCAGCACACCTGAGCCTCACCTGAGCCTCACCTGAGCCTCACCTGAGGCTCACCTGAGCCTCACCTGAGCCTCACCTGAGCCTCACCTGAGCCTCACCTGAGGCTCACCTGAGCCTCAGCAGCACACCTGAGCCTCACCTGAGGCTCACCTGAGCCTCAGCAGCACGTCCTGCTGCGGGCCATGGGCTGTGCTTGGCCTGCTCTTACGGGGACTGACTCTTCATTCTCCTGCTCTGTTTCAAACACTGACCTCCAATCAAACCTCCTGCCTTCCCTCCACACGACACCGACACAAAGAAACCAAAACACTCGTCTTTCCAGGGCGTGCCCCAAGCCATTGAAGGGTTGTGTGCAAAATCAGACTGGATAAATCAGAACCCTTCTCTCCACCTTTGGGAAGGTTAAACCTCCAGCTGCAATGGCAGCGACACATCGAGCTCCATTTTGCAGACATAATGTCAGTCTTTTATTTTAATACACAATGCAGTTCACCCTAAACTACATTTTCTTCTTTTAATTTATTTTCATGAAAACGATAGCATGGCATAAATCATCTTGTGGAGGTTGCTGGGTTATTTGCATTTCAGAGGTTGATTTTAACTTTGCATTATAAAGGAATTTGCAACCGAGAAGCTCTGGGAGGCATTAACTTGCAGTGATGGTGGTTCTCCAAAGGTGATGGATGACGTTCATTTGGCTCTGGACAAACTGCCTCCAGTTTATGTCTTTCTAAAAAAACTTGTCAGAGGCAAAGAGTGAAGCCAGTGAGTGATGCTTTCACCTCTGGAATGAAGCCCTGCTGGGAAAGCAGGGCGTTTGGGAAAAGCTGCTCAGCACAGCTCCTGCAGTGAACCTCTGCCCCGTGGAGGGGTCCCTCGCTCTGTGCCTCTCCAGAAAGGGGGGCTTGGAGAAGTTCATGGCCTGGAGGGGGGCTTGAGGGGCTGCCCCTGCTGCAGACAGGGGGATCCTCGTGGGGTCCCGCTGGTGCTCTGCCTGTGCTGGGTGCTGCTCTTCCTCACAGCACTTGTTTAATGCTACCTGACAGAGGGCAACTGGAAGCCTGGAGGACTTTAATGAGTCTTCAGATGTCTATTTGCTGCTAAGAAATGTGGCAAGAAGCTCTGTCTTAAATTCAATACAGCATGGAATGCTCAGGGAATGAAACTGCGGGGTAAAACCTATTTTATTAGCGATGAGCTGAGCTGCGCATGAAAGAACCCTTTAAATATCTGACATGTTAAATGCATTATTTTCCCTTCAGGAGAGAAGGAGTCAAAGGGACGGGGCTGATGAACTGTGCTCGTTAACCTGAGTGATGGGAATGCTATCGACGCCGGGGCTGGGCACACTCCCAGCACGGCTCCTGCCGGCTGCGCTCGGAGCCCTGCTCCGGAAAAAAGGGGAATTGCTTCAGCCACTGATGCAAGGTCTGCAGCCAGAGGCTCATCTGCAGGTGAGCCAGGAGTCGAAACGGGTCAGAGCTGCAAAGGAAGCAGTGAAGCTCAGCCACAGCAGCGGGGGCTGGAGAGTGTCAAAGCCAGCCCTGCTGCAGGGGACCTGCAGAGGAACGAGTCCCTGTGCTGCTGGGCAGGGACATCCCCACAGCTCTCTGAAACACGGGGAGATCACCTACTGCCCCATCAGCATAAAATCATGGAATGGCTTGCATTGGGAACAACCCTAAATCCCATCCCATTCCACCCTAGGCAGGGACACCTTCCCCTGTCCCAGGCTGCTCCCAGCCCCGGTGTCCAGCCCGGCCTTGGGCACTGCCAGGGATCCAGGGGCAGCCCCAGCTGCTCTGGGAACCTGGGCCAGGGTTTGTTTTGTATCAGAGATTCTTGTGTTGGAGGAGTTACAGGGAGTGTTGTTGCCCATTCTCAGCAAGAGCAGACACATTACACTGAGCTGCAGGAGAGCATCAAAGCTCAGGAACTCGGCACTATCTGAATGCACTGCCCTTATTTGAGACAAAACCCTACTGTTCTACATGTCTTAACATTCTACATGTCATTGGCTGCCTCTAAAAGTGATTCACGAGGTTGTCACAAAGGAAAGGATCTGAAATTTGTAGGAGAGGAGCCTGTGCACGTCCCTGGGAAACCCAGGCAGCGAGTACAGTGCCAAACCCAGCTGTCCCCATGGCCAGGGAGGTGCAGGGCAGTTGGGCTCACCCTAAACCTGTGCCCCCTTCTGTTCTGCCATAGCCAAATAGTTCACAGGTTACTGGAGAGCATTCACAGAGATGTAGGTGTTCTTTTCCTACTTTTCTAATTTATTTTTAAGGTAGAATTAATATTCACTGGATTGACGTAGATGAGGTTTTGTACTCTCTGCTGCCTGGGGCTATTGCACTTCACTCTTTGATCTGATCAGCTCCTGCAAACTCAGCTGGTTGGAGGCTGGTCAGTGCTTGCTTGGCTGGGAGGTTTCACAGGCATTTGCTGTTGCTGGGAGGAATTGTTTGTGATGAAGGTGGCACTTTCTGCAGTGACTCAGTGCCCAACAAATGCTCGGAGCCAGGGAAGGGCCTGAGTCGTGAGGGGTTGGGGGAGCAATAAATGTCTCCTTGAAGGGGAAATAAAGTGACGAAACAAGAGCAAAAACCAGCCCAAAATGTTTGTCAGTACATAAAACCAGCCCAGAATACACGTCAATACACGTGGCACAGCTTCTGTGAAGCCCCTGTTTGTTTATTTTGGAAGCAGTGCTGGAATGTTGCTTTTGTCTCTTTCCCCCTTTCCCCCTGCAGGTAAGTGCACTGTAAAGGGTTTCCTTCATCAGGGAAACAGAAGTTTCAAGACTGTTTCCTTGCCAAGGTGCTCTTTCACACCTGCAGGGTGGACCCCTTTTTGGTAGAGCCCTAATTTATTTTTTTTTTTAAATTGTGTTGCAGCTGCAATTCCTGCAGAATCTCCAGAGGAGCCAGGGTAGAGAGCTTAAGAAGAAACCTCTGCAGTAACACAGGGAGAAACAAACCCTGATAGACTCCTGACAGATTGATGGCTTCTCCCTTCACCTAAACCTTTATAGATTAGCACGTCCATTTCCTTTTCATGGATGTGTTTGTTAGCACTGCATGATCTAACCTAATCTGTGTGGGAAGTTATTTATCCAAGGGCTGGGGGGCATTTATACCATTCACTTGTCACCAAGAATAATGGAGAGGACAGGTAAGATAATTCCAACTGTATTAAGGGCTGAGAGATGACTGCTTGTGTTTTGATAATGGGACACTCAGACTGAAGGATCTGACATGGCTTTGTAACATATTTGCTGAAAACACACATTTTAAATGTATTTTGTTCCTTTTATTTCTGGTTCATGAGGGTGCCTGGGGTTTCTCTCGGAGAAGGAGACATCAATTGCCACTTAGGGGTGGCCCAAGAGACTCAAGAGGAAAGATGTGAGAGTGCCTGGGAGTGTCCTTCTCACTGTGGTTTGCTCCAAGCAGTGCCAAAGTGCAGGTTCCCAGTCCCTCTGTTGTGATGGGGACACGGCCTTGGGCAGGGGGATGTCCTTGGGCAGGGGGAGATCCTTGGGCAGGGGAATGTCCTTGGGCAGGGGAATGTCCTTGGGCAGGGGATGTCCTTGGGCAGGGGGAGATCCTTGGGCAGGGG
>NW_005087571.1:15152173-15171949 GCF_000331425.1 Pseudopodoces humilis | reverse complement strand
CATCCCCATCCCCATCCACGTCCCCATTCCCATCCCACATCCACATCCACATCCCACAGGTGGAGCACCGGGCAGGCACTTCCCATCCCATCCCATCCCATCCCATGGATCCCATCCCATCCCATCCCATCCCATGGATCCCATCCCATCCCATCCCATCCCATGGATCCCATCCCATCCCATCCCATCCCATGGATCCCATCCCATCCCATCCCATCCCATGGATCCCATCCCATCCCATCCCATCCCATGGATCCCATCCCATCCCATCCCATCCCATGGATCCCATCCCATCCCATCCCATCCCATGGATCCCATCCCATCCCATCCCATCCCATGGATCCCATCCCATCCCATCCCATCCCATGGATCCCATCCCATCCCATCCCATCCCCTCCCATCCCATCCCAATCCCATCTGTGTCCCAGCACCTGGCAGTGTGTGCCGAGCCTGGCTCGGGCTGAGCTGGCAGGGAAATGTTTTGGAGTTTTCAGGTACGAGCAGAGGAAGATTGAACATCCAGGTCTGGGCAGTTAAAGAGCAGCAAAGGACACCTTTACTTCCACTGACTCTCTCCTGCCCACTGAGGAAATCCTCTCATCCAACTGCCCCTGAGCTGCTCGGGAGCAGAGGGAGAGGACAGCCTCCCTCTCCCTGCCATCCTGTTTGGAATTCCCGTGTGAATCCCCTGTCCCCACTGGGGGCTTTGGGTGGGAGATGAACTTCCACCAGTCTTGCTTTCTGTCCAGGACTCCTGGAAAGGCCTCCGAGGTGAGGATTTGCAGGTAATTACTGCCCCCTCATTTGCATTTTATCAGCCTGTGCTGCCTGTCCCTGTGTCAGAAGCAGTGGCAGGGGATGGATGGAGGCAGGAGGTGGGGCTGGCCCACCTGGGTGTCCTGCAGACCCACCTGGGTGTCCTGCAGACCCACCTGCGTGTCCTGCAGACCCACCTGGGTGTCCTGCAGACCCACCTGGGTGTCCTGCAGACCCACCTGGGTGTCCTGCACACCCACCTGGGTGTCCTGCACACCCCCATGAGCTGTGCCCAGCCCTGCCCTGCCACGGCCACCTCGCCTGCACCGCTGCCAGCAGGGTCAAGTGGCTGAGATAAAGACTATGCTTTGGACATATTTTATTGCCCTGGACATTCACTGCTGGTCTAGCAATTCCCAGACACTAAAAACGTGCTCTGGCTCTCAAAATCTCTGGTTTGGAGCCTTTTCTATTTGCCAAAGGACTTGAGGTCCAGCTGAAATGAGATAAAATTAAATCATATTAATGCTGAGGGGTCAAAACCAAAAGGAGGTTGTTTATCACTAAGAAATGCTAAGGAAAACCCGCAGGCCTGAGCAGATAGCCAGCCAAAGCCCTGCTGCCGGTGCAAGGTGACCCTTTCCCTGTGGGTGTTTGCACAGGCACCCAGTGCCCAAATCCAAGCTGGGCCAGCCCTGCCCTGCCCTGGGGCTGGGGGCTTTGCTGAAATCTAATTTCTGCCGCTTCTCCTTGGGCAGCACACATCACCTGCACCTTGGGAGGAAGGAGAAGCAGCTCCAGGAGCCCTGCTCCAGCTGGGCCCGGTGATCTGCAGAGCCACAGGGCTGTGGGAGAGGGGACAGAGCAGAGGGGCTGTGAGAGGTCAGGCTGTTGGTCCATCCCACCGTGGCTGACTCGGGAAATGGGCATTGGGGCACACCAGAGGGAGAGGATGAGGATAAAGGGGTTCTTATTCAACTTCCACACCTCTCATCTACACCACTGCAACCATTAGCACAGTTTTGGCCAGGAGTTTCCCTGCTTGTTTTCTGCAAACTCACACGTGGGGTTTTTTTTAAAGCATTACGTGGCAATGAACTCCAGAATCAATTACATCTATTTCTTTTTGTTTTGGAACTGCTGGAGTAATCTATTGCTATGTCCCTTATTCTTGTATTACGTGAAGGACTCATTTTTTTTCCTACTCACCTTTACTCTGCTATTCTTAATTTTAGAAAGTTCATCAGTCCCTCCCCACTCTACGCACAAAATGATGATCTACAGCTCACGTGGCTTTAGCCATGTGATAAGCCATCAAATGTTAAAATAAGAAATCCATCCCCATAAGCTATAGCATCAAACAATCCCCAGTTGAAAAATGCTGGAGATTTGCACTGACTCCAGCTATTTTGGCCAAACAGCTCAGCCTCTGGGCAGATTTACACCTGCAATTACAGAAATAGATCTCCCCGAGTGCAGGAGGTTTGGGAAAATCAAAAGCAGCCCTGGATGTGCCCGGCAGCCGGGCTGTGCCTGTGTGCCAGGGCAGGGCTGGCCACGCTGCTCCTGGCTGTCCTTGCCACGGACACGGGGGAAATGAGCAGCACTAACCACCATTAATATGAAATAACTAATTGGAGCAAACCTCTGGAGAGAGAGGTAAGGATTAGAGATAAGAGAAGCACAAAGCTCTCTGTTTGTTCTTTTTAAATGAAAGGCTCCTGGTGATGGAATTCCTCCCTATTGGTATTCCAGGTGGGGACTTTCCTCTGCGTGTTGTTCACAGACATTTTCAAGGGTGACCTTTCAAGTCACTTAATGGATGTGCCACATACCTAAATATCAATTGTTTCTTCTAAGGAAACATTGGTTCTGCTCTGTTTTGCCTTCTGGGAAGGGGATGTTTGAGCCTGCTGGAGGCAGCCAGCTGTTCCTGCCACGCAGCACAGCTGGGCTGGGGACACCGCGGCCTTTGGGAGCCGCCGCTTTCCGAGGAAAAGGGATCGACGTGAAAATGTTTCCTTTGACAACGAAGGCTACGGACACCTGAGCGGTGCATGTCTGTTCAGACTGGATTTGGAGAGGTGGGAAACTGCTGGGCTGCCTGCTGGAGACCGAGGTTTAATTGTTTTCCTTTGGTGCAAACCCAAAGACTTTGCAGTGTTTGGAAAGGGGAGGAGGGACAGGCTGAGCAGGGTTTATTTCTCGGTGGAGAAGGTGCTCGAGCCCGTGGTGGGAGGCCTGTGCTCCTGCCCCTGGGCACGGTGCTGGCTTCTCTGAGTCTCCTCAGTCTGACCAACACTTTCATCCAGCAGCTGGAAAACAGTTCCAGTTGAAAATGTAGTTGAAAGAGCTGTATTCTCACAAGTGTTTCCTCTGTAATAAATCAGCCTTTTGAGGCAGGAGCGAAGGATCTGCAGTGTCTGTGCTGCTGCTGCTCCGAGGCCCCCAGCGCAGGGGCTGCTTGGTGCTCACAGTGCCCAGAGCCAGCTCCAGTCCCTCAGCCCCTGCCCAGGCGTCTGCACGTGGCCCCAGCTCTGCTGGGGACAAATCAAGAAACCAACAAAACTATTTAAGTGGGATCTAGCTGTATTTTTCCTGTTTCTTTTTTAAAAATAACCGTGATGTTGTAAGCTCCAGCTTGCGGCGCACATGAACAGCGTGCCCCTTTGGAAGCTGGTATTTTGAACTGCAATAAAAATAAGAACAAGTACACTGAAAATGCCCAGGTTCAGAGCATCCTGGCCAGTCTCCTGAGCTGGTTGCTCCTTAATTATGGATGAGGAAAGAAACAGATTTTTCTCAGCCCACCGGAGATTTGGGAATCCTGGTGTTGGAATGCAGAAGCAGTTTTGGAGGACTGTGCTTCAGCAGGTCCTGGCTCTCGGGGTCCCGTGGCAGCTCCAGTCCCCATTTTGAGCCAGAAGAGCTGAAAGCTCCTGCTTTGGATGCAGCACTTTGACAAATCCTTCCAGCTCAGGGCTGGTCCCAGGGATATCCTGTCATGGGGCTGTTACAGGTCCATGAGCTCACCACCCCTGCACTGTAGATCAGGTAATTCCCTACAGCCTGCAGCAAATGCAGTTAGACAGAAAAGGGGATGTGCTGCAGGGTCTGGGCAGTTGTACCCTGAATCACAGCTTGAGCCAAATGAGGAATGCAGACACATCCTGGCCAGTGTTGGTCACTCCCAGCTCTGGCTGTGAGGAATATTCAGGGATCGCTGAAGCAATCCCTTGTCACAGAGAACATCTCTAGTTACCAACCAGAGAAATATTCTTCAAACAAAAACCTGTGTTTACTCCAAGGGACAGAAGCTCAGGTGGTGGGAGAGTAAGAGCTATTCCTTACTTTTTTCTCCTGAAAAATAAAACAGCCCATTTGTACATTGATTTATCAAGCTTATCCCAACTGTCTTCCAGCCAGGATTCACAATCCTGCCTTTTTTGTTTCTCTACATGCTCCAGCACACAGATATGGCTTTCAGAGTGGAAATCAATACATCTGCAGGACACCTCTGGTGCTAGCAGAGTCCACGGCTCCTTTGATTAAGCTCTACTAAAGCCTAATTATCTGGAACGCCTTGCCATTTCCTTGGCGCTGCTCACACAGCCTTCCAACCTGGAAGCATTTTATCAGGGCACCAGAGCCCCACAGAGCACATGTCCATCCTGGGGACAAGGAAAGGTTTCTGCAACAGCCAGTTCAGCAGCCCAGGGGAGAGCAGCCCTGGCTTTGAGCCTGCCCCTGGTTCTGGGCACAGCCTGGCTGTCCCCAGGGTTCTACCAGAGACCAGGACTGGGCTTTGCTGCTGGTTCTGCCAGGTGATGCTGGGGGACCTGAACGTCCCAGCTTCTGCTCAGGAAGGGATGGATCCTCCAGGGTGTGCAGGGGCAGCTGCCCTGGCCTCTGGTGGGGACACTGTGGTCCTGTCCTGAGGCTCAGCAGGTTCCCAGGTGCCAGGGGTGCTCCTGCCCCGGCACCCCAGGCCTGCTGTGCTCTGTCGCTGCCGTTCACACAATATGGCCATAGTGACAAAACAATTGCCAGTGTGACATTATCCCCTGGCAATCCAGGCTCAGGCGTGCTCCAACAGGAACAGAAGGAGAGCTGTCATGTTAACATTCAGCTGACTCCAGCCTCCCCCTTCTCTCCGTGTGTAAAATCCTCCTCCTGTGCCTGTGCTGCCAGAGGAAGCTGCTGCACGGCGCTGCCCCGGCTGTGCCATCCTGGCTGTGCCATCCCGGCTGTGCCATCCCTGCTGTGCCATCCCTGCTGTGCCATCCCAGCTGTGCCATCCTGGCTGTGCCATCCCTGCTGTGCCATCCCTGCTGTGCCATCCCTGCTGTGCCATCCTGGCTGTGCCATCCTGGCAGTGCCATCCCTGCTGTGCCATCCTGGCTGTGCCATCCCTGCTGTGCCATCCCTGCTGTGCCATCCCGGCTGTGCCATCCTGGCTGTGCCATCCCTGCTGTGCCATCCTGGCAGTGCCATCCCTGCTGTGCCATCCCTGCTGTGCCATCCCTGCTGTGCCATCCCTGCTGTGCCATCCCTGCTGTGCCATCCCTGCTGTGCCATCCCTGCTGTGCCATCCCTGCTGTGCCATCCCTGCTGTGCCATCCCTGCTGTGCCATCCCTGCTGTGCCATCCCTGCTGTGCCATCCCTGCTGTGCCATCCCTGCTGTGCCATCCCTGCTGTGCCATCCCTGCTGTGCCATCCCTGCTGTGCCATCCCTGCTGTGCCATCCCTGCTGTGCCATCCCTGCTGTGCCATCCCTGCTGTGCCATCCCTGCTGTGCCATCCCTGCTGTGCCATCCCTGCTGTGCCATCCCTGCTGTGCCATCCCTGCTGTGCCATCCCTGCTGTGCCATCCCTGCTGTGCCATCCCTGCTGTGCCATCCCGGCTGTGCCATCCCTGCTGTGCCATCCCAGCTGTGCCATCCCTGCTGTGCCATCCCTGCTGTGCCATCCCGGCTGTGCCATCCCGGCTGTGCCATCCCTGCTGTGCCATCCCTGCTGTGCCATCCCTGCTGTGCCATCCTGGCTGTGCCATCCCTGCTGTGCCATCCCTGCTGTGCCATCCCTGCTGTGCCATCCCAGCTGTGCCATCCCTGCTGTGCCATCCCTGCTGTGCCATCCCGGCTGTGCCATCCCGGCTGTGCCATCCCTGCTGTGCCATCCCTGCACTGCTCCGGGGGCTCGGGGCACGGCACAACCCGGCCACAGCTGAGTCAGGGCGGCTGCTTTGTCACCGTGGCCTTCAAAGGAGGTGCTTCAGTCCTACGGGGCTTTTGGCAGATTTGTATCTCTGCAGAGTGGCCAGGTGCCAAGAGCCGTGTTTCAGCCTCTCTTTCCTGTTTGCACGACAGGTACGGTCAGAGCTCGGCACTTGTCCTGTGCCAGGGGCTGAGCAGTGGCACAGGAGGGAGAATTTCCACACAAACAAATCCCAGAGCTGCACAGCCAGCGTGGATCCTGCTGGAGACCGCTGGTGCCCAGGTGTGAGGGTGTGTCCTCTGCTCCCAGGTGTGCTGAGGAAGGGCTCTCTGAAGGTTCCTCTCTCCAGGCCCAGCAGGGATGCCCCGTGCTCGGCTGGGCAGTCACACAGGGCACGGGCAGCTGCTTCCCTGGGGATGGCACCAACCCCACGGCCCCTTCCAGGAGGTGATTCTCCAGAAGGCAGGCTGCTCTCTGCCACAAAGATCTCTGGTTTGTTTTTCTTGGCTGAACAACCCAGGCACTGAGGGTCACCTGAGGAATTCCTGAAGGTCCTGGTGCTCCTGAGCACGTGGGCTCACTTGGGAGAAAGGGAAATCTCTGCCAGCACCTCTCCAAGGGCTCGCAGTGCTTCGTGGAGGGATGGGAGGATCTGACAGCCAAGCTCCAAAACTGCTTCCAAGCAATGAGGACATTCTCAGGCTTCCTCGTATTGCCAGATAAAGAGAGGAAAATAAGAGACCTTGTCCCTTGGCCCAGCCATGAGCCAGCCCAGGTCTGGTGCAGATAATCCGGGGCAGCTGCCAGCAGAGGATGAGAATCAGCACCCAGCAGGAGCTGTGGGTCCCCAGCCTGAGCACCAGGAGCATGCTCTGACCCACGTGCCTGCTCCCTCCAGGGAGCCTGCAGTGTTCTTTTCAGGTTCTTGGGAAATCATCCTACTCTACTTTCATTCCGTGAGGCTTTAAAGCAATTCTGCTCTATAGCTCAGTTCATCCACTGCAGCTCCTGCTTCTGGACTGGCTGAATATGATTTATGAGAAATCTTAATGGTGAGCCACTCCAGCCTGCCTGGGGTTTAAGCTTTACTGAAAAGGGATATAAACAACTCTATAATCAGCAAAATGAACTAAGGGCCTTTTGCAGCTGTACCTCACTGCACAAGGTGCACAGGGACTTCTTTCCTGCTGGGGTTCACTCATTTCTTGTGGACACTCACTGCGTGAGGCATCCAAAACCTGAGTGTCCTGGGGAGAGAGGGACCTGCAGCCAAAAGCAAAACTCAGGGTTCTGGAAGAGAATTTGTAGTGCTGATTTTGCCTTTGTGGGTTTTTCCAGATGACCAACACCAGTAGAAATAATAAGTAATTAATGTATAATGGAAAAGGGGGTACCCAGGACCTGACTTCTGCAGTGTGCTGATGGTGAGATGCTGACAACAGCTGATGGAATTTGAGGTTCACTTGAGCTACTTCTCGTTCTTTCTGATCACACAGGCAGTGACACAGGAACAATTTGGCTGAGGCAGGTTTGCTGTCCACCACAGGCACAGCTGAGCTGGGGATGCTGATGGCACTGCCAGCAGCCTGGTCCCGCTGTTCCCTCGGGTTCCTCTCCAGGACAGCCCAAGCCCACTGAAGCTGTTCCTGCCTTTCCTCAGAGTTGCCTTTTAGAAACTGTTTCTGTCTCTTCCCTTGACCTCAGTGCTCGGCCAAGCATCATTTTAGGGAACATTAGGCTGTGTTTGGGGTATTCAGTGCTTTAGTAGTTTCCTTCTTGACCTTTTCTCGACCCTTTTCTCTTGGGTGAGTGTTATGCAGGGAGAGATTGCCATTCCCCTTTTCACTCTTTCTCTATCTGTAAACACAGTAAATGGCAACAAGCTCTGGTAATTCTGGTTAAAAGCCCTCGAGTCCTGAAGTGAGCCCCCAGACAACAGATTGAAAAGGCAACAATTAGGGGAGAAGACAGGGGGACAAAAGGGATGTAAACAACTCCCTGCTGCAAAAGCCAGAGCAGCCAGTGAAAGCATCAGAGGAGCACGGGTTCAGGAGGCTGGAGGTTCTTGGATGTTTTTGAAATATAAGCTTAATAAATATTAGAAATCATCTTTAGCCACATGCTAGGTTTCTCCACTCTCAGTGCTATTTTTTGACATTGGATCTTGGCCCAGATCCTTCATTCAAAGCAAGACAAACTCTCCTAATCCTTGTTTATAGCTTGGGAGAGACAGTACTTTGTGGTGGTTATATTTGTGAGGGATTATTGGTTTGGTCTGTGTGCTTTCAAATACTGTTCTTTGCTCCTTACAGGCAGCCAGGGACGATTGCAGCAATGAGAATGCTCACAGCAACTAATTCCAATGTCTTTCCATTTGCCAGTGGTTAACTTTCCCACGGCCAAGTAAAAATCTTTGCAGGAGAACCAAGACGTTTTTTACAGTTCCATGCAATAGCAAAAACCCTCAGTAGCTGCAGCTGAGGGTGTTTTAGACAGAAATGTTGATTTTCTTAGGGCCCCTGCAGCATCTGTGACACCTGTGGGTGCCCCTGGGCCTGCTGACACTGGTGGGGCAATCGTGGGGTGTCCCTGGGCAGCAGCTGCTCCTCGAGTCCTCATGGCATGGGTGTTGTAGCCCTGTTCCAAACACTGCATCTCCTTCTGCTTCCCTGGGGAGTTCATATCCCTGGGGAGTTCATATCCCTGGGGAGTTCATATCCCTGGGGAGTTCATATCCCTGGGGAGTTCATATCCCTGGGGAGTTCATATCCCTGGGGAGTTCATATCCCTGGGGAGTTCATATCCCTGGGGAGTTCATATCCCTGGGGAGTTCATATCCCTGGGGAGTTCATATCCCTGGGGAGTTCATATCCCTGGGGAGTTCATATCCCTGGGGAGTTCATATCCCTGGGGAGTTCATATCCCTGGGGAGTTCATATCCCTGGGGAGTTCATATCCCTGGGGAGTTCATATCCCTGGGGAGTTCATATCCCTGGGGAGTTCATATCCCTGGGGAGTTCATATCCCTGGGGAGTTCATATCCCTGGGGAGTTCATATCCCTGGGGAGTTCATATCCCTGGGGAGTTCATATCCCTGGGGAGTTCATATCCCTGGGGAGTTCATATCCCTGGGGAGTTCATATCCCTGGGGAGTTCATATCCCTGGGGAGTTCATATCCCTGGGGAGTTCATATCCCTGGGGAGTTCATATCCCTGGGGAGTTCATATCCCTGGGGAGTTCATATCCCTGGGGAGTTCATATCCCTGGGGAGTTCATATCCCTGGGGAGTTCATATCCCTGGGGAGTTCATATCCCTGGGGAGTTCATATCCCTGGGGAGTTCATATCCATGGGGAGTTCATATCCCTGGGGAGTTCGTACCCAAAGACCAGGACATGTTTTGGACAAAGCCAGACCTGGGGAACAAACAGAGGGAGGGCTGTGGGACCCACCTGAGCCACGCTTCCCTCGGGGTTTGTAAAGCTCTGCTTGTGCCACAGAAGCTCGACAGGGATTGCAAAATAATTCTGTGTGTCTGGAAGAAAACAGAAACCGTTTCTTCTCTTAGAGTCCCTCTTCTCTGGCAGTGTTCACGTTCATGGGCTCTGACCACTAGGCCAGACCTGGACAAGGCAGAACGTGGTGTATTATGGCAGAAATGGGTTCCTTTTCAGAGGTAAAATTCTGTACTCCTGAAGGTCTTGGAAATCTGTTTTTGCCACTTGTTCTGGGAGAGGCTTTGAGCATTTAAATGGCTCGTGTGGGCAGCTCAGCAGAGCCAGCAGTGCCACACGATGTCACACGTGGTTCTGGGCACAGCCTTTGTCCAGGCAGCGTTTCCTCACGAGGCTCGAGGCTCTGGGCGTCCTGGGGCTCTCCAGGCTGGACACGAGCCCGCAGTGCCAAGGGCTGCTTAACCACTTTGTTGTGTCATCCAGCTGGGAGCAGAGGCAGAGCTGGGTCCAGTGGAAGTCCTTTCATGCGAGGACTGTGCTTTTGTATTGATTTTGTAAAGCACCAGTTAATATTGGAATAATAGCTGGGTGTTTATTCTTAAAAGGGCCAGACTGTTCTGCCAGGAAAACTAGGATTCGTAACAGCCTTGAGATATTTTTCTCGTTTTGTTCACAATATAAATGATACTTGAATTAATATTCATGTTGGAATAAAATCTGAGAGGGCTTTGGTAGTAAAACCAGTAAACAATGCAAGGAAAAATGGCTTTTTATGGTTGCATAAAGATGTAAAATGACAGGGGGACTGGGAGCTTGTTTTCTTCTGTCACACCTCCCAAGAAAGCAGAGCAAGCGTTGTGTGCCTGCGTTTTGTTTTGCCTTTGCCCAGGGACACTCGTTATCCTCACACAGCGCAGGGGGTGACAGAGCTGTGTCCCCACGTGGAACACGGGACACTCACGGGGTGAGGAACCCATTCAGGGCGAGGCAGGCGTGCAGTGACCGCAGGCTGGGATCAGGGCACGTGTGGGACTGCCAGAACGCGGGGCTGTGCTGCTGAAAGTGTGGGACAGTGCACGGGGAAACGGGGACCAGTCACTGCTCTGCCTGGCGTGCTGCACATCCACCTCCTGGCCTCTGCTTCCCAGCCTTGAGGCTTCCTCCCTCCTCTCCTCCTCAATCAGCCATATCACACCAGGAACTGTCACTGCTTCATTCTGAGCCACCTGGAGAATTCCTGGGAAGTTCTCCCAGCTGGCAGGAACCCCTAGCTATGACCTACCTTGATGAGTGCCTGCATCCCATTCCATTGTGCAAAAATAAGGGATGAACTCAGATTAATTACAACAGAGCTCGTTTGTGCAGAGCAAACAGCTCTGAGGAGCCTTGCATTTGCTGGTAAAGCAAATCCTTTCCAAGGAAGGCATTTTACAGCAATTAATGCAAGCTGAACAGGGATTGCTCTTCCAGCTGGTCAGTAGCTATCACAAACTACTGCAGCAGCTTCTTGTTGTTGTTGTCCCACTTCCTTCAGGTGGTTATGCTGCACTCACAGAATCCCACATTGCTTTGGGGTTGGGAGGGACCTGAAAGCCCATCCAGTGCCACCCCTGCCATGGCAGGGACACCTCCCACTGTCCCAGGCTGCTCCAAGCCCTGTCCAGCCTGGCCTTGGGCACTGCCAGGGATCCAGGGGCAGCCCCAGCTGCTCTGGGAACCTGTTAAACCTGTTATCCCTCCTTCCTGTGCCTCCTGACCACCTCCTGGGTGTGCAGTAAGTGAGCAACTGGCCCAAAGCCATCTGTTCCCTCAGCTGCTCAGAGGAGAAATCAGCTCAGGAATTCCAGCATTACTGTTTGTGTTCTCAGGTTAGACCAGTGGAAGCAAGGACAAAAAAGTGATGGAGGTTTGTTCTGAAGGATATTATCCTGCTTGTCCTCTATGCTTTTTGGGTTAATGACGAGGAGAATACGCAATTTTAGATTAGGAAAGATGACCTGGAGGGCTGGGATAGGCAATTCCCTGTTTCCCCATCTCTATTGCTTCACCCTTAAGGGTCTCTTTACGAGGTGGAACTGGACTAGGAACAAGAGTCCAGGGTTATGCCATCTGTGCACAGCTCTCATGGGATTCAGATTATTGTGCTCATTCACAAACTTAAGAACACCCTAAACCCTGCCTTTTCTTGCTTCTGCACTGAGGTATCACCCCAGTGCTTTGTTCTTTCTTCTCCGTGCTTGGGAGCCAATTAACATACCCCTAGGAAAAGAATGGAAATAAAAATTGCAGCCTAGATGAATCTACCCATACAGCTAATAAAAGGTCTGGTTGCTGCTTTTTAATCTGCTTTGAAGAACAAATTTATGGACACTGAAGGAGTTTGTCATGTGGCCACATGAGAAGCCCCTGAAGGCCTCATGGAGAGGCAGCAGATGGACACTGGTACCTGTGCTGGGCACTAATAGGCACTCGGGCAAGGTGTGGGATGGAGCCAATTCTGCTCCACAGAAACCTGACAAGGGTTCCATGGGTGCTCTGACAGGCTCAGCCAAAAGCCACACTCGCCATTAATTCCAGCTCATAAACTCCAGAGTTACTGCAGACTGTGCTGGAGACTCAGCCATGGAGCAAAGCTGCTTCGGGGGCTTCAAGAAAAGTAGTAATGGCAAGAAAAGCAGAAAACAGTTGTAACTGCCAGGAAATGATAAAGCATCAACATCAAGATGCATCACAGCACAAAGTCAGTTGCTCAATAACTTCCTTGGCATATGCAGCGAGTGGTTAAATAGCTGGAGAGGTGCCAGGCCAGCGCCGTCCCTGGAAGTGGCTGTGAGCAGCAGAGTGAGTGGCTGGGAGCAGAGGCTGCTCAGGGAGCTCGTGGCACACTTGGGGAGCTCGTGGCACACTCAGGGAGCTCGTGGCACACTCAGGGAGCTCGTGGCACACTCAGAGAGCTCATGGCACACTCAGGGAGCTCGTGGCACACTCAGGGAGCTCGTGGCACACTCAGAGAGCTCGTGGCACACTCAGGGAGCTTGTGGCACACTCAGAGAGCTCATGGCACACTCAGGGAGCTCGTGGCACAGTTGGGGAGCTCGTGGCACACTCAGGGAGCTCGTGGCACACTCAGGGAGCTCGTGGCACACTCAGGGAGCTCGTGGCACACTCGGGGCACTGCTGCAGTGGCAGCTCTTGGGTGCTGTGCTTTTGGGGTGGGGGCCAGGCCGTGTGGGAGGCTGGGACACCCTGGGGCTGTGCTTGGGGACTGGGGACAGGGGCAGGAGCCTCGCCTGGGGTGCTGCCAGGAGCCCCCAGTGCCTGAGCCCACTGGGGCTCTGCACCCCCTCGTGGGTCTTTGCTGCACACAGGCTGGGGGGCATTTCCCACTGCCTTTAATGCAGAGCATTCATGCTTCCAAAGCTCCCGAGCTTTAGGGATATTACCGATCCCCTCTGCTGCAGTGTCCTGCTGGCTCAGGACCACTGGGATTGCCCCAGGTGCCTGAAGGGCCACGTGTGCTGGGACACTTCCATAACCTGGATCTTGCACTCCAGACCGGGAGCTGGGAGCTCTGCACTTCAGGGGTGATGCTGACAGACTTCTGCAATACAGGAATTTAAGCTTCCAAACAAAACCGTGCCATAACGGACAGTGAGAGCTACCCCAAAGTCCAAATGCCTGGTTCCTGCCTCTGAGGATGTGGTCTCTGTGAGTTTGCTTTAGCAGCGACCCCTTTGTGAGGCTGTGGCAGAACATTCTCACCATCACCGAGGGCAAGGAGACAACATCCCCTCCTGCTGCCCTTCAGCACCTCAGTGCAAGGTCACTGCTGCTAAACAGGGTGAGGAGAGGCTTCCTTTGGGAAGCTCAGGGAAAGAATCCCTGGGATTTGGGTGGAGGCAAGCAAAGCAAATATTTCCTTCATGGCAGATGTTCATGTAACTGCTCTGAAATTTGCTTATTTTCATCTTATGGGATTTCCAATTTCAGAATTAATTCCTCAGTGTGCGGTCTCAGTTGTCAGAAGCTGGGGTAGAAGAAAAACACAGGTAGGATTTCTGATAGGGGAAAAAAACCCTATTGAGTACTGAAAAACTGACAGCCAGTGCCGTCTAGCCTCCTCAGAGTTAATATTTTTTCACCTTATTTCCTTAGAAATAAGACTGTTATTTTTTCCCCTGGTTTCATGGAACCAATTTGCATCCGAGATGCATTTTCTGGGACCTCGGCAGTGATGGGACTGGCATTGCCTCTCTAAACAGAGCACCATATGCTTCCTACTGTGTGTGTTTGCTGCCTGCAAAACCCGCCCGGATAATCTCCCCGGCTGAGTACATGACAAAGTACCAGAAAGGCGTTACCACACAAACGCTGACACTCCTACAAAAGGGGAGAAGTGATAAATGCTTTCCTGCGTAGAGGAGAAGATAAGGATGTATTTCGGGAACCAAGCTGACTGTTGCAATACCTGCGAGTATTTTTAAATTGAGATCGGGAACGTAAGGAAAGGTAGATAGAGGCTATCGTTAAATCTGCATTGGTTTATCTGAAAAACAAGCACTGTATGTTACTTTCAGAGCGTCCCTTATCAGAGATGCAAAGGAATTGCATTGGGATTTTCAAATGCATCTGAAGATGAAGGGCCTCATTCCCTTTCACATGAACTTGGCAGGAGTTACTCCCAGATCAAACCTAGGGCTTTTCCTTTAGAAGTGGAAATTGTTGTTTTTCAGTCAAGCAAACAACAATACAAATTTCAGAGAATACACATTATTCAGCCTTGCAGGAAAAGCCCACCACATCTGAGGCATGGCTTAGCAAGAAGTGGCTGCGCTGGTCCCAGTTCTGAGGTTTTTAGGACTGTCTGTCCTTTGGGGAGTGCTGTGTGGATTTGGTGATGTTTGTCTGGATCTCCTGCCTGCCAACCCCGGCTGGAAATGAGACGTAAGTAAACATTTAGATCAGCTTGGCTTTAACCGGAGCAGCTGCTGCAGGGACACTCGGTGCGGTCCCTGGCCAGGACGGGGCCAGCTGCTCCGTCTGACGCCGAGGGCTCTGCTCACGCCTCTCCCGGAGCCCGAGCAGGGTTTGTGGTGGCCACGAGCATCACTCCTGGGAGGGGGATCCTCTTCCCCCAGCCCCTCCTGCCTCGCTGCCGGGGTGGGGGCACGGCTGAACATTGCGAGCATGGCTCCAGGCATCAAGGCGACAGCAGCAAATGATGATAAATTGCCGCTTGTGCCCCCGCTGGGAAGGCTGCACCGTGATCATTAACCCGCAGAAAGCCTTGTGCTTCCCGTGGAGGGTTAATGATCGCGCTCCAGGCTCCCCGACAAGCACGGGCTGGGCTGCCACCAGCAGCAGAGGGAAAAGGCTCCTCTCGGGAGGTGTTATTACTTTGTCAAATCTGCAAAAGGAAGACAGATCTCCGGAATTTTGGCAGGGTAGCACGAGGAACAGGTCGGTGTTAATCTCCACGGCCAGCGGGTAGGGCTGCACAGGCGCTGCTGCTCTTCGGGCTGGTCAGTCCTTCGCTAATTATCAAAGCACGGAGATTTCCCTCGCTCGTTCATTCTGCTCATCTTCTCCCCATCAGGATCGTTTATCTCTTCCAGAGACACTCCCCGAGCCTGTGAAGAGCCAGGGCCGCAGTTTTACATTTCTAATCCGTGGGCTCTCGCTTCCAATCTGCCTCCTGCTCATTAGTGCTGGCTGAGCTCATGGGACAGCCCAAGGTGAAGCTGTCCCGCAGCTCTTCCCTCCAGCCTCACCTCATTCCTAATAACCTGCTTCTGCAGAGTCCCTCAGCCCTCCTCCAAGCTGCCCTGCTCCTGCCTGCTGTGGGTCAGCTGTGGATAGAGGTGGTGTGGAATCACGGAATGGTTTCGGTGGGAAATCTCCCTAGAACCGCTGAGTCCGAGTGTCCCCCATCACCGCCAAGGCCACCAGTAGCCCTTGTCCCCCCAGCTGCCACGTGTGTGTTAAATCCCTCCGGGGACGGGGGCTCCATCACTGCCCTGGGCAGCCGTGCCAGGGCTGGACAGCTTTTCCATGGTGGAAATTCTCCTGATGTGGGATTGAAGCCGTCCGTCTGTGCATGCTCGGGGCCGCTGATGGGATCACCCTGGCAACCTGAACAGCTTTGCCCGGCACAGGCAGCCCCAGTCACCAGGAACGCGAATGTCTGGGCTGCACTACGAGTTGTGCTGGGCAGGGGACACCGCTGCTGTGTGAGAGCTGCAAACAAAGCGGGAAGGTGGTTTTGGAATGCTCCCGTGGCTCCAGAGCAGCGTTTCAGCCCCGGCTGCGGCAGGCAGTGCCCAGCTGCTGGCCCTGGCTCTCTGCAGCTCCCACTGCAGCAGCAGGGCCAGCAGTGCAGTCTGTCTGCAGCACCAACATCACAGCTGGGACCCGAGCAGCAGCCAAGCAACAGCAGCCGTGTTCTTAGAAGTAGACAATTATGTGAGATGCTCCTGTTTCCATGAAAGAGAGCAGCAGCTTAGCCAGGAGCCGTAAAACTCCTTGAGTTCAGAAGTTGCTTCATTAGTGAATAGCCCCAAAACCTCCCTGAGAAGGAAGTAATTTGGGCTTCAGACAAAGCGTTCAAGTAATCTGAGATAGTTTCATTTTGAAATTAATTTTATTGTAATTTTGGAAGGGTCAAGATGCACAGAATTACCCAAGTACAATTTTCTTGAAACCAAACACTCTGGAGAATTTAAACAAGTTCTGCAAACAGTCACAACAATCCTGTTGTCTGTAAGCACCAGGCATACTAATGAGGCAAAAATTCCCTGAAATAATAGCTTGGATAATATAATAATATTATATTATATATAAATATATAAATATATATAATACAAACAATAAATGTATTATAATGAAATAATAATAGTGGAGCTGTGTCCATGCCCAGCAGTGACATGGGGGACAATGAGAACCCCACTTGATGGCATTTTCTCTTCCAGTTCTGGGTTTCTTACAGCTGCTTTCATGCTCAACTCCTCCTTAAAGATGACCTTTCTACTCCAGACTCCTCCATGCATTTTTCTGATGGTGCTTGTCTGATTGAGCTGTTGCTCACTAATGTCAGTGGGAAAAACAGAAAACTATTGGAGCCCTTCCATGTCTTGTCTGCTTTTGAAGCTCCTGGAAGCCTCACTCAGTGCATTTTTTTGTTATGATGTTACATCAAGGGTTGGTTTTTAAGGCAAAAAAAACCCCGCTTGGTGTCTTTGATTTCACTGTTTTGGTCTCTGGGTCACCGTGCTGCTGTTGGGATGCTGCTGGAAGCACAGGGAGGCATCTTTGGGAGTGTGCAGGGCTCCACTGGGATGTGCTTGGGGATGGGGTGTGCTAAATCTGCCCCTTGCACAGGGCTGCAGCCCCTCAGTCCTTGGAGCATTTATCCAAGGACAGACGTGAGTCACGGCCGCTTCCTCTCAGCACAAGGACATTTAGGAAGATAATAGGTGGGAAAAATAACAGTTGATCCTGAGGCTGAAACTGGAAGCTGTTTCTGAATATAAATTAGAATGTGACCTCAAACTGTCCTGGTTCCTGTCTGCTTGGCAGCATCTCTCCTTGCCCGAGTCCAGCCTTTGTTTTTCCTTTGTCCCTCTGTCACTTCCATACTGGAACCCTCTTATTTGTCCTGGGACGGGCACAAACCTGTGCTCACGAGTGCAGGACACTGCAGCCTGGCTGGAAACGGGTGCTGTGACAGGAAAATCCCACGGCAGTTCTGCGGGGCTGGCTCTGGACTCGCCTCTGCTTCCCATGGGCACGGCCAGTCCGTGTCTGTAAGGGAGTCCCTGAAACCTCTCCCAAGGCAGGACAAGGAACTTCTCACGATCCGCGCTGCCAGAACGGGAGATGTTGTAGCCTCTGTCAGCTCCCTGCTGCTGCAGCCCTTCTGGGGAGGCCACGGGGCCGGGCTGGGCTGGGTGGGCACAGGGGCTGGGTGGGCACAGGGGCTGGGTGGGCACAGAGGCTGGCAGTGCCAGTGGCACCGCTGGTCCTTCACCTGCACAGCTCAGGAGCTCTTGATTTGTGCACACAAACAAATCTGGAGGGAGGCCCTGCAGACACCGAGACCTCAGGCAGGGTGAGGCCTCAGTGAGGCCTGGGCCCCGCTCTGTTTGCTGAGGCCACGGAGGCGGCGTGAGGGTGGCACCACCACAGGAGGGTCTGGGCTGGCCTTGCCAATCCTCCTGTCATGGAGAGTTTGGGCTGGCCTTGCCAATCCTCCTGTCATGGACAGTTTGGGCTGGCCTTGCCAATCCTCCTGTCATGGAGAGTTTGGGCTGGCCTTGCCCATTCCCTGTCTCATGGAGTTTTTGGGGAAGGCCTGGGCTGGCCTTGCCAATCCTCGTGTCAGGGAGTGTGTGGGAGCAGAGCCCGGCTCCCCCCGCTCCCGTCACTGGGCATCAGCAGGGATTTCCGTGAGCTGCTGGTGCTGCTGCAGTACAGGCAGAGTGTCAGTGCAATCAAACAGTCACCATGGCCCTGCTTAATCAGAGTGTACAGTTTATTTTTTTACATAGTAAATTTGCTATGATCTAGGTCAGTGCTTGCGACACCAAATTCCCCTTCCAGAGCTGTTTGTTAACCTTTAAAACCCCCACAAAATCCCAGTTTACAAGGGCTTTTGGACTTCCAGGCTGTAGAGTGGCCCTTGCTGGGTTTTGGCACTCAGCTCTCCAAGTGAAAAGTTTGGATTTCTTTTTCTGGCTTACACTGGCTGTCTTTTGCTTTGCCAAGCTCAGAGTACCAAATTTGCTTTTCCTCCCGTAATTTCATTAATCATGAACTAGCTTTTGTTTCAAATAAGAGAGATGTGAGGAGAGCTGTGGTCAATAAGCACAGGCCAAAGGAGTAACTAGGAATATCGATTGGGAATGAAGGCCTGATGTAATAAACTGCTGTCTGCAAGGAAGGCTAAATGCACACGGAGGGCCTGGCTTGCTCTTCCCACAGGCATTCAGAACGGAGTAAGAAATGATTTTTTTTTTTCTCTCCTTTTTCTTTTTTCTTTTCTTTTTTTTTTTTTTTGGAATTGAATCACTTTGTGGTAATAAATTACCAAATCTTCTGTCATTGCAATGCTCATCCTCCAAAAGTAGGACTTGGCATTTTTTTCCTCCCTCTGGCTTGGTTCAGAGCACCAGCCTGGTGTGCTCCTGTGCTGCCATTTGTCCTCGCCTACTTTCATTCTAATTTGATGTGTCACCATAAAAACGGGGTGACTGAACAGCTTCAGTTCTTGGCAACCTGGATTGAATGGAGTTGGTGAGAAAAGCGAGCAGTAAAATTTGTTTCCTTCAGCAAGACTTGGCGTGGGCCCTGGCTTGTCAGGCTGGGTTCCTCAGTGCCGTGTGACATCAGGGGACACTGTGGGACTGTCCTGGGTCAAGCTGTGGCTGCAGGAGCCCAGGGTGCTGCTGCCCGAACTCCCAGGGTGGTGAGCGCCTCTGCTCACACAGCTGTGCTTGCTGGTGGCTGGAAATGCTCTGTGGTTCCTCTGCCCCAGCCCAGCAGGGACCCCTCTCCTGAGGAGACTGTGGGAGCTGGGCTGGGTTAGGCTGGAGGGGACTGAGAGGGGATCAGTCCATACAAACATGGATCCATACAAACATAAATCCATACAAACATAAATCCATACAAACATCTCCAGGGGCTGGCAGAGGATGGTGCCAGATCCTGTTCAGTGCCAGTGACAGGACAAGGAGCAATAATCTCAGACACATCGAGTTCCATCTCAGCAAGAAGAGCTTCCCTCCCTGGAGGGTGGCAGGCACTGGAACAGTGCCCAGGGAGGGGCTGGAGCTTCCCTGTGATGCAGTAACAAGTCCTGCAGTCAGCAGTGCTCTCTGTCCTGGAACAGCTCATGGCCAGTACCCATGGGATAGTTGCTTACTACTACTACTATTTTATTATTTTTATTATTATTATTATTATTATTATTATTATTATTATTATTATTATTATTAATTCTGTCCATGAGCAATGCTTCCAAAAAGGTGTATTGGCAGTGAGATACCATCTCTAATTCCTATGGCTTCTCTATTTTTCTGCAAAACCATACAGCACCTTTTTTGCTGATGAGTGTCGTGAATAATTAATACCAAATTGCAGCTCTCAAAAGAGGCAAGCAGAGCAGAGGGAGAGAGGCTCTCTCCTTGCTTCCCTAGCATGGAAGTGCCAGAGTTTCACTGTCCATCTCTCTGCTCTTCTACAGGGAAAGATTTTAAAGGCTCGTGAGCAGAGTTTCAGGAGCCATCAGAGTCGGGGCACTGGGGGCCTCCATTACTGTTGTGTTCTCAGGGCTGATCTATTATTACAGCC
>NW_005087571.1:15122133-15152163 GCF_000331425.1 Pseudopodoces humilis | reverse complement strand
TACAAACATAAATCCATACAAACATAAATCCATACAAACATCTCCAGGGGCTGGCAGAGGATGGTGCCAGATCCTGTTCAGTGCCAGTGACAGGACAAGGAGCAATAATCTCAGACACATCGAGTTCCATCTCAGCAAGAAGAGCTTCCCTCCCTGGAGGGTGGCAGGCACTGGAACAGTGCCCAGGGAGGGGCTGGAGCTTCCCTGTGATGCAGTAACAAGTCCTGCAGTCAGCAGTGCTCTCTGTCCTGGAACAGCTCATGGCCAGTACCCATGGGATAGTTGCTTACTACTACTACTATTTTATTATTTTTATTATTATTATTATTATTATTATTATTATTATTATTATTATTATTATTATTATTATTAATTCTGTCCATGAGCAATGCTTCCAAAAAGGTGTATTGGCAGTGAGATACCATCTCTAATTCCTATGGCTTCTCTATTTTTCTGCAAAACCATACAGCACCTTTTTTGCTGATGAGTGTCGTGAATAATTAATACCAAATTGCAGCTCTCAAAAGAGGCAAGCAGAGCAGAGGGAGAGAGGCTCTCTCCTTGCTTCCCTAGCATGGAAGTGCCAGAGTTTCACTGTCCATCTCTCTGCTCTTCTACAGGGAAAGATTTTAAAGGCTCGTGAGCAGAGTTTCAGGAGCCATCAGAGTCGGGGCACTGGGGGCCTCCATTACTGTTGTGTTCTCAGGGCTGATCTATTATTACAGCCTCTTGCACTTTGTGCAAACCAATTAAAACGAATAAGTGTACTCTGATCTAATATCCAAGTCACTTTTTGGCACACAATCATTCATCATAAATGCACATAAAACTAGAATTCAATTAATCAGCTCATACAAAGAGCCTGTCTCTTGCTATTTTTTTCTAATACATTTTTTCTCTTTGAATAAAAATGTAATTGTCAGTGCAAAATATCAAACCAGAGCCACATAACAAATAACTATGGATTTGTAATTAAGCCAAATAAAGCCTAAGATGGAGTATAAAAGGCAGAGAGCTAAAATCCAATTAAAAGTTATTATGAGAAATACAATGCCAGGATTTTTTCCAGGAGAGCAGCATCCTCCGGTCTGTAAGAGAACACTGTTATTGGATTTGATAACGAAAGCCGGGGTCGGGTTCCCCGAGCGTGGAGCAAACAACAAATGGCAAGAGGAGCCGGGGCCAGAGGAGGGAGGCTGGAAGGGCCCTGCCCTGCTCTGCTGCTGCAATCGGAGCTGGCTCTGGCCATGTTCCCCCTCCAGGGCCACACGGGACTGGGAAGGAACAAAGGGTCGGTGCTGCCCGGGCTGGAGCTGATCTCGCTGGTGCTGGTGCTCAGGTGAGGAGAGAGGCTCATTTCCAGGAGTGTGCCCATTACTGCAGGACACCCAGAGAGGGACACGAGGGCTGGGCTGGCAGGAGACACCGGCAGGGACAAGGACAAGGTGGTGGCTCCTTGTGATAAGGACTTTGATCCCCCAGCCCTCACTGCCAGCATCCTCCATCCTCCTGCTGTGCCTGGCCCAGGCATTGGGCTGGGAAGGGATTGGCACCGTCGCTGCGGCCTCTGGGAAAGGAGAAAATAAAAATCCTTCAGCCTTGTCTATGACTGACTTCACACACTGCCCTGACTAATCCTTATTTCTTAAACAGAAATGGTTACTAATACAAATTGCTTGGTGAGGTCGTTTTTCTTTCACTTTTTTCCCAGTCAGAAAGCTTCTTAGACATGGAAAATAAATGTGTGAAGTCAGCCCAGTCTGAAAACAACTGGACTTTGTGCTTAAAATGAAGAAAAAATAGATTAGGTTTCTCTTTCCAGAATTCTCATTGTTCCAAAATAACTGTAATTATTCCCTTTTTCTTTTTTATTATTGAGTTCTTCCGTTGTGTAACACGTAATTCTCTTAACTAGCAGAATATTCCTGGCCTTGCATTTTATTCTGACCCTACCCTTTTTTTAAAAATATGATTATAGGTACAAGTCCCATGTGCCTATTTTATGTCTTTGTAGCATTAATGCTCTATTGAATAATACCCAACTGCACTGTTTATCCCTTTCATTTTTGCTAAGGGCTGTCACAGCTTTTGCAGCTCGGTGTTTCTTCCTCT
This sequence comes from Pseudopodoces humilis, assembly GCF_000331425.1. The sequence goes on along the minus strand of NW_005087571.1, from coordinate 15,150,051 downwards.
CTGTGGCTCTCGTGTGGATCAGCCTGGGCGAGGCTGAGGATGGAGAACGAGACGGAGCTGGGAGCCAACATCTTCCCTCCCTGTGGTTAATGCCTGTCCTTGCCACTGCCATACCTGGGCATCCTCCGTTTCCATGGCTTTATATTCCCGTGACAACCAACGTCCCAGCCCCCAGGAGCTCCCTGTGCAGCCCCAGGAGCCCTCCAGGAGCAGGCACAGCAGCTCCACCAGCACGAGGGAGCTCCCAGGACACTGCTGGCTGCAACCTGCCACTCCAAGGGTGGAAATCCAAGTGTGGGGTGGAGTGTCCCCCAACACAGCTGCACCCCTGAAATATCTGTTGTGAAACCTGGGGTGTTTTACAGAAAAAAAGATCCCTCTTGTTTTCAGTACACTGACTTTCAAAAGTGTCCAGGGCACTGTGACCAAACTGTGTCAGCCCAGGAGGGGCCGTTCCTGCTCCTGCCCACATGGCTGGGAGCAGCTGGGTGCTCGGGCACAGAACAGGCAAACCTGACCCTTCAGCTCCTGCAGTGTCAGCTGCAGGTGCTGCTCCCAGCCTGGCTCGGGGGTGGATTGGACAGGACAGGACAGGACAGGACAGGACAGGACAGGACAGGACAGGACAGGACAGGCTGCTGCCCTTGGCCTCAGCCGCTCTCCTGAGCCTCTGCCACCCCCGGGCCTCGCCCCTCGCCGTCCGCCCTGGGCAGAGACAAAACCCTCACTTGGGCACTCCATGGGCAAGCAGTGTAAGGCAAAAGGCATCCGTGGGTTAAACACTGAAATCTTCTGCAGCCAAAATTAGAGATGTCTTTTCGAAGCAGCTCTCTCCCGTGCCTCTGAGTGTCTGAAATGGTTCTGAGCTCCTGGGGAAGGGCGGCCGCTGCCGGTGTGACCCCGGAGCAAACACGAAGGAATGAATAGTCACGGACACGCGGACACTCCAGCTGGCCCCAGCTACCAGCAGCTCTCAGGAAATCCCTGATTACAATTCAGTTGTAACGTAAGAGTTACAACTCCTTCCTTTCCAGCTTTTATTGACAATACCTGTAGCAAAGCAATAGGGGAATGAGGTGACTCTTTTCACCTGATGGAGAGTAAGAAACAAAAGGCACCTGAAATCAGAGAGGGAACAAGATCCCAGTTTGTGTGGCTGAATTCAAGACGGGAAGAAGACACCCTCTTTGAGTAATTTCGTGGTTTTTTGTATCGAAACAAAATTCTGTGCAGTCAGCCTAGGAACTGTCAAACACAGTCATTTAGCATAAGAGGTAAATAACAAGCATTAAAGTTGTCTGGTGGAGACAGCAGCAAGCAGTAACTCTTGGGTAGAGCTGAATCCCAGCATTCAGCTATTTGCGCCTTACAGCCACATCCACCCCAAAATGTCTTCTGCCACCTATTAATTCACTTGCCACGCACCTCCTGTCTCTGAATTCTGACCCTCATTTAGCAGCTCTAACCTCAGCCCGTTGCCCTGGTAGTTAATAACGTCCCTGTGCAGGTGCTGGTGCTGTGTGATCCGTCCTGGCTCTTCGTGAACAATTAACAGCATTAACAACACTCGATACGGTGTCAGCAGCTCGCTCATCACCGTGGGGCTGGAACTGGAGCCATCTGTTTGAAGTTTCTGTCCTCTCCTGCTCTTGCTCCAGCAGAGCTCACGGAGAAGAATTCCTGCCCAATGTCCCATCTATCCCTGCCCTCTGGCAGTGGGAAGCTATTCCCTGTGTCCTGTCCCTCCGGGCCCTTGTCCAAAGTCCCTCTCATCTCTTCTGGGGACCCTTTGCACACCGGAAGGGGCTCTGGGGTCTCTCCCACGGGAACACCCCCAGCAGTCGGGCCTGGCTCCATGGGATGAGTGTTTGGTGTTTAGCAGTGACTCCATCGGGCTGAAGCCCGGTGACTCCCGTGCTGGGAAGTGTGGATTGTCCCCAGCCAGGCCAAGGAGGTGACACGCAGGTGCCTGTCTGAGGGCTTGTTACGACCACGCAGGCGACTCTTTCTTCAGTTGGTTGCACCACTGGAAACAAAAAGCTGGTTTAGATGGAATCCTTTTCCCAGCTCTCTTGGGGTGCAGGGAAGCGGTCTCTTCTCCCTCCTCACAGGTTCCTGAGACTTCCTCTGGGAGTCCAGAGCTGCTCACGGACTGCCCATGGGTGGGGAATGACTGCTGGGGAGCACCGGTGGCCTTGGCAGCGTGGGCGGGACACCTGGGGGCTGCTCTGCCCTCCCTGGGGAGAATCATTGTGGCTCCAGCCCCAGGCAGCTCCCACAGCATCCCCTGAACCCTGCACAATTATGCCTGCGAGCTGCTTCTGAAATTAGCTGTGCATGTTTATGTTAACACGCAAATAAAGCAGCTTCAAATAAACCAAAATATGAAAATGTCTCTTCATTAGGTTCGGGTTTATGGCATAATTGATTTGGGGGGGGGTGCGAGGCTCTGATTACCTTCCTGATGCTGAAGGGATCCACAGCAATCACACTGATAACAAACCATTAAACATATTCTATTAAATTACTGGTAATTCTGAAAAAGCTCGATATTGCACATGGGTTCATTTAATTTTTATGTAAATTTTATCCCTGATTTTGCAAAGTCTTAATAGTTTAACAGCAGATTAGGCTAAATTATTTTAATTGAATTTCATGTGAATTTTTTCCTTCTGCCTTTAAGGAACCCATTCATAAAGGCTTTTCTTTCAGACGTTGCGCACAGAGAGAGCTGGAGGCTGGTGCCAGCTCCTCCAGCTTCACTGTGGGCCATCGTGCCCAGCTGGATTTGAAATTCAAGTGAATCCAAGTGTTGCTCATTTCACATGGGATATTCAGATCAGTAAGGAAATACTGAGTTTGGAAACAGAACTAGAGGAGAGCAAGGGGAGCATCAAATTTGGGACAGCTTTTCCCAGAGGGTCAGTACCAAACCTCTGAGGGTTTGGGCCATTTTTTTTATCTTCATCAGGTAGATTTTTTCACTGTTGAGGCTTGGATCAGAACTCCTCAGCTATTGTTCAGGTGATGTGCTGGATTTGAGTGAGTGGTTACACATTTGATTAGAAACAGCATCTAAGCTGCACCTGAAGGTCGGTGTTGCCAGGTCCCTATCCACAGGCTCCATTTGATGTTCATGTGGCTCCTGGTAGCCCTGGGGTCGGGAGCAGACTGAAATCTGTGACTGAAATCAGCACTGGTGCTGCAGCCCCTGCTGTGACCCTGTGTCCCACGGGACAGGGACAGGTGCCATCCAGGGCTGCTGATGGGAGTTATCCTCCTTGGCTCTCTGAGCTTCGCTTTCTGTTTGTTTCTGCCTTTTCCTGCTGTTATTCTGTTAGTACAATGCTTTAAATGTCTTAATCAAAATAATGTCAAAGGATTTCTCCTTGGCTAAGTGTGCCAACAGCAATCGTGGCTGTGTCTGGAGCAATTGGAATAAAGGAAGTGTCTCGCTGCTCAGGCTCCTCGTTTGTACCGAAGTCATCTGTGCAGGTGTTTCGGGTGCTGCTCGGCTGTGTGCTGGGATCCAAGCACACGGGTGGAAAGTGCCCAGCTCCTCTGCTCCGTGGCCACAGCACTGTCCTTCCAGAGCCTGGGGACACTTCTGGGGGTGGTTCCAGGAGCCTGGGGCTCCCTGCAGTGGGAATCACACCTGGACACCCTGCTACAGATCCTCCCTCTTTCGCCTTTTCCTTTGTGCCTTTATGAGGGAATCTGCGCTCAATTCCTGTGCCAAAGGCAGCTGGGGAGATTTGAGCGGCGATTTTAAATAATCTCTCTTATCAACCATGGGCTCAAACGTTTGAGTAGGGCTGCAACCCTGACAGGGCTTGGGCCAAACCTGTGGCACAGTTTTATAAATACCTCGGAATTAGTCAGAGTAAAACGGCCCCTAATTATCTTAATTGCCGAATGAGTCAGTCCATCGAAGGCATCTGGTGTTGGGAAGGGGATGGAAGGACTGAGAGGATGCGGCCCGAGGAAAGCTTTGTTGTCTGAGGTTTGTTTCTTTTCGGCATTTCTGTTTTCCAGAGTTGTTTGGATACCGGCAGAGGGTTATTTTTAGATCCATTTAGAGCCATTTTTGTGCTGCTCGTGTTTCGCAGCTCCATTAAGGAGCTGTCCGGGGAAGCCGCCGAGCCCCAGCGCTCCCGGAGGAGGCTCGGGAGCCCCGGGGAGGAGCAAGGCGAGCCCGGGCTGATGGAAATGCAGAACCCCCGAGCATCCCGGGACTGCAGGGCTGCCGATCCACTGCCCCTGGCCCTTCCTGCTCACAGGGAACTGGCCCAGGAAAAACCGGTTTGAGGAGTATGGAGATAATGTTTGGAGTGTGATATATGTCCCAGCACAATTCTCATCTTAAAAAAAAAAAAATAAATATGACTTTTGAATGAAGCTACAATAAGCAGAATATTTCCAAATGTTCAAGCAAAATCGAGCTGGAATTGGGTTATTTTTCCTCGTGGAAGTAAATTCAATTTTGGAGTAATTCAAAACATTAGTTGCATACTTCTTAATCACAACGACCCTTGCAGCCGCAGGATGAGCCAGGTAAAGGTGTTTCACACCCTGCAGAGGGAGGAGCACACTCGGGAGACACGAAAACACGAGCAAACACGGCTGCTTCAGGAGGAACTTTTGGCAGATACGTTTTTCAAAATAAATGTGAAAATATACAAACTAACTTGGCAAAGCACAGCAAGCTGTGAGGATAGACGGACAGGAGGAGAGCTGACTTCCTCCGACAGTATTTAAAAAGTAAAATGTGAACACCAGAAGAACCAGGGAACGTGGTGAATGGAAATTAATGGGTTTTGGGCCATGTTTTGCCTTTTCCTGCCTGAGAAGCATCAGTATGGAAAGCAGTGAGTCTGCAGATGCCTGTGCTGAATGCTAAGTCCCGGTACCTGCGGGGATTGGCAGGGCTGGATGTTCCCCAGAACGAGGAGGGGTCACAGAAGTGTGGCAGGAGCAGGAGGGGGTTCAGCTCCTGCTTGCTTGGAGTGTGACATTTAGCTGGCTCTTGCATTTGCTGGGCTTTTTGATGCAAGCTTCTTTTGTTGTTTTTTCTTCTCTGGCTTTTCAGTAATTTTTTAAAGTGCTAATTAGAGAATTAGGAACACTCACCTCCCACGCACCAATTTGTCATGTTCTGCTTTGCCACAGTAATTCCAATAAAGGATTTGGTAATCTCCCTGCGATGCAGAATCAGTTTAACACAGACACACCTAAAGCAGAAACGTGTTATTTCATTAGAAAGACACAACTGGAAATGTGAAAACACGACAAAGTCGTGCACAAGAGCTTGTTTACAAATGGAAACACCTTCCTGCAGCTGTAAGGAAATGGGGATTTTTCCTGGAGAGGGGTAATTTGTGTAGCCGGCAGCGTGAGCGGGGGGGATGAGCCGAGGGGAGCGGTGTCCCCGGGTGAGGCTGTGCTGCCTCAGTGTCAGAGGTTTTGTGGTTTCTGCATCCCTGCCCATTAACTTTGGAAGTAATTCCAGCAGCTCAGTGTGAAGGCAGCTTCCCTGGCAGGTGTCCATGGACTGACACAGAAACCAGGGAGCAGAACAGGCTGGGAGGATGGGTGAGAGAGGCACAAATGTGCTTCACCCTTTGCTCAGTCTTCGTGTTCTATGTCAGACTTTTAATATAATTTAATTTTGCCATTAGTTTCTAAAACCTGCCGTGTCTGAAATCCCACATATTAAGAAGGCCTGTTTAATGATGATATATCCAATCTTTTCTCCCATTGTGATATTAATTCTTGAGAATGAAAATTAGAAAGAAGCAATGAATGTTATTTCAGTAAATTTACTGGAAGCAATTAAACTACAAACACGTTTTTATGACTGCAGAGTGTAGCCAGTATTAGGAAACATAATTTTTTTCCCTCTGCTGACTGTATTTTCCCCTTTAAGCAGAAGCTGAATCTATCTATAGAAATGATGGTCTTTTTTCCTCATCTAATTGAGTGTTGCTTTTGTACTTGTATCTTGCACAATGTTAAATCCCATCCTCTGAGCCAGAAAACCTTCTGTAGGTGTGAAGGTCATTAATTTAAATTCAATGGAACTTTTTTACACTTGCTAGAAAATGGGGATAAGTCTCAATGAGTTTCATTAAATAAACAGAGCAAATTAAAATTTGCAATTCAGCCCAGAAGAGATGATTCTCACCTCATCTCATGCCAGATAATGGGAGCAGCCCAGGTGGATGGAGTGAGGGTGCTGAGCTACAGAAACCTCTTGGTGACAGAGCAGCACCTCGGGAAAGAGCTGGAGCTGCTGGAGCCCCTCTAGAGCAGGGCCGGGAGAGCAGGGCCGGGAGAACCGGGCCGGGAGAGCAGGGCCGGGAGAGCCGGGCCGGGAGAGCCGGGCCGGGAGAGCAGGGCCGGGAGAGCCGGGCCGGGAGAGCTGGCTGCTTCAGCTGCAGAGGAGAAGCTCCAGGGAGAGCTCAGAGCCCCCTCCAGGGCCTGAAGGGGCTCCAGGAGAGCTGGAGAGGGACTGGGGATGGAGGGACAGGACACAGGGAATGGCTCCCAGTGCCAGAGGGCAGGGCTGGATGGGATTTGGGGCAGGAATTGTTCCTGGCAGGGTGGGCAGGCCCTGGCACAGGTGCCCAGAGAAGCTGAAAAGCTCCAGCACGAATTTATTCACAAGGTTTGAACAGTTTCCCTTCAGACCAGCACACGCTGTTTGCTCTCCAGATGCTGGGCTGTGTTTTATGGATCAGCGACTCCTTCCCCATGCTGGGGGATGCTGGGGCTGGGGGAGATGCTTGGGGGATGCTCAGCTCCTTTCTCGGGATAATCCCAAGGGTCCTGTCGCTTCCCTCAGCCGTTCCAAGGCTGATTTCTCTGCCTAATGGATCCTCTTACACCTCCTTTGTCCGCTGAGGGGTTTGATGGCTGTGAAAATCAGAGCAGTGAAATATCCGGGATTGGATTAGCACTACAGGGGCTGCCTTCCAGTAAAGCCTGTGTCTCCTTTGCCAGCGATCCTTTTACTCCAGACTGGCACGGAGCAGCTCCTCTAAGTAGCTCCTTTGCACTTTGGCATCTCTGAGTTATTTGATTAATAAATAAATTAAAATAAATAAATAAATAAATAAATAAATAAATAAAACTGGACTGTATGCAACTTTTTGTCCACAGGGAATTCTTAAATATCCTCCATGTGGCAAGGTTTTCCAGCACAGTGCTCTGGAAGCGGTCACTCAGCGTGGGGACAGGCAGAAAACACTTTGCCAAAATGAAAAGAGAGACTCTGTTGGTGGCTTGACTTCAGCCTCTTCAGGTTTGAAAAATGTGGTTCAGTGTTTCCGGGTGAAGTTTGATGTTCTCTGCAAAAGAAACAAGCTGGTACGGCTGCAACAGCTCAATGTCATCATGGAATTTTTCAGTAATGACGTTGCTATTCCTGGAAAATAAATGGAGCCCTCAGCACCTTTGCTGTGGGTGACATCGGAGCAACATCTGTAATTCTGCACCTCCCCTGGCGCCGTTTGGGAACTGCTGAAGCAGCTCCCGGCAAAAGCAGCCTTGGATCAGCAGCTTGATATTTATATCCTGGCTGGGAGCGTGTGTTTGCTGGGATCATTTGTCTCTGCAGAACAATAGCTGTAGTACATGAAAATACATTTTCTCCCCTTCTCCTTTGCCCCCGGTGCTGATGTCACCTGAGCCACCCGTCCTGCTGCCATCTCCCTGCTCAGGGTATTTATTGCCTGCTTCTGCAATTTAATTTTTTATTCTCGTTAAGATGGAGGGAAACAAAATGATTGTGTGGTTTCAGCTGAGCCCAAGGCCCTTGCAGCCTGGGCTGAGCTCCGGGAGGGGCAGAGGGCACTGCCCACCCCAGGGACAGAAAATTCCCTTTCTCCATCACCCAAAAGCCGAACGCTGCGGGCTGGGCCCGGGAGGGGACACCTGGCAGGGGACCACAGCATCACTGGGGCTGCAGAAAGCTCCACGGCAGGGTCCTCCTCATCAACCCCACCTGAGCCCCACCCCTGGCTTTTGTCTGGCCTCAAAGAGTCCAAATTCACTTTTTCAGTAGAAGGAAATTTAAAAATAATTAAAATGTAAGTTGGGTGAATCAAAACTATCATCTGAAAATGCCAAAGCAAACTGGCTTGAATTTGTGGAAGATTTGTAATGTTAATTTAGTAAATATTTTGATCAGCTTGAATTTGATTGATTTGATATATTGGCTTTGGAGGGTTTTTTTGACACAGAAAGGGGTAAAAAGTTTTAGCTCGGCTGTTCACTGAGTTCCAGTTTGGCTTTCACACTTTAATGCTGGAGATCTATAAGAGTGTCCAAACATTTCGCTTGCAACAGGTAAATTTCAGAGTTTGTTCTCGTAGTCATGGAACAGTTGTTTGACTGGAATCCAGTTATGTTGTGTTGGTCTGTTCTTTGTCTGGCTTCAACTTGACCCACTGAGCAATTGATTTGCAGTGTGAAGTCTCTCTTTGTCTGACAGGAGAACAGCATTTGCTCCACAGCAGGGCTCAACCGTCAATAATCAGGAATTACTGGATTTTAGAAATGCAGATTTGTTTCTCTACAACCAAAATAATTTTAACCAAAGCAGTTTAAAATACATCAGAAAGGAACATTTTAAAAGGATGAAACTGGGAGAAATCAATTTTTGCAGGGTGACTCCTGAGTTTTGGCCAAGGGGAGATGGGGATCTGCCGGGACCTCTGATTAAACAGATTGTGTCAGGGAAAGTGAATTGTGAGGAGGAAAATGAGCTCACATGATAAATAAGTGTATTCCTGTAAAGGTGGAGCAGTCAAAGGCATCACAGAAAAGGTGAACACAAGAAGAACTGCCCCAGAAGCAGGAGGAGCAAAGGTGAGTGTGTGGGGCAGGGGTGGAACCGCTGTGGGTCTGCAGGGCTGGGCTCCTGGAGGGACCCTGCACTGGGCAGAGGGAGCTCCCTCCTGCTGGGGACACTGGGACCACCCTGGGCTCCTCGGGACCACCCTGGGCTCCTTGGGACCACCCTGGGCTCCTCAGGATCACCCTGGGCTCCTCGGGACCACCCTGGGCTCCTCAGGATCACCCTGGGCTCCTCGGGACCACCCTGGCTTTGCACTGGCACACATGGAAAGGCTTTTTCCCACCAGGTTTTTGTGGTTTGGGGTTTTTGGGTGAGAAGCTGCTGCTCAGGTGCCGAGGGGGTGCCATCCCTCGAGGGTAGCTCTCACTGCACAGAGCTGATGAATGGCTTTGGGAGTCGTGGGAAGGTGAAATGGTTTTGGAAAGGGAGCACCAGAAAGGTTAAATGGTTGGTGTTACACAAAATGAGACTTTCTGCAGGGGTTCCGTCTTGCCTGGGCTGTGCTGGGGGAGGGAGGTTTCCTCAGGGGACGGGCTCTCCAAGGCCTGATGTTCCTCTGCAGCTCTGGGCACCAGGCAGGGGGTGAGACCTGGAAAACTGTTGGAAAAAAAGATTTTCTGGTGGAATTCCATGGGCCAGGTGGGGAGCAAAGAGCTGCAGCTGAGGCTGTGGACTGCTCATCCCTGGAAGTGTCCAAGGCCAGGTTGAGCAGGGTTTGGAGCAACCGGGGCTGTGGAAGGTCTCCCTGCCCACAGCAGGAACGAGATGGACTTTAAGGGGTCTTCCAATCCATTCCCCTTAATTTTGAGATAATTAAGTCATTAATTTCCTTTAAGTATTTAGATATGCAGAATGGATGCAGAAACCCGGGTGCAGCCTTTCCAATATTGTTTGAAGATGGATTACAGGTTTTTGGCCTCTTAAAAATGCTTCTGTAGATTTGAGCAGATTCATTCTTGGCATGACTCTATTAACTTACAAGTGTTATTATCAAGAGCACCAAAATGCCAGCAAGCTGTGGGTGACAACGAGCCAGGGACGTACAACAGAAGTGATTAAGGAGCTTGAGGAACTCAGAGGGAAAGATTAAAAGAACAAAATGTTTAAATTGGATAAACAGCAACAGTGGCTGTGATAATCAGCTGCTGGTGTGTGAGGGGTGCAAGTGCCAAGAGCAGAATTTTAAAAGGGATTTAGCTAGAAGTGGGATAAACTCTGAGATGTGGATGAGACGTTTTTCTTTTAATATTTGGAGCTGTCAGAGAGCAGGACCAGCCGGGCTCACTGCGTGAAGGTGGGTGCACGAGTGGGGTGCAGCAGGACTTTCTCCTTTGTGCAGTGCCCTGAGACTGCTCCTGCCACAGCAAATCCCTGGCTGCCCTTGAGGAAGGGTCCTGCTCCTGGTTGCTTTCCCAGTGCAGAGAGGGATCAGCACATTCCAGAACGCCCCACTCAGTCTGGGGAGCCGGGCTGTGCTCAGCCCCAGTGTGGCTGTTCCGTGGGGCTGGGGGATGCTGTGTGCGGTGGTCCTGAGCCCACCCCGAGTTCAGCAGGCAGGCTGGGCTCAGGCTGGGCTCAGGCTGGGCTCAGGCTGGGCTGAGGCTGGGCTCAGGGCCCCAGGCTGGGCTCAGGGTACCATGCTCAGCAGGCAGGTGCAGCACTGGCTCTCCCGAGTGAGGCTGCCTGGCTGTGGCTCCGTGGTGAGCACAGAGGCGTCTGAAAAGCAAATTGTAATCGGGATTCTGAGCAGGGTGGGATGAGAATTAGCTGCCTGCCTAGTGCTTTTCTGTTTATCTCCAAATGTCAGCACTCAGCACTGCAGGTTTTGATAGGAAGGCAGCTGCTGCTCCCGGCTGCAGAATTAGTGAAGGGGAGGATGAGGCTGCGGGGGGAGAGGGCTCAGTGCACCCCAGCACAGACCCAGCTTGGAATGTGCTGATGGCAGCTCCAGGGGAGCACGAGGCACTCCTGCCCCTCAGAAAGGGCTGGACACGGGGATGGACACTGGGATGGACACGGGACTGGACACGGGGATGGACACAGGACTGGACACTGGGGCTGGACACTGGGATGGACACTGGGATGGACACTGGGATGGACACGGGACTGGACACGGGACTGGACACTGGGGCTGGACACTGGGGCTGGACACTGGGGCTGAACATGGGGTTGGACACTGGGGTTCTGCACCTGGACTCGGGCAGGGAAGGCTCGTGGGGCTGAGGACACAAGCTCAGATCCATCTTTGGCCCTGAGCTCAAAGCTCCCTTCTGGAATATCAGCCACAAGTGGCTGCTGGAGCAGGAGGTGGGGGTTCTGCTCCTCACTGATTTTCCTTTGCCTTGCCTTACTCTGGCAATGACAGATTTACACAGCTTCTAGGGGAGTTCCAGGGGATGTCAGCAGCCTCAAAAGCTTCCAAAAATGTGAACTCAGAATTTCACAAAGGTCCCTCAGTTACTCTGGGGAAAGTTTTGGTTCAGTGTGTTTGTGCACCCCTGGCAGGTGCCGTGTCAGGAGTGGGTGTTGGATCTCTGGTTGTGTAACCCAGAGCCAGGAGCTGGTGTTGGATAATGTGCTGCAGTCCCTGGCTGTGCTGGGAGCTGTCACTGGCCCCTCACAGACCCCACAGCCCCAAGGGGAGCTGGCCCTGCCTGTGCCAGCATGAGCAGCTCCAGAGCTGCTCCCCCAGAGCTTTTCACAGCATTTGGTTGCTGTTCTCACACACATAAACCTCATTCCTCTCCCTGTGGTTTTCAATCCCCACTCCCACTGGGTTGTTTTATTTTTAATGCCTGTACAAGGCTGGAACTTTCTCCCAGGCCCTGCAATCCCTGGTACCACCCCAGTGGTGCTATTTTTACCAGGAGCTGAGAAATGCCAGCGCAGCACTGAAAATTTTATCGTGCCAGCTGTGCAGCTGTATCTCCTCAGATCTTTATTGCGTCACTGAGCTCCAGCTCCGGCCCTTCTTCGCTGGCTCTGTGTTTCATTATTTACAACGCACATTTTCTGACCCAAAACCAGCCTCTCAGTTCTCTCAAATCACCAAACTGCTCTGAGCCCCACTGGAGGGGGGCAGGTGATGCTCAGACTGGGAGATGTGTCCCCTCCCTGTCCCCTCCCTGTCCCCTCCCGTGCTGGCAGGGCCTGCAGTGAGTGGGACAGCCAAGGGTTCCGTGCCCTGCTGAGCAGACCCTGTGACACAGCTCAGGAGCACCCCTGGTGTCACCTGCACGTCCCCCTGTGCTCTGAGGCTCTGTGGCACAGCGCTGGGGTCTGCCCTGGGCGCTGGGCTGTGCCTGCTTTGGTGCCTCACAGCTCTGTGCAGAGCCTGTCCCTGTCCTGCCTCCCACCATCTGCTCCACAATTATCTGTTCTCTCCTTGTTTTCCCATTGCTCATGCTGCTGGTGTGCACTGCTGCGATCAGCACTCCCTGGGGACTGCTCCTGCTCCTTCCACCTTCCTCTCACCTTCTCTAGTCCCAGTATTTCCAGCTTGGCGGCAATAGATAGAAAACAACGTTTTCCTGTAAAATCTCTTCTTCAGCCTCTGGCAGGAGCTGAGGACGGAGCAGGAGGAGCGGTGTGTGATCCTGTCCTGTGGGATGGGAGCAGAAGGGGCTGTGCTGGGGCTGCTCAGGCAGATCCCAGCTGAGGGTCCCACCGCAAATCCACGGAATAACAGAGTGCCGTGGTTGAGAAGGGCCTCAGGCAGCCCTTGCAGCCTAAATGGAAAGGAAATACCGGGCCTTCCTCCCACAGCTGGGTTTGTAAGATAATTACGATATCATAAAGATACCTTTTACAGTCAGTGTCAGCCTGTTCTCTTGCCACGTGTCCCAGTCCAGTTCCTCGGAACGAGGGCAGTGAGGAAGGGAGTGGGGACTGTGCACATTTGGGGTTGCTGTTTCCATTCTCCATCCCCCTGTTCCTCACCCGTGGTGTCGGGGCAGGGCTGCTCCCTGTGCAGCCTCCTCAGCACGGAGCTGTGCCCTGCTGGGGCTGGGGGCCAGCAGCCCCTTCCCCAGGCTCTGCAGGGTGGGACAGGGCAGCTGCTCGCTCGGGGGGGTGGAACGTGAACGTGACGAAGGGGCTGGCGAGGAATTGCGTTCTGCGTGCGTGTGCATCCTGCAGAACGTTCCTGTCACCAGGCTGATCTATAGCAGAGCTCTCACAGCGTGGAGGAGCCACAAACAGCAGGGATCAGGGGCTGCTGGCTCCTCCAGGGGTGTACCACACCAGGATCCACGGCCAGCAACTAATCAATGTCAGGGAAAACGGCACCAGGGGGGAATGGGGTTTGAGGAGGCTTTTTAAAGAAATAAGGCTAACAACAGTCTTTGCCAAAAATTAAGGGGAGTAAATTTAAAGGTCAGGATTAGAAGCCTTGTTTTGGAAACGCTTATAGCGGGATTTTCTCACCCCGGGGGGAGCAAACAAACCGAAACAAGCTCAGTGGTGCTCTCCTCGGTGCAGTGGGTGGGAGATGTGCTCCTGGCCAGCCTGAGGAGGAGCAGCAGAGGAGAGAGCAGCTCCTGCTGCAGAACCTCAGCCTGCCCTGGAGGGCTGGCTGATGGCAAGAGATATTCACCTGCCCCAGCAGGAGCCTGCTGACCTTTCCCCGTCCCTCTGGGGTCCCCTGTGCCCTGCTGGACCCTGTTTGCTCCTGACTGCAATTAAATACCAGCATCCTCAGGGCCTTCCTCAGCCAGCCTTGGCTGGGCCTGGCCTCCTCCTGAACCAAACAGGGCTGGGGAGAGAATTGACTGCAGCTCCGGCAGCACCCTGGGCTCTCGGGGCGGTGGCAGGAGCATCAGCACCACATCCCTTTCCTTCCCCCGTGGAAGGATGAGGGAACAGGAAAAACCTGAAGGCTGATCTCCTCCCCCTTGCCTTCAGATACATGTTCCAGAAATCATTTGCTTCTGTACAAACCCTGGGTTTTACACCTTTTTATTAAACAAAACCTGCAAATAAATTTCAGCTGCTTTCCTGCCTTGCCTAATCCCCGTGTTTTGGTACAGATAAATCCTGTATAATTAGCTGCAGCTCAGGCAGCCTGGAGTGCCTGCAGGGAATGGAATGAAACCTCTCCCCCAGCAGCAGCGAGTGTGGGGCTGGGCTCTGGCCCCTTGGCCCTGGCTTGGTTTGGGTTTGTGTGGCAGGACAGGGAGAGCTGGGCCAGGGCTGTTCCTGGCTCAGGCCTGACCTGTGAAATACATTTTGAACAGATTTTTGATTGAACTGCGTGATTATTCGTCTTCTGTGTCGTCTTATCTCCTTTTCCTTGTAAATCGTTTGTGCTTAAACTGATATTTTACCTGTAGACCGAATATTTAGCAGAGAGTTTATGGGTTTTCACTGCAAATGACAGCAATAAGATGTCTGTCATTTGCTAGCTAATTCAGCTGTGAATCATAGGAAACATTCACAGGACTGGCTTGGAGGGACCGTAACACTCACCTTGTTATCCCATTATTCCTCCACCTGCTGGGACAGGAACACTTCCCCAGCCCTGGCTGCTCCAGGTCCATCCAGCCTGGCCTCCTGTCCCACCCTGAGTTCTCCCAGCTCTGCCCAGGATGGGCACTGGCATCCAGAGGTTTGTTCCTCTTGCTGGGCTCTGTCCTTCCTCCCCTCTCCAGTGACTCGGTGCAAGAAAGGAAAAGGGAAATTGGCAGAACTGCTTCCAGCTGCAGGAGTGTCCTGATCCAAACACACATCAAAGCTTTCAGGCATCAAACCAGCCCGGTCCAGGGTTCATCAGAGCATTTCCACTTCAAACTAAGCAAGCTTAATCTTCTCCAAGGAAATTCTGTCTCATCTAGATATACACACAAATACAAAAGAAAAGAGGGAAGAAGAACTCGAGAATCAGATGTGTCATTTCTTATTTGTGGAGCAGGAAGGATCGTGTTGCTCTTCACTGGGGCAGGTTTCTGTAACCCCAGACTCTCTGCAAGGAACATCTCCTGCCTCTCCACAGCTCCTGACTGAGTGCCCCTGAACACTGCCGAATTCTGCATGAACGCTGTCTGTGAGTATCATGGATTTCACTTACTCTCTGCCCAAGAAGGGTTAAAACATTCTGTTCCTTCGTTTCAGCTCTGATTGAGTTGAAAATGAAAAGTTCCAGAAAAAATTAATTTCTTGGTAAGGAAAGGGACCGTGTGAGTGAACTCTGTGGGCTCAGGTGGTGTTTAATTCTCCTGTGCAGTCACTCTGGGTGTGAGAGCTCAGGCTTCACGAAGGAAAAAGGGAATTCTATTATAGTAAGAACATGGCAGAGCAGCTGATAACATTATCAGAGAGATGAAACTTTTGCAAATGCTGTTTAGCCCTTGCCTTCCTTTTCCCAAAAGCGAAAATGAATAATGAGAGAGGATAAATCCTCTACCCTCTGGTAGCTTTTCCTTCGGGTTTGATTTGGCTTCTCTGCCACGATGTCCGTGGTTTCTGCCTGGCTAAGAGTTCAGGGAATAAACTCAGCAGTACCTTGAGCACCACTGGAACCCCAGTTATTCCACCTGTGTCTGGCTCTGGGGTTCAGGGGGGCTGGGCAATCACTCCTCTGCTGGGAGCTGCTCCATCCTCTCCCTTTGTGCAGCCTCTTTGTAGCTCCACGTTTCTCGAGGTCTGGACTGGGCACTTTTAGAAGAAGAGAACTTGAAGAAATGATGTAGATATTGGAGCAGAGGAGCCTGAGGTCAGAGCTCACTGGGGGCTGCAGCTCCGATCCCTGCTCCTGGGACAGGGACAGCAGCCAGGGAAGGGCTGGAGCTGGGCCAGGGGAGGTTTGGGTTGGATTTTGGGAAAGGTTCTTCCCCCAGAGGTGCTGGCACTGCCCAGGCTCCCCAGGGAATGGTCCCGGCCCCGAGGCTGCCAGAGATCCAGGAGAGCTTGGACAGCGCTCCAGGGATGGAGCTGGGATTGTTTGGGGGTCTGGGCAGGGCCAGGAGCTGCCCTGGATGATCCTGTGGGTCCCTCCCAGCTCAGGAGATTCTGTGTAAACAATGCTGGACTTTGGATAGTCTGGGAGGTTTTTTCCAACCCTGGTTCTCCGTTGTTTGTGTTGGGGAATGTGGGATTCTCTTGTGCAGTGACTGTCAGCACATGGCCTGTGTGTCCTCAGGTATGTCAGGATTTCTGTGGGCTCAAATGAAAATGGAACCATTTCTCCCTTACCAGTGTGTTCCATCTGATGATTCTGCCACGGTGTTGTCTCAGCAACCCAGTAACAGCAGTGGGGAGGAGGGGATGCTAAACCTTCAAAACCAAGCTGAACAAAAAGTGAATGCGTTCCAGCAATAATTGCTTTCTGTACGCAGAGATAAGCTGCCAAAATAACAAGACTGTCATTTGAAATGCTGGCTTCCCTCCTACAGGAGCTGTTGGGCTAATCCTCAGCTGGAGTAAGAGATGATGGAATTCCTTGGGAGCAGCAGGTCTGGGGCACTTCCATCAGCTGCACGCGCGACCCCGTCCTGCTCAGGCACAGCCAAACCCATCGGGGTGACTTTCTGGGACACCCAGAACCTGTGGGATTGGAGCAAATCCTGAAAACCCCTCCATGAGGACACAGGGATTTATGCAACCTCCACAGTGGGACCTGGCTGACTTTTCAAAGAGCAGGAGAGAGGAGCCAGTGCCAGCACGGCCCTGCCGAGCCCGGCGGCTGCGCCAGGGAACTGCCTGAGCACAGATTATTGGGGAAGCAAACCAGGAATGTAATAAACTGTGTGCATGAAGTGTTCCCAGGGATGGGAGCAAACACGAGAGGAGAGGAGAGGAGAGGAGAGGAGAGGAGAGGAGAGGAGAGGAGCCCCAAGAGCTCGGGATCTCCCTGCTCCAGCAGGAGCTGGGCTGAGGCCTCCCAGAGTCCCCTCCAGCCCCAGGGACTCCGTGGCTGTCCTGCCCACCAGAGGAGATGGAAGGTGGAGAAATCTTTCCATCAACCCCGTGCTGAGCTCATGGCCTGCTCTTCTGCTCTCCAGTGTTGTGTCCATGGGAACTCTGTGTTCCCTTGGATCCGGAGCAGGGCCAGGAGCCTGACATGGGAGGTGAAACGTGGCGTTGGTGACATTGGACACAAGTGGGATGTCCTTAAGGTCCAAGGCTGCCCAGGTGTTTTCCCATACCAAACTCCATGTGTTCAGTGTAAAAAGAACTGATTTCCATGTGCTTTGGAGAGAAAAGCACGTCCTCTTTCCCAGGCACAGCTTTTCCACTGGGAAGCAGCTCCCCTGACTCCTGAACTCAGACAAGCTTGGGGCCTGGTTTCCATGTAGTTCCAAAGAGCTGGAACTCTAAAGAAGGGCTGTTATGTTTTGATGATCATTCAGCTGCTCTTAGATCAGAGCCTGAACCCCCAGGGATCCTCCTTTGTGCAGATGATGCTCCTGCGTTTTGAACCACACCTGTGCACGAGGATGCTCCATCCCTGGGGAGGCCACCCCCAGGAACAGATGTCCAGAGCCCAGGCTGGCACTGCCCAGGTTGTTAGAGACACAAAAACGCCAGTGTAATTGAAATTATTTTAAAACATACTCAGTATAATGCACAGGATGGGAGTGAGTAGGTTTTCTTCCTTATGCACAAATCCGCCGCATAAAAACGAGTTGGAAGCACCCAGCGATGCGTGGAGCAGAAATAAAAAGAACTTGTGTTTTGCTGCCCTGTTTTCATCCATCTCCCCCAGTAATTGAATGTATCATTCCCAGAGGAGAGAGGAGCAGCTCACCTGCTGCAGCTCCTGCATTAATTGGCACAAACATTGAGAGTGTCTTGGGAAAAAGACATTTGGGGTGGGGTTGGTTCTGGTCAGAAATAAATGAGTGAGGAATTGCAAACAGGCAGTGCAGAAAGGTCTGGAAGGCTGAAGACAAAGGCTGTGGCTGTCACAGGACAGTGGCAGTGGGTGGCTGTCACCTGCCAGGCACCTGGCGCTGATTTCTGAGCTGGGCGGTGCTGGGGCTGGAATTTCACCCCGTGCTGGGGCAGCCCTGCTCTCCCCCGGGCTCTCTGCCTGGCTGAGGGGATTTGGCACTGCCAGAGCTGCTCTGCTCCAGGGCTGCTCCCTGTAACCTATCAACATTCCTCATGAACGTGGCGTTAATATTAATTTGTTCAGGAAGTCTAACTCCAGGAGGGCAATGAAAAGGCAATTACGGGACTCGCAGATCCAGATTCCCCAGCCCGGAATCTCATTCCTGCGGAGAATTGCAGCCACGGAGCTGTGATTATGGTGAGAGAATGTAGAATAAATCCGATCCAGGATGTGCAACTGCAGCTCCTGGAAGCGCTGTTGAGGAATTTCAGCTCTGCAAAATCCTGTGGTGACCCTTCCCAGCTTTTGTTTTGCTGACTGGGGTGAGGGTGGGATAGGAGGTGCTTGGGAGAGCTTCAGCCACACGTGCAGTGGTGATTCCAAGGAGTATTTGTGATCTTTATATCAGTAAATTATTGAATTGAATGTCACTGAAAATCTGGTGTTTTCTTTGTGCAAACACTGTAATCACCTAATCCTGCAAACTAGGCTTGATTCAAAACTGGATTAATGTGTAGAATTTTGGATGCCGCTTAATTATTAATTGCTAAAATGTCTTTAATTTCCTTGATGTTCATAGAATATCTGTACAGAACATGCTACAACAGAAAGCAGGTTCTTGCACTGCATTAAAAAATGCAAAACTCGGTATTTTGGTTAATTTTATGACTTTTACAAAACCCCGCAGTGTGACACGTGGTAGCCGGGGGTCTTTAAGAAAGGGATTTATAATTCCTCTGTATTTAGATCTTTCTTGTATCTGTGCTTCAGCAGTTCTTGGTGGAGTAATCGATGGAAGAGATAAACTAAGTGCAGAAAAACGCAGCTTTGATTTTGTGATGGACTTTGTTTTTCCTGTTCCAACAGGTTAGGTCTGCTCATGGGCAGAGCAGGTCAGGGACTCTGGGAATGTTGATTCCCCTGGGATGTGCTGGTTAACAGGAACAGGAAGGTGCTCTGAGTGGAGCCTGGCCTGCAAAACTCACTTTTCCTGGTGTTTCAGGCTGAGGAGGCCCTCGTGAGGCTCCAGCATTGCCCAGGGAACCTCAGGGACCCCCAACCTGCCCCAAGGCACCTGGGGAAGGTGAGGGCTCATGTTTAACTTCATGGGCAGCCCCCCATGGGCTCGCTGCACCCAGGAAATAACAAATGCTGCTGCCAGCAGCACCTTTTTGTTTCTGCTTGGTGGGAAATAAAAATGATTTTGTACTGAATTGGCACAAAAATGAATCTCCAAGTATTAAAAAGTTGCTTAAATCAGAGGCTGAGAGGTGTTTTATTGGTTTGTTTATAGTCCAAGCCTATAAAGGAGGCTGAAGGCAAACAGAGCAGAATTCAGGCAATGGGCTGCTTGACAGCAGCAGATGGACAAAAAGACTAATTTTGGAGAGTTTGAAATATCAGGAAGTGGAGTTTGTTACCTTTGAGGGTGAGCTCCATCTCAGCACTGGGCTGGGACCTGCCCACAGGGGCTTGGGGGCTGCTGGCCCAGCCAAACCCCAGCACTGGCCAGGGGGCTCTGGGTTCATCTTCCCGCGGTGCCGGGGCTCTGCCCAGCGTGCTCCTCCCGTCCCACACGGCTCCACGGGGCAGCCTGAGCTCACCTCATCTCTCTCTGTGTAAGGAGTTCTGCTCATTATGGAGGTTCACAGCACACTGAGGGTGGCTGTCACTTATTTACTGCTGTAAAAGGCGCATTTTGGAGACCCTGAGAGAAAACTGAGTGCTCTGAGTAGCTGAAGCCCCACACTTGGTAATAGGATTTGAAAGCCATCCATCTCCTCATGAGCACTGAGTGTGCCAGTGGCTCCTTCCTCTGCTCCAGCTTCCTGCATGTGCCATCAGCATGAATAAATGATGGCCAAGAGATTAAATATCCCTGTGATGAAGCTGGGGACAGCAGCTCTGTAATAAGCCTGTGTCGATCCGAGCACGCTCTCGTGCTTCCTGCAGTGAATTAGGTGCTATTTTCTGGTTGTCTTTGATTTTAATAATGCTTAGTCAAATATTAAGTAGACTGTTAACTGGGGAATAGCATAAGGAGTTTAATCTTGTCAGATCAGCTCTGGAGAGAGCTAAGTATTTGTGGATTTTATGGTTTGTGCATAATTTATGATAAAGTCATATTTTATGTATCTGTTTCTTACATGGGTTCCTCTCCAGTAGAACCCACTCTAGGATGGATGGATGGATGGATAGATGGATGATGGATGGATGGATGGATGGAGGGATGCAGGGATGGATGGATGCAGGGATGCAGGGATGAATGCAGGGATGGATGGAGGGATGCAGGGATGGATGCAGGGGTGGATGCAGGAATGCAGGAATGGATGATGGATGGCTGCAGGGATGAATGCAGGGATGGATGGAGGGATGCAGGGATGGATGCAGGGGTGGATGCAGGAATGCAGGAATGGATGATGGATGGCTGCAGGGATGAATGCAGGGATGGATGGAGGGATGCAGGGATGGATGCAGGGGTGGATGCAGGAATGCAGGAATGGATGATGGATGGCTGCAGGGATGAATGCAGGGATGGATGGAGGGATGCAGGGATGGATGCAGGGGTGGATGCAGGAATGCAGGAATGGATGATGGATGGCTGCAGGGATGAATGCAGGGATGGATGGAGGGATGCAGGGATGGATGGATGCAGGGATGCAGGGATGGATGCAGGGGTGGATGCAGGAATGCAGGAATGGATGATGGATGGATGCAGGGATGAATGCAGGGATGGATGGAGTGATGCAGGGATGGATGGATGCAGGGATGCAGGGATGAATGCAGGGATGGATGTAGGAATGCATGGATGGACGGATGTAGGGATGCAGGGATGGATGCAGGGATGGATGGATGCAGGGATGAATGCAGGGATAGATGACACCAGGGGTGAGACACTGCAGTGCAGACCAGCAGTCCATCCCCCAGGCAGCAGCTGCCCCCAGCCCTCCCCAGGGCAGCCGAGGTCCCCCTGCAGCTGCTCTGCCACTCACCTGGCCAGGGGGAGCTGCTGCTTCCACTGAGGAGCCAAATGCTTCTCACTCGTGTTCCAGTGCAGTGTGACCCTGCTCATCCTGCACGGGGCATTTCTGTCACCGCTCCTTCTCTGCTCCAGCAGCCTCATCCATCTGCTGGATAATGCCCAGGTCGGGTCACGTTCCTCGTGCTCGTGTCACAGGTCACCCAGTCTGACTCACACAGGCTGGGACTGGAAGCCATCAGGCAGAAAGTCATCTGCTCCCTCTGGTTCCAGGTAGGCAAACCTGTCTCCTCGTGTCTCGCTGGATTTTACACACCAGCAAATTGGAGAAATGCAACAAAATCCAATCAAGTTAATTCGGGTTATCAAAGGCTGTGATTTGAAATCCTAACCCAAATTTCCACAAAGCAGGGGAGCCACAGCTGCTCTGAAAACCGTGTCACAGTGGTTTTAGACCTTTCAAGCCAGTATTCCTTCACATGAAATTTCATTATTGCTGGAGTGACACTCCAGTGTTTAAAGGCTGTGGTAGCAGTGCTGTGCTGGCACAGACACTGCCAGGGTGAGCACACAGGCAATGACAACCCCTGGCACTCGCACAGGGAGGGCTCTTCTCCACTGTCACCTCCAGCTGAGGCTGCCCTCCTGCCTGGAGAGGCATCAGGCTGGGACAGAGGTCCCCTGGGCATGGTCTCCACAGGGGACACGGAGCAGTGAGGGCAATCTGTGCCCAAGGAGCAAACTCTGAGTACACATGTCCTTGCCAGACTGGAACATATGGTCAGCAATGGGTGTCTGATGGAATCCTCAGGGAAACTTGAGCGTGACAATCCCAGATAGCAAAGCCCTCGTCCAGCACCTGCTGCCTCTGACACTGCCCAGCTTAGACAACCTTGGGAGGAGAAGCTGACCCATCCCTTGGGAGCAGAAGCTGACCCATCCCTTGGGAGCAGAAGCTGACCCATCCCTTGCCAGTTCTGGGTCATATGTGATCCTTCAGACTGTGGTAGAGGGTTTGTTTTTATTAAACAAACAAAAAAAGTCCATTTTTTTTGGCTTTTAATAAAAAGAAATATTTAGAGTTAGGTCTGTCAGTCACCAAAGAAATATTTCTGTTGGCTTAAAATCCTGCTGCTACTTCCCTTGCATTCTTCTCAGGGAGAGCTGGAGCCTCTGCAGGGAAAGCAATCTTTAATCCATCCATCCTGCCTGCCAGCCTTGCTCTGAAAGGACCACTGCAAACTTGGCTTTGTTTTCCCAAACTATGGGACTGCGTGCAAATTCTGCCAAGTTAAGCTTATCTGAAATGTCACCGGCATCCTAATTCCATTTATGTTCTTTAAATGGGATCCTGCTGGAGGGATTTCCATTAGCTGCATTTGCAGCTCCTTCCTTGATGCTCCAACCCAACTCCAGTTCCTGCTCCTGTCCTGGCTGGGGCAGAGCAAGGATGGGGTTTCCATGTGGGAAATGTCTCGAGGCTGTGTATGTAAACACTCTTGGGATGTACCTGCAGGGATGTTGTGGAAAACATGGACCTGGCTGGAGAGAGGCTGCAGTAACAAGACTGGTTTGACCACGGCGAGGAAATGGCTTCAGCCCTGAGCAAGCGACTCGTTCCTCGTTGGAGAGGAGTGTTCGGGCACAAGCCCTGCCCTCAGGGCTGGAATGGGAACACTGTTCCCCCCGGGAAAGCATCCACTGAGCTGATGGGTCTCCTTCCAAGGTCTCCAGCACCTTTGGGTGTGATACGAGCACTAGCGACACCGGATCAGAGAAGTTCCTGAGCAGGAATCTGTGCTGCTGATGGGTAATTGCTCTCCAGCTGCAGCAGTTCCTTCCTCACCCTTATTTGTGTCAGAGCAGCCACGGATTTCCCTTCCTAGGGAGCCGCCGGATCTGCTTAATTATTCCGCTGCTGTACGGATAACAGAGGGATGGAGCCAGGCAGGTACCTTGTACTTTTGGAAATCTGTGCACTAATGAGATTTTCTGCATGGGCAGTTTTGGGCAAGCTGTGTTTGTGTGCTCAGCTTCAGAAGGCAATGGCGTCAGGCAAAGCCTTCTCCTGATGTTCCACCTGAGAGCCGACTGAACACCTGACGTGGAAAGGCTTTCAAGGAAAATGTAAATAGACAGCAACACAACTCTTTACCAAGGGCATCCTCAAGGCCTCAGGTTCAGAGCAGAGGTGCAGATCCCCGGGGATGGAGGCGCTTTTCTCCACCAGAGCTGCCCGTGAGAGGCCTCCACACGTGGTGAAAGCCTGCCCCTCCATTCCGGCTGGCTGAACAGACCCTTAAATAGAAATCCATCAGAGGTCCCCCAGCCACGCGCTGGAACAAGGAGGAAGGGTCGTTGTTCTCTTAATCTGTGTCCCTCTCTCCAAGCTGTGCGGGACCAGGAGCTGCCAGCTGCAGAGGCTGGCCAGGACAGGCCAGCAGTGAGGAGCCTGCGGCTTCGGGGCACGCTCGCACCAGGTCCCGTGTGACACCGTCTGTGTGGCACTGCCCGTGTGCCACTGCCCATGTGCCATTTCCCGCGTGACATTGCCCGTGCGGCATTTCTTGTGTGGCATTACCCATGTAGCGTTCCCCGTGTGTCAGTGCCCGTGTGACATTCCCTGCCGGGCCATCTCTCACCGGGGCTGTCCCTTGCAGGCACACGCAGCCGAGCAATTTCAGCCCCGTCTGCTGAAGCAGCAGGAGGCCTTCCTGCTGCTTTGGAACTCAGCTCGTGGAGCTCGTGGAGCTCGTGGAGCTCATGGATCTCATGGAGCTCGTGGAGTTCATGGAGCTCGTGGAGCTCGTGGAGCTCGTGTGTTTTGTTCTTTCCCTGCCCATTGCAGGTTGATGTTTGGCTCCCACGGCACGGTTTTCTCTCTCTGCCCTCCCGTGTGCCCGCTGTGCTCTCACAGCTCAGGCTCTGAGCCCTGCCCATCACCTCTTTGTTTGCCCCTTCCTGTTGCACAAGGACTGGGTTCCATATTTTGCCTGAATATTGGCATTTTTCAGCGATTTCTTTTTTTCTTTTTTTTTGGTCCTTCTGTGGGATTTTTTCCTGTGCTTTCCAATAGCTCTTCATCAAATATGATTAATCAGGACTTGATCCTTTGGCTGCTTTCCTCACTCATTCCATCGTGAGGTTGAAACACATTCATTGCAGTATCAGGGTGGGAGGAACTCTTGTTATTGTTTATGGTTTACCTGTTCTTTGGAGAAAACACTTTCATCTCCAGCACCACCAGACTTTTATAAACATTAACTGTGTTAATGAGAGTGAGAAAAGAAATTGCATTTGTGCCAACAGTGGGAACAAAATGTGTAATTTCTCCATTAGTCGATCAGGTTTGCTCATGTAAACAACATGATTAAATTTGTCTGCGTGCATTGTGCTATATGAATAATAATGATCATTAAAAAACCATGCAAGGCCCGAAGATAACAAGATTGTGTTAGGGAAGAGCTAGGAGGGGGTGGCAGTGTCAGGGCGAGCAAAGCCAGACTGAATTCGTCAGTGCCAGAGCCAGCCTGGCCATCGGGGCTGTGAGTGGATTCCCAAAGCTGCATTTGCCCCCAGCCTCAGCTCTGTGGGGATCTGTGACGGGGAATTAGGGCTGGAGAAAGGGATAAAAGCTTGCTCTGAGGGGACACTTCTCACGTGGAAAGCAATTTTACACAAGTGGAAGGCTCTGAAGTTGAAGCCTGCTTCTTGTTCAAAACACCCTGGAATGCTTTTCAGAGCCAGGGCTTTCAATACTGTGCTGATGGGCAAGGAAAATGGTCACAGAGTTCATTGTCTTAACCCTTAAATAAGACTGTGGAAGGGAGTTCGTGGTTATCAGGTGCCTGTGAGGTTTTGGCTGCTCTGCAGGAGTTTCCAGAGCCCTGGAATGGTGTCACCGTGCTCTGGACCACTGGGAAATGGCTGTCACATGTTTCTGTCACCTCTGCTGGAGGCAGAATTCTCTGGAAATTGCCCAGGACCTCATGGGATGAGCTCAATGTTCCCTCTTCTCCTGGGTGTGCTGGAGCCACACGAGGCCAGGGCCAGGTCCTGGCGACCCCAATGCCCCAGGGGCCACCCCAGAGGGGCCTCGGTGGCCACAGGGGCTCCCCAGTCCTGCTGGGCTCACAGACACTGGGAGAGCTGGAAATGGGAGCACTCCCTGCTGCTCAGTGCCGGGAATGGGCAGTGCCTGCTCGGGCAGGGCAGCAGCTGGAACAGGGATGGCAGGGGGACAGGATGGGGACGGCAGGGGGACAGCAGTGGGACAGCACGGGGACAGCACAGGGATGGCAGCACAGGGACAATGCGGTAATATGCACATTTCCATCATGGAAAAGGAAAACAGAAACATAGCTTGAGGCTGCTTTATCCTTTTTCATTCCCACGAGACTCCCTGGATGTGTGAGATGGAAATGTGGCTGCACACAGTGGAGGGGATCAGGAGCAGCGTTTGGGCTCTCCCCAAGGGCTGCCAGCCCCTCCGTGCTGTGGGAGCTGTCCCAGCCCTGCAGGCGCAGCCAGGGCTCAGGGGTCCCACAGCCCTGCCAGGACCCGGCCATCACACGCTCCAGAGCCTCTGTCAGGAAGGTTTGTAATTGCTCGAGGAAGGACATACCCACACGGGTATTCCCTGATGGATTCCCTTTCTTTAGGATGTTTATGTAAATAATATTATTTATTTAGAAATCCAGAAGCTCCCTGTGTGCCTGGGGGTTTGCTGCACCGTTCAGCATTGAGATTTTTATCAGAATTCTTCTCAAACTCCGTAACAAAGGATAGGGAAAGGACCACATGGACTCTGGAACTCTGTAGATTTGGGGCTTCACTGAAACCCTGGAGAAGGTTCCCGAAGTCCCCGGGGACACCTTCCTGTTTGGGGCTGCAAAAACCCAAATCTTCAAAGCCGAGTCCTGTTGAGTCAGCGCTGAACATTCGGGTAGCAAAGGCGTTCAGTGTGATGTGAGGAGATGGTCACTGTGAGATCAGCACCAATTAATGTCCCCTGGGCATTAATGTCCCTCCTGTGGCACCTCTCAGGGTGCTGTGAGGTGTGGGCAGGAGCATCCCAGCTTCCAGCTGCCCTTCCAGGGCTGTCCAGGGCTGCTGTGCCTGGAGGCTGAGGAGGTTTTCCTGGGCATTCCCAGCTCTGGCCCCAGTGCCCCAACCCCACATTTCTGTGTCTGTCACCTTGTCCTGCTTGGACTGTCTCTTCCCTGCAACAACTGCAGCAGCCAAGCCCAGCCCTCCCAAGGATGCCAGAGCACCCCTGGGTGCCCTGGATCCCTGCCCAAGGCCAGGATGGACACTGGGGCTGGGGGGTGGTGACAGGTGTCCTGTCCAGTTCCAGGCTGGACACTGGGGCTGGGGGGTGGTGACAGGTGTCCTGTCCAGTTCCAGGCTGGACACTGGGGCTGGGGGGTGGTGACAGGTGTCCTGTCCAGTTCCAGGCTGGACACTGGGGCTGGGGGGTGGTGACAGGTGTCCTGCCCAAGGCCAGGATCCTGGGGCTGGAGCTGGCAGGAGGGTGCAGGCGGGTGCTGAGTCCTGCTGCCTTCTGTACCCTCTGGTGCAGCCTGGCAGGCAGCTCAGCACAGCACCCCCATGTGTACCATAAAACTGTGAATTGTCCTCTTTGGAAGGGGTTCATTAGGAAGATTAATGAGGTATTATTTTTCCCTCATTCACTGTCGTGATACAGAGGGGACACAGTAATTTTCCCAGCTGTGCACAGCAGCGATTGCTCCTCTCCAGGGTTCCGGCAGCGCTGCGTTGTCATCAGTTAAACTGCTCAATCTTTGCAAGTGTTATTTGTCAGCTTAATTAGCCCTAAAGGAAGCACTCGTTTTAAAATGAGACAACAGTTTTGTTTTTCCCTGAGAAAGACATAATGTTCTTAGCAGAGGCAACTTGTTTAAATAAAAAAGCCTTTAAGCTGGGTTTTGTATCAACCCTAAGAATGATTTTTGGGTTGTTCCTCACCCTCAGCCCCGTGCTTGCCTGCACCCTGTCCTCACCAGGGCCCCATCAGTGCCCGGCACAGCAGGGAAGGTAAAACATCTCCCTGGAGAACACGGGCCACGCTGGAATTGCCTCCTGGCCAGCGCTCGGTTCACAGAATCCCGGGATCACTGAGGTCCTGGACCATCCAGTCCCAGCTGTGCCCCATCCCCACCTTGTCCCCAGCCCAGAGCTCTCAGTGCCGCCTCCAGCCCTTCCCTGGGCACCTCCAGGGGCAGTGATGCCAGCTGGGACGTTTTCATCTTTGGTTTATAGCAGAAGAACTCAGAATTGCTTATTTCAGTGCTCTTCCAGGGTAAAAAGTTCAGAAGGAGGCTTGGGAAAAGCCACAGGAAGCCCTGGCGGGGTGAGCGATGTTTGGTCCAGACTCGTATGAGCACAAGAATCCCTTCAGCTCCAAACAGCAGCTGAGTGAGGTTTTGGGTAAAATTAAACCGTGGAAGGGGGGGAGCTCGATGAAGGGATCAGTAACCAGAGCTGTGCCCCTACTGCCAACCTGAGGGAGAGAGCTCCCACAGACTTGCTTCTTCAGAAAATCGCATGGTCTTTTAAAAAACCCCAAAAAACCCCAACAACCCCCCCCCCAAGAAACTGTATTTTAGAAACCCTGTTCTACCTGAACATTGCATTTCAAGGACAATATTCATGGAATATTTCAGTTCAGGAGCTGGTCTGTCATTAGGATCCCAGCTCTGCCTATTTTTCTTATTTATTATTATTATTATTATTCACCCAGGATGTAACAATTGGGTTTCATTTGGGAGTTTTTTATGTTGTGCTTTCGAACAGCAGGTTTCCAGCTGGGATGGTTTGTGTGTGTGTTGTGTCCTTGCCAGGCTGGAGCTCCTGGAAGTGCCATTCCCCATGTGTGGGGATGGCTCTGGCAGCCCCTGGGCTCTGTGTGTGTGTGTGTGTGTGTGTGTGTGTGTGTGTCTGTGTGTGTGTGCTCTGTGTGTGTGTGTGTGTGTCTGTGTCTGTGTGTCTGTGTGTGTGTGTGTGTGT
>NW_005087571.1:15066707-15097902 GCF_000331425.1 Pseudopodoces humilis | reverse complement strand
GAGAAGAGAAGAGAAGAGAAGAGAAGAGAAGAGAAGAGAAGAGAAGAGAAGAGAAGAGAAGAGAAGAGAAGAGAAGAGAAGAGAAGAGAAGAGAAGAGAAGAGAAGAGAAGAGAAGAGAAGAGAAGAGAAGAGAAGAGAAGAGAAGAGAAGAGAAGAGAAGAGAAGAGAGAAGAGCAGTGAGTGGGTTTGGGGTGGGCTCTGCTGCAGCAGCCACACAGCACCAGATTTCTCATTTAGCAGAGAAAAAAAATCTCATCTAATCCCTTTTGATGTCTTCTGTGGTCTAGGACTATGTGAAAATATTTAACTTCCATCTGAAAATACATAGAGAAAGTTAATTTAATATATCACTTAAAGAACAGGTCATTGTACACTCAACTCTCTGCCTCATTAAGGCATTAAGAGCTTAATTTTGGGCTTGAGCTGGGATTTGGGAGAGCAGAGCCATTCCCAGCCTCCAGGGTCAGGCCTGCAGAATCTCTCCATTAAAATGTTAATATTTTATTAAAAAGTATCAATTGAATATTGGCACTTTCAAAAACATTGCAGAAAACGCAGCTTGCCCTAGACCGTTCTCAGGCTGTGCTGTTGCCTACGGATTTTGAGATGCTTTTCTTTTCTTATTGTTTTCCCAGATTTAGAAAAGGTCTTTCTTCACTATGGCTTTCTGAAGGAGGTAGGGTTCAAACCCGAATTGCTGTTGTAGGAATTTTAAATATTTTAGGAGTGTTCTGTACTGCTCAGTTCAGACCATTGTTTTTGAGATCTGCCACAGTGGCAGATCCTGCACGGAACATTTTTGTCTCCTTCTGAAGATAGTATCAATCACGTCTGCTCCTGACAAGCCCTGAGGAGAAGAACATTTATCAGTATCTATTAGAACAGCCTAAAAAAATTCTAGAAATGACATTTCATAGCGAGGGTACGATCTGGTTGGAAAATAGCAGAAGTTTGATGCTTTCCCTCAAGAATCCTGTGCTGCCTCCTTATATAGCTGCTGTCATCACGCCCTCCTCACACCTCACTCCTCTGACTTCAGGAGATGCTTTTTATACATCCCCACGTCAAGGCAGGGGGAAGTTTCCAAATGGGGCGTGAGCAGGAGCCAGAGCCCCCGGCCCCAGGGACTGAGCCCACGGCTTCTGCCGCCTCCTCCTCTGTCCCCCGCCCTGGGCAGGGGCTGGAGCGGGGATCTGGGGGCTTTTGGGGGTGCTGGGCAGGCCCAGGGGTGTCCCCAGGGCAGGGGAGGCACCCACAGGGTGCCCGGAGCAGCTGGGGCTGTCCCTGCATCCCTGGCAGTGCCCAAGGCCGGGCTGGACACTGGGGCTGGGAGCAGCCTGGGACAGGGGGAGGGGTCCCTGCCGTGGCTGGGGGGGCTCTGGGGGGGATTTGGGGTCCCTTCCCCCCGGAGCAGGCCGGGGTTGGTGTTTCTGTGGCACGGGGAGGGACACGGCAGTCCCTGGGGACAGTGTCCCTGGGGCAGCACTCACAGCACTCCCAGGACTGCCCAGGCCTTTCTGTGCTGAAATTGGACACCACGTACATTTGTCTGTAACACTAAAACCTGTAGGCCCATTAAAGCAGATTATGCACTAATAATTATGCAAATATTCCTTCAGCGAAGCTATAAAAAAATCTCATGAAGATTTAGCACATGGCTATTAGGGGAGAGGAATATGTGGCAAATGAAAATGAAGATTGTCATTAACTTTAAGGAGTTCGGGGAATTTTTTTTGCTATCATTTAAATCCATGATTTGGGATGTCTTTGCAGATTTAACCTGGAGGAGATGATTACTCATAATAGTGCTAAAATACAGCTGCAGGATGGAAATCTGCTCTTCCTGGAAAAGAGAGCTCACCTGCTTTGTCCTTTTAGAAAGAGCTTAAGTACCGTGTTAGGGCATTTGTAAAAAGCAGAATAACATTTGTATTCCCATCAGGCAGCCCTAAAGGGAATATCCATGCTCCTGTTCCAGGACAGGGGTCAGGGTGGGGAGGAACTGCCAGGCTTTGGCCACTCCAGTGCCCTGCCCTGAGCTGTGGCTGGAGCAAGGAGCCTGCTGCCCTCAGCCCAGAGCATTCCACTGGGCATCAAGGGATAAAATATTGGCTGAAGAGACCACCCAGAGGAGAAAATCCTGTTGAATGTATTGAGGTTGGGTTTGGCATCCAGATATAATGCTTTGTTCTTTATTAACCTTAAACCTTCAGGGCTCTGGAGGTACCACAGTGACAGGAGGTCTTCAGAGCTGAGGGATCCATCCTAGCAGAAATGAAAAAAAGCAGTTTTTTCATTCTGCTTGGGCACAGTGACACCAGAACAGCTAAAGAGCATTTGAGGGGCTCTGGGGCCCTGCCCCAGCCCGAGGCACAGAGGAGCCTGCAGCACCCTCAGACAGGCTGGGCTGGCTCCTTCACTGTGCAGAGGGGCAGGGCCAGAGCTGGAGGCAGCAGCAGAAATGGTGTTTGTGTCTCAGCAGGCCCTGGGCTGTGGCACCCAGCACCTCCTCTCCTGTCCCTGCCTGTCCCCCTGCACCCCTCGCACCCAGGGCTGCCCACGGGGAGCCAGGGGGTGGCTCCTGGCCAGCACCAGGGGCAGGTCAATGGTCCTGATGAATAATTATCAATGTTTTATACTGTTAAATTTCATCTTAATAATGACACAGATATATATATAGAGATACATAGACGATGATCGATATAGATATATATAGAGATATATAGATGATAGATAGATAGAGATAGATAGAGATAGAGATAGAGATAGAGATAGAGATAGAGATAGAGATAGAGATATAGATATAGATATAGATATAGATATAGATATAGATATAGATATAGATATAGATATAGATATAGATATAGATATAGATATAGATATAGATTAGATATAGACATAGATATAGATATAGATATAGGTACAGACTTGTTCTCTTGGCCTAATGATGAAAATAAAAGCTCTCAGCTCCACGAGTAGAGCCATTGATTTTAGCACTGGTAATAGCCATAAGCCACTATTCCCAACACATTATGTGAAAATTGCACATATTAGATGTCTTTATTGGACTTAAAAATAATTAGGGTAGCTTAATAACAACTTCAGTAGCAGAGGCAGGAGCACAGAGAAAGCAGAACTCACATTTTGCAGGTGTTCAGCTGGGCCAGAGCAGGATGAGGTTGAGGGTGGATGTCTGGGGGTGAATGTCTCTGGGTTTCTGCTCTGTGGAGGTGCAGCCAAGGGCAGCACTGGTGCCATCAGCCCATCCAGCACGAGGAGCCCTGTCCTGTCACTGCTGGAGCTCTGCCTTTGGTGCCAGGCACGAGCAGAGAGCTGGGGGCAGCACTGCCAGGCCAGGCTGGGCTGACCCAGCTCCTGCAGGGTGACCGTGTCCCTTTGTCCCTGGATCAGGGATGCTCGAGGGGCACAGCTGGGGGACCGGCCCTGCCCTGCCCTGCCCATGTCCCCGGGCTGGGTCCCCAGGGTGGCACCACCCAGGTGTCGGGGCTGTGGCCAGGGCTGGGATGTCAGAGCCAGGGCTGGGATGTTTAATCCAGGGCTGGGATGTTTAATCCAGGGCTGAGATGTTTAATCCAGGGCTGGGATGTTTAATCCAGGGCTGGGATGTCAGAGACAGGGCTGGGATGTTTAATCCAGGGCTGGGATGTTTAATCCAGGGCTGAGATGTTTAATCCAGGGCTGGGATGTTTAATCCAGGGCTGGGATGTTTAATCCAGGGCTGGGATGTCAGAGCCAAGGCAGGAATGGTCCTGTCTCGTTCTGTTCCACAGCTCAGCACATCCAGCTGCTCCAGCCCATTTCCACTGAGTGCTGAGCACTTCTGACAGCCCAGCACCGCCTCAAGCTGGAAAGCTTCTGCAAACCCTTCCCAGGCAGTTCAAGGAGTTAAACCCCAAGCAGAGTCGGTCCAAGCTTTTTCTGCTCTCACAGCTCTATTTCATGGACAAGTGGCCATCAAGACAGCACTTCCCACTTCAGTCAGCACTAAGTCCAAAAATCAGGAGTGCTTTTCTCTGGTAAAGACCAAATAAAATTTGCTGGAGGGTTTAGACGTGGCAGCCTGGTGTGGCACGGGCACACCTGCCCAGGGATTTGGGGAGAGGAGCTGGTTTTTGTACCTCCTGCCTGCTGCTTGCTGGCATCCCTGGGACAATATAACCCAAAGCGCCTTGTTTTCTCCTCCCATAAATTTGGCATAATAATAAAAATGCATCTGGAAAGATGCAAAATTTATGCCGTGTAGAGGATGTTTATAGTATTAATGGTTGTAGTGATTTTTTTTAACGAGTCTCTGATGAACCCATTTTTCTCGAGCTTTTCTTTGGGAGGCAGCTCATTAAGATGCAGTTTAATTGCTGCAAATTTTTGCTTTTCTTGCTGCACTTTAAAAATCCTGAGAGTTTTGGTATTCTCTTGGAGCCATTAATGACATTTGTGTCATCCCAGCCCTGCTGGGTGACTCAGTGTCACTCCCAGGGCTGGGGCACCGCAGGGCACACGCGGGACGTGACGAGCTCGGGGCTCCTCTTCCCTCGGAGCTCAGGGGACGTTTTCCCCTCCGTTCCATTTCCATGGGCGGTGGTCTCTGGGGGAGGATTCCCAGGGGCTGCCAGGGACAGGCTGAGGGTCTGCAGCCCCCCTGTGCCAGGGACAGTCTCTGTAAACGCCCGCGACCGCGTGGCCCCGCTCGCGCAGACAACGCCAAATGCCGCTTTTGTCTTTGGTCGATTTTTATTTATCAATAAAACAATAATACAAAACATGGGAAACATCTGCATTAAATACAGACTTGCTGATACTGTGCCAGTTTTTAACCTGCTGTATTTACAGAGTTCTCCCTGCAGAGCCCTGGGCACAGGAGCGGGGCTGGGGCAGCACCGGGAGAGCGGCAGAGCGACAGCGAGGGTCCTGAGCCCCCAGCCCAGCCCCGAGCCCACTCCTGCAGCAGGTTTGCTCCTTGCCCTGCCTCAGGACAGCCCAGAGGATGCCGGGCTCCTCACCCCAGCCTGCCCTGGGCACCCTGGAGGGAGAGGCTGAGCTCCTCCTGTGCTCGGCTCTGGGGCACGGCAAGAGTTGAGTCCCATCCTGGCAAGCCCACCATGACCTGCAGGGTCACCCCCACACCTGCCTGCCCAGGGAGCAGAAGGGGTGACAGGGACTGGTCCCAGGTGCCAGGTGCTGGGACAGCTCAGCATTTTGGGGGCTGCAGTTGTCCCTGGGAGGGGGGGCCCTCTCCTCTGGAAAGGCTTTGGGCAAGCTTTGAGTGTGCCTCTTCTTCCCGGGCGCTCGCCCTTGTGGCAGCAGCGGGCAGAGAGCGAGGCCAGCCCAGCCCAGGGCTGCCCACCCTGCTCCCAGCCAGAGATACACACGTGGTGGGGAGATAGATAGATAGATAGATAGATATTTCTATATATATAAGCTCTCTTAATTATATAGTTGTAAGGCAGATTAAAATAATGTTCTGAGATCACCTGGTATCAAAGGGAATCTCCTCCTTCCCATGCACATCAGCCCGTGCTGCGTGGGGGAGGTAATTACATCCGCAGTAATTATTGTGCAGGTGTTCTACCCCAAAACCCACTGCTCTTTCACATCTGCCCTGACACGAAAAGCAGACAAGACAGTGCTCACAAGTGCTCAGAACAACCAAATTCAGCTTCCTGCTCCAGAATGCGAGCGAGCAGCCGTGGAGGTGAGCCCTGCTCGGGCCAGGGGGGTGTCTGGGCCAGGAGAAGAGCTGTCACCAGCCAGGGCCACAGCAGCCCCCGCGTGTCCTCCTCCCGTGGGACCTGGCTGGGTGAGAGATGGAGCCTGAGACCCAGCCCAGCCAGAGGGAACAGGGCAGTGAGCCCCGGCTCTGCCCAGAAACAGCAGCAGAAGGGTCCCCTCAGCTCCCCTGCGCTGTCACCCAGCCCCTGGGCTCCAGACAGGGGTGATCCGTGGGGAGAAGCTCGTCCCAGAGCTGGGAGGGCACTTCAGGGACACAGGGCAGGAGGCTCCTGCAGGGGCTGGGCCAGGACAGAGCCCTGGCATCACCCGGCTGGTGGCACTGCCAGCGCCGGGCTGGTGGCACAGGGAGCTCAGTGAGCGTCCCCTCGGCACTGGGGGACACAGCTCCAAACCTCAGCCTCCCTCGAGTGCAGCAGCACCCAAATCCCGGCTGTGGGGAGGCACCACCTGGGGAAAACGCTGCCCAAATGGACCTCTCACCTTCTCCCAGGAAGGGACCGCTGGAAAGGGCTTCCTCCCGGCCACAGCCAAGTACTGCAGATTCAAAATAATGGTAACAAACCCAGAAATAAACTGGGAAAACCCCGCTGCTTTCAAGGGAGGATAACTCCCAGCCAGCAGGGAGGGAAGTGGTTACACGAGCCCATGCTAAATCCCTGTGAGCAAGCAAGCCTGGATGCATCCATGGATGCATTTCTGTGTCTGACAGCTGAAGGATACCAGCTCCTCTCTCCCAGTCTGTGCCCTCCCAGAGCTCTGGGATGGCAAACACAAACCGGCTACAGCTGTGAGCCCCCAGCACCCCAACCCAGGGCCAGCTCTGTCCCATCCCAGGGCCAGCTCTGTACCAACCCAGGGCCAGCTCTGTCCCAACCCAGGGCCAGCTCTGTCCCATCCCAGGGCCAGCTCTGTCCCATCCCAGGGCCAGCTCTGTCCCATCCCAGGGCCAGCTCTGTCCCAACCCAGGGCCAGCTCTGTCCCAACCCAGGGCCAGCTCTGTCCCAGCAGCGATACCAGAGCAGAGGCAGCAGCAGCAGCCTCCCTTCCCAGCTGGCAGGCTCTGAAAATGGCATTTTTAGCTCTTGTAGCACAGCCACCCGCTGGGGGCTGCCCCACGGACCACCCCACGTGCTCAGGGCACAGCTGGGACTTCATTCATCCCATGGGGACTTCCTCTCTCTTTCCTGGTGCCCTTTGCACCAGGGAAATACAGCAGGCTAAAAGCTACAGGGTTTTTTCACATACCACAGTAGAAACAGTAACCGAGTTATATTTGTCAGAGTCACAGTAGTTTATGCATATTTGCTATTCACAGACTGCAGAATATTGCCAATAACCTCACTGGTGGGACTGACAACACGGATACATGCATTCAGGTGAGACCATTAGCAAGGATGTCTATACTGTATTAAGCACATTCATTTTTTTAAACACCTTCCAGCAAAATCGATTCCTTTAAATTTGTAGTTAAAACTTTTTTTTTTTTTTTTTTCCACAATTACGCACAAAAGAACCTGTAAACAGTTTGACATTACACTTATGTACAAGTGAACCACGTTGGAAAGTCGAGAGGTAATTCAGTGGGTGCCACTTAATCTAAATCAATGTGCAACAGACTGACTCAGCCTCGGCGAAGTCATTTAGTGCTGAATGAGGTCCGAAAATGTAACGTAAGCAAGGCCCCGAGAGATCCCAGCGGCACCAGAGCCCCTCTGCATCCCGAGGGCTGGGAAACATTGCACTGGCAGCACCCCAGTGCAGCCCCAAGGCCTGGGGCCCGGCTCTGCCATCCCCTGGGGACGGCCAGAGGGGACCACGGGGACATCACCTCCCTCTGCC
The DNA here is from genome assembly GCF_000331425.1 of Pseudopodoces humilis. The sequence goes on along the minus strand of NW_005087571.1, from coordinate 15,090,311 downwards.
CCAACAGCAGCCACGGAGCCAGCTGGGCCCTGCCACCCTCCTGCTTCACCTCGCTCATTTTCTCTGTGGAACTCTGAATTCGTGTTTGCTTCAGCATTGCTATAGTTTAAAATCTGCAATATCCTACTTATAAACGGATTTTTTAGCTAAGTGACATCAATGCCAAGAAAAATAAAGAATGTCTTTTTATAATATAAATAATTTAAAAGTGCTTTTTCTTCTTTTGTTTTTTTTTTTGTTTGTTTGGTTTTTTTTGTTTTTTTTTTTGTTCTTTTACTATTAATCTACAAAACCCCGTTGGGGCATAAACTATCCATAAGACTGGACAATTATTTTCTACCATGATACACATGGGGCCTTATGCATAAAGTACTCTGAAAGTCAAGTCCGTACTCGCAGTGCTGGGGGGCTTGGGGAGGGGGCTGGGGGTCCCTCCAGCCTCGCCAGGGCTGGGACAGCAGGGTGGGACACGGCTGAAGGACTCGTGATGGCCACTGCCAATAAAACCCAACCTTGCCTCTCCTTCAGCCCACAGCCTGCAAATGAAATTAATAAATGGACCCAGCCAACTTAAACCCAACCCGCTCTCCAGGCTGTGCAGCCCCTGTGCTGTGTGTGCAGACGGTTTAGGGACAGAACAAAACCATCTGTTCCCCAGGGGTCTGTGGAAATGACACATTCTCTGTGTCCCCCGAATGCTGAGTCCTGCTCAGGTGTCTCAGGGGGGTTGGGGTGGCAAAGCCCCTGGAAACTGGGAATTCTGCTGCTGGGAGCTGAGTCTCAGTCCCACTGCAGTCAAGGGAAGTTTTCCAAATAGTTGCAACAGAACTTGGTCTTTGTTACTGGTTGATAGTAGCTCCAAGTCCAGTTTTCTTCCCAGATATTTTAGAAAGAATAAAGTACTCCACGAGCAGAGTTAATTTTGGCTTGCTACAAAACCTGTCCTAGGCAGCCACATGGGTTCTCTCACGGAAACCGAGTCCAATTGGAGTAGGACATGCTTTATAGCCCAAAGGTCTCTCCCAGGCAATCTCAGTTTCCTTCCTGCCCTGTGCTTCATCTCCCTCCCTTCCCAGCAGGGAGCGAGGGGCCGGGTGTGCTGAGCACTGGCCACGTTCCCCTGCAGTGCCCTGGCTCTGCGGTGCCACTGCAGCCCCCACCCGCTGCAGGGTGTCCTGCCCTGGGCACAGCCACGGCTGCCACGTCCCACACAGCCAGAGCAGCCTCCCCAGAGAGCCACCGGCCCCTGCCCGTCACCTGGGGTGGCTCTGTCCCCACCCGGGGTGGCTCTGTCCCCACCCGGGGTGGCTCTGTCCCCACCCAGGACAGGGGTGCCCGTGCAGCTGTGCACCCCTGTGTGCATGGCACTAACGCTGGGATCTCCAGGGCCCATGTGGGAGGTCACCCTCCTGCCACCGTCCCGGTGCCTGCGGAAGGTTTGGTTGCTCCCTCCTGACCCACCTGGACTACGGGGCCATGGTGGAGCAGCATTTCCAGCTCCCCTGCTCTCCTGGGGCTCCTCTGCGGCACTGCCAGGTGTCCCCACCCCTGTCCCAGGGGGGGCACAGGGAGGTGCCCCAGAGGTGCTGGGGGTGCTGTGGGGCACTGGTGGTGGTGCAGAGGAGGGAAGGAAGGGAGCTCCGGGCAGCAGTGGGGACGCTGGGCAGAGCTGCTGACCCCTCCAGGGGTGTGAGAGCCCCCAGCACCGCCCGGTGTCCCTGCGTTCCACCTACAGCCCCCCAGTGCCTCTGAGCAGCACAAAACCTGCCAGCACAGCCCCGGCTCTGCACAAACCACTCCCAAAACAGCTGTCCACGGGGTCAGAGCAGAAGCAGGTCCCTCAGAGATGCAGCAGAACGCACACAAACACACACGGGCACGGGCCCCACACCTGGCACTGCCCCAACCCGGCCCCAGCCCAGGCTGGGTTTCCCGGCAGGTTGGTCCTGCCTGTTACTACCGAAGTTTAAGACCTTTATTTCTGTAGCAATAACCATTTCATCTCAAACTGGAGACATGAAGGCCACATAAATCAAGCCCACTTGGGCACGTTTCATTTGGTCTAATTTTCCCCCAGTTATTAATCACGGAGCAATCCCGTGTCCCTGGGAACACCCACACCCAATGCCTGCTCCTGCACCCAGCTCACAGCACAAGCAGCTGGGGTTCTCGGGAGACAGGGAAAGATCTGGAGTGAAAGCACGAGGTTTTAGCTGCAGTCTCCTGCCAAGGAACAAAGGTGACCTGTCCTAAAGCCCTGCTGGAAATCCAGAGGAGAGCCCTGTCTGTTCCCCAGTTCTTGCTTCAGAGCAAGGGGCAGGGGTCCCAGGGGGACAAGATGCAGGAAATGTTGAGTAGGGAGAGAAAAATGCTGTAAACTAACCATGAAATAACTAAGCAGGGCCGAATCTGTGGGGCTTGTATAAAACATTGATGTCCGTGGGAAGATGCGCCTTCAGAGCCTGTGAGTAGAGGGTGGCACAAGAGGCGGGCCTGAATCCCGGTGGGAGGGAGTGTCCTGAACCCTGAACTGGCTCTAAAGCACAATCCTGGGAAGTGCCGAGTCTCTTCGCTGAGCATTTCCCAGGCAGAGCTCCTCCTGCCCCCACTGAGGGGTCCCAGAGCTGACCCCAGCTGCACATCCCAGCCCTGCTCCTGCTTGTCGATCCCTCTGGACAAGTATTGCTTCCTCTTTTGGCTGGTAAAAGGTGCCCCCGCCCCCAGACACCACCGTGGGCTCATGGAGACCTCAGGTGTCCCCGTCACCCCCGTCCCAGCCCGGCATGATGGCACCAGGGTTCCTCCTGGCTGGAACTGCAGCAGGATCGCAGGGAGAACCTGGGCAGGCAGGACAGCATCTCTCCCACAGCAGCTGCTGGAATTCAGGCGGGGGAAGCCCTGGAACCTGCAGGACACTTACCGAGCGTTCTGTGTTACCAGCGCCGTCACTGACCACAGTTTTATATTCATATATATATCTATATATATATATAAATCTTCTTCCTGTGCTTTAGAAACAAATGATTGATCCCAGCTGCTCTAGCTGGTTTGTCCCCAGCTGTGGCCTCCACAGCTGGAGCACTGTTCCATCCCTCTCCACGGCTGCCCTGGCCCCTCTCTGGCTGTCCCCAGGCCTGTGCCAAGCCCTGCCCCAGCTCTGGCCAGCCCGTGCCCCCTCCCCAGCCCGACCCCTCTGCCCTTCCTGGGCTGGGCAATGCAGGGCCAGCCCAGCCCTGCCCATCCCTGGGCTCTGGGGACACACAGGGGACACAGGCACGGTGCCGCCACGGCCCTGGCACCGCTGGCACCTGCGGGAGGGGACGCAGGGGGCTCCTCCTGGCACAGCCCTGCTCCCACTGCAGCTCCCCACGGCACAGCCCCCGGGCGGGCTGGGGACCCGGTGCCCGCTGTCCCTGCCTGCTGTCCAGCTGCTCCTGGACACACACCTGGCACCTGCAGGAGGGAACATCCTCCCCAGCATCCCTGCACAGCCCACAGCCATCCCCGGGGCTTTCCAGCGGGGACAGAGCGCCGCCAACCCACGGGCACCCAGAGCCTTGGGAAACACGAGAGGTGTGGGCAGCACACGAGGGACAGGAGCATCCCAAACAAACGGAATAGTTTGCTGATGGTAACACAAAGCCACAGACTGCGCCCTGGTCTCCCCTGGGACACATTTACAGTGCCCCAGGGACGGGGGAGGCCTGGCAGGGGCAGCAGGAGAGAGACAGGGAGATGGATTTCTACTCAGTTCAGCCCTCAAAGGCCTGGAGAAGGAACGGGACATCCACAGACTATAAAAAATGCTCTTTTCTGAGAAAGTGCAGTTATAAGGAGAGAGCCAGAAAATCTTTAAGCAGTATATATTGATATATATATATACATATATATATATACACAGAGATATATATATATACACATATATATATATATATGCACATATATAAATACACATGCTTAAACTGCCGGGGCAGAGCTGGGGCTTTGTGCTGTGCTCCTCCCTGCGGCCACGTGTGCTCCGAGCAGGATCCAGGAGCCCTCAGCACCCTGCCCTGCCTGCTCTGGGGCCACGCCAGCATCCCTTGGGGAGGGCCTGCCTGTGCCCTTAAGGTTCTCAGCTTGTGTAAGACTCCGGGTTTACAAACAAAAGCGTTTGTCATTGTGCTTCCAGGACTGCAAAAATATCGTTCCCCTACGACTGGAAATGTTAAGGTGAAATAGGCAAATTAGGCAGTACTAGAGATGGATTTTGGTTTTGGTGACCTAACAAATAGTTATTGTTGGGAATTACTTCTGTGTCGCTCAGGAGCTGGCTCTCCCCGCCCGCAGCCTAAAGGTGGTACTTCCGCAGCAGTTCGGATTGCCAGGGGTGCTTCCTCTCGGGAAACCTGTCTGGGATTTTGATTTTGAGGAAATCCTGGATACATTTTTCCAGCTCTTCCTCGATGGAGAGCTTCTCCTTCACTGCCTTTTTCTTGCTGGAGTTGGACTCGCGGGAGCCGGAGGTGAGAGTCCGGAGCAGGTCGCTCTTCCTGCGGATCTCAGACTGCTGCAGCAGCTGCACCGGGCCCTTCTTGGCCGGCCGGTCCAGAGTCTGAATGTTGGGCTGGCGGGTGACAGGCCCGCAGATGACGGTCTCCTGCGGGGAGCTGGCCTCGGACTGGCTGTCACAGCTCGACGTGGACAGCTCGTTGCAGGACGTGCCGCTCTCGCCCTCCTTGTCGCCCTTGCCGTTCTTGCAGCAGCAGTCGCAGTGGGACGAGGACCAGCGGGAGGGCTCGCCTGCAGGGGACAGAGAGCCCGGGGTTACGGCAGCTCCAGACCCCCCCACACACCCCAGGACAGGCTGCTGAGCCCCCCTGGACTGCCGGGGCAGCCACGGGAACCCCGCAGGGACCTGAACATCCCCCGGGACCCGACAGCAGCTGCTCCTCCGTCCACCCCGCTGCCATGTGCCGCTCACAATCCAGAGTGGGCTGAAACTTCTCCTGAGATCCCCCGGGAGAAACCACCACCGAGAATCTGACAGGGCAGGTGTGGCTGGAGCCCCCCTGGCTCTGCAGATGCCGTTTGCTCCCTGGGGCTCCACAGCAGAGCCTGGCGAGCAGAGACAGAGCCCCTGGTGCATCCAGCACCGGCAGCCTCTGTCCTGCCAGGGATCGCCCCCCACACGCCCTTCCCTCCCCAAACCCCAACCCTGCCCCCCAGAACAGCCTCCCGGCACACGAGCCCTGCTCACAGCCACACCACAGGCTCTGGGTCCTCCCTTTGCCTGAGCCCAGGCTCGGGAAGCCCAGGACAGGGACAATTCCCGATCCGAGGCTGTTTTCCAGCTGGAGCCGTGCCCAGCCGCAGCAGTCCGTGAGCAGGGGAGGGCTGGCACCGGGACCAGCTCCGTGCCCAGAAAGGTCAGCTGGAGCATTCCCTGCCCTGGGAATGGGCACTCCCAGCTCCTGCAGAGCCACCACAGCCCCTGCTCTGGTGTGACAGGAGCCACGGGCTGTCCCCAGCGGCACAGCCGGGCCCGAGGCTCTCCCACAGCAGGACAGGGCTGCAGGAGGGGCAGGGAACGGGCATGGCGTGGCTGGAGCTGCAGCTCCACCCTGGGCTGGCAGCGGTGATGGGACACAGGGTGACAGGGACACACGGTGACCGGTCACAGCTGCACCAGAGCTCCTGTGGGGCCAGCTGGCGAAACTTCCTCACACCATGGACTGAGGTGACTCTTTGCTGCTCTGCCCCTGCTCCACACCCCCATCAAAGAGTGGGGAAAAAGAAGGAAAAAGAGAAATAGGTGTTGGTGCCAGTTCAGAGCCCTGAGCCGGGGAGCAGAGCCTGGGGACGGGGATGTGAGCTCTGCCCTGCTCTCCTGTGTCTCCATCCTCACCCAGCCTGGAGCACAGTGCACACAATTTACAGGAACAATTTACAGAAGTCAGGAAGGCTCCTCATCTCCTCCTTCCTCTTCCTTGTCAATGATGAAGGAGTCTCTCAGTCTGGGAGCTGCAGGGCTTATCTAATTTACAGACTCACTTCAAAGCTGCCCTGTGTCTTGTCTGAAAACAGTCAATAATGGCTAAATTGAAATTTTTTATCAATTTCTAGGCTTGGACAGAGGCATTATGAACTGAGCCCCTGTAAAACCCTGACCCACGTGCTCTGAGAGCACTTCCAGGAGCTGTGTGGATTCCAGCTCCTTATTGCAGCTGATGGCCAGGGCACTGCTGGGACGGTCAGTGGAACTCTGCACACAGTCCCAGGCCACGGACACCCCTCTCCCTGCTGGGACTTGGAGGCTGTCACACAGCCCCAGGAAGGTTTGGAATGGAGGGGATGTTAACCTCACTGCAATCCCCTGCCATGGCCAGGGACACCTTCCAGCAGAGCAGGTTTCTCCAAGCCAGCTTTGAACGCTGCCAGGGATGGGAAAGGCACATCTCCACATCTTCCATGGACTGTGGGCAAGGAGAAGGGATTGAGCCGAGGTGGCAGCTGGGGCAGAGGGACCCACCAGCTGCCACCAGGCACAGCTACGGTATAGACTTCATTACCACAAAACAAGGCTTTTATAAGTCAGTTAAGACCTATTAGATGCTAATTTCACGTAATGAATATTCACCAACAATGGGCACACCGGGGTAAGCCAGGAGACAGAAACGACTTTGCCCCAGTAGAGAGTTTTGTTGGAGTCCAGGGCCGGTGTGGTGGCACAGCTGGGAGCTCCATGGGCTGGGCTGGGCTGGGCAGGGAGCCCACGGCTGCCCACGGGTGCCCAGGGGTGCTCAGGGTGCTCAGGGGTAACCACGGGTGCTCAGGGGTGCTCAGGGTGCCCAGGGGTGCTCAGGGGAGCCCACAGGTGCTCAGGGGTGCCCAGGGGTGCTCAGGGTGCTCAGGGGTGCTCAGGGTGCTCAGGGGTGCTCAGGGGTGCTCAGGGTGCCCAGGGGTGCCCAGGGGTGCCCAGGGGTGCTCAGGGTGCTCAGGGGTGCCCAGGGGTGCTCAGGGTGCTCAGGGGTGCCCAGGGGTGCTCAGGGGTGCCCAGGGGTGCTCAGGGTGCCCAGGGGTGCCCACAGGTGCTCAGGGCTGGGGCTTTGCACAGCTCACACCTGCCCAGCCCGTGTCTCTGCAGAGCTGCTGGGGACACAGGGGGACACAGGGGACCACAGGGACCCAAGAACCATTTCTGTGTCCTGCAGTGCTGGGCAAGCTCCTGCAGAGCAGCCAGGGTGGGCAGGGAGGGGCTGAGCCCGCGACCGCGGCAAAGGAGCATCGCGCTGGCTTAACCACAGCACTCATTAATTAATGTCTAAATGCTTTGAGATCCTTAGATAAAAGTGGCTAATTAATTCTGGCCTGGCTTTCCTGCTTTCCTCCCTGATCTCAGCACATTTCTCTCCCAGTGCCCTAATTATAATAATTATTATTAGAAGCTTCTGAAGCAGCAGCAAAGCCTGTGATGTATAATTGACATGCAGACCAGCAGCCACCCAGTTTTCCCCTTCTCTCCCTCTTTCCCAACAACCAGGCTGCAAGGAGGGAATGGGAAATCCCTGTGCAGGAGAACAGATGCTGTGAGAAAACCGGGGAGGAGCGAGGAGCTGGGATAGAAACCAAGACTGACAAAAGCCAGTGAGAGATGGCACAGGGACCCTCCCCCAGCTCAGACACCCCTGAGCAGTGCTGGAATTGGGAAATGCCTGGGATGGACAGCCCAGCACAGACAGCCCTGGGGGCACAGGGCAGGACCCTGTCCCCATCCCCTTGTCCCCCAGCTGGCAGTGCCACCCCGGTGCCAGGGGGGGCTGCAGAAACACTCTGAGGGGTCTAAAAGTGCCCCAAGGCCCAGTGCCCAGACATACAATGTTGTCATACTTCAGAACAAATGTTAGAAATTTCCATTCTCCAGGAAATGGAAATCAGGAAAAATTGTCCTGATTCTCCAGGAAATCAGGAAAACTTTTAATTTTTCCTCCTCTTGAATTTGTGCTGAAAGTGCCAGCTGTGAGAGGGCATGCACTGTGATGGGGACTGAGCTCTCCCACAGCACTGCCCTCACAGGCTCCTTCTCAGAATGATGTTCATTCAGTTTATGTTCAGTTGGTGCTTTATTCAGTTTCTGCAGTTTGCACAGCCCTTTTTCCTCAGCTTTGTGGGCAGGCTGGCGATGTTGTCACGGCTGGGAAGGGACAATGTCCCCCAGGCAACAGCTCAGACACATCTGGTGCCCATTTGTGAGGCAGACAGGGATATTTTCTGTATCCAGACACTCATTTACCTTCACGTGTGTGGCTGTACCAACCTCCCAGCCTGTGATCATCACCTGAGCCATTTCCCTCCTGTTCTCAATCCACTCTGATCCATTTATGTTGTCCTCTCACCTTTTATTCCTTTCCCTGCTCCTTCTGCTTTAGGGCTTTGTTGTTGGTTTGATTTATTTCTGTTTCATGCTCCTCTTCCCCTTGCTGTCCCATGATTTCACCTGTCCCCTGCTCTGGGTTTTGCTGTCTCTTCGTCCCTTTCTGTTCTCTGCTGGGCCTCAGTGGGTCCCGTTTCCAGCTCTGATACCCCCGTGCCCAGGGGGGAACGGGGCATCCCCAGCTCGGGGCACCCCTGTGCAGCTCCCATGGCCTGCAGGAGCCCTGGTACCCTGTGCTCCCCACCTTCTGCACCCTCTGCTGGCTCCCAGGGCCCAAGAAGAAGGTGTTGAAGCTTTCAGAGCCGTGCCCTGTTGTTCACGAGGTCGGTGCAGGCTGGGTTCCCCGGCTGAGGACAGCGAGGGTTTGGCTTAGCCCAGCGCTGGGGTGTGCAGGGATGGAGGGGCTGGCACTGATGAGACACCAAGCTCTAACTGGTGTTTAATAAATACATTCTGACTCAGTAATTGGGACAGATTTATCGGCAGAAAGTGCCCGTGTCTAAACGAAATCACCCAGGAAAAGCTGAGGAACAACAACACATTCCAGGCACCGATGGGCTCCAGGACCTGTCCTGGCAGCAGGACGGACACCCCGGGCTTTATTTGCTTTTAGGATCAAGTATCTGCAGTAAAATCTCAGTGAGAGACAAACCTGGGAGGGACTTGGCAGGAACATCATTGGCTGGAACCCTCCCATATGTTCAAAGGCAGCAGTGGGTGGGGGGAGAGGGATCTGGGGAGAGGAACTGGGAGAAAGAGAACCAAGGAGGGAAGGGAACAGACAGACCCTGTGGCTGTTCCAGCCCCCTTAGGAAGCTCACACAATTTTTTACCCTTCTGGGGGCAGCTGGGGACACCTGGGTGCTGCCATCTGATTTGAATTCAATTGAAATTGAAATTAAAATTTAAAATTTCTAGTCCAAAGTGTTTTCCGTTTAAAGATTCTGAACTTGCCAAGCCAATATAAACCCCAGAATTGTTCCCTGGTCTGTCTTGTTTGTGCACGGTGATTTTCAGCCAGTCCCCAGCAGCACACACACTTCCATCGGGAGTCTCCCAGCACACTGTCATTTTATCAGCACTCCTGCAATCTTCCCTAAAACACTTGCTTCTGGAAGTGAACTTCCGTAAGAGTACCAAATTTGTTTGAACATAAAAATAAGTTCCCCAAACGGTGGAGAAAAATAAGAGACCTGGTGTTAAGATACCAGAAGGCGTATTAAATGAGCCAAAATATTTATATAGGGATCTTCTCAAAGTAACATGTGATGAAGTTAAAATTTGGAGAGGAGGGAGCAGCCTGAAGTGTGAGCAGCGGGATGCTGAGACACAGAGCGTGGGGCCAAGCTGGTCCCTGCAGCCATGTCAGACTGTCTGAGGCTGCAGGGACCAGCCCTTACAGACAGCTCCTCGCACTTAGAAACCTCCTCCTGTGGCCAGTGCCCCTCCTGGGCACCGCTGCACTGTGCAAGGAACATTCTGGACTCTGCTGCTGCCCCCCGAGCTGGCCACAACTGCACAGCCTTCCCTGGGAGCCCCAGAGCTCCCCCAGCCCCAGCCTAAATGAAGTTTAGGTTTTTTTCTGCCCACAGCATTGGCTCTTCCTATTCTGCCAAACAAGCTCGGGTATCTTCCTTCTTCCAGTTCAGCCTCGTCTCCTCAAATTTAAGACTTTTCTGAATATGTTTTTTTTAATTTATCAGTGCTATATTAACTCAGTACCCTAACACAGCCTCTCCTTTTGCTCTTTGTTACTTTCAATTGATGCTCAAGACCTTGAAAGTGAAGTTTGATGGAAAGAAAGTGATCTGGGCTAAGGAGAAGGGTTTTCCTTGTCCTCTCTGGGTGATCCCCTGGAGTGACCCCTGGCCAGGCTGAGTGAGTCCCTCTGCTCAGCCAGCAGAGCAGCAAGCACAACACAGGGAAGTGATGCAGGCTTCTCTTATTAAGAAAGATACTCCCATCATGCATTAATGAAATGGTTCAACCAATTAGTCTGAATAATCAGAAAACACTTCCCCTCCCGCTGCCCCAGTTCTGGGATTGCCCACAGGTGCTTTGCAGCAATGCAGGGCCAGCAGAGCCCGGCCCAGCCTGGCCATGGACAGCTCCAGGGATGGGAGCCCACAGCCTCCCTGGGCAATGGAGGGATACTTCCACAGCTAGATGGAACCCCCCCCCCCAGTTTACGTTAAATGAGCCCCGATTTGGACACCTGCTTTAATTAGCAAAGCCAAAGTGTTTATTGTTGCTGCTTCTTGAAGACCTGTGTGTGAAACTGCTGACAGATGGTTGTGGTAATGTGGGAGCCAGGATTCTTGAATTTTTGGAAATTAGAGCTCGTGAACTCAAAAATGCTCTGGAGATCCGAAGCTATCATGTCAGCCTGTGTTGTTCCAATTAATTGCAATCAATCGCTAATTGAGAGCTATTTTAAGACTTGTCATTACTCTGAACATAATGGAGAATAAATTGCATGTTCCCCTTTACCCCCACCACAAATGACATCCGTGCAAAGAAATCTCAGGGAACAGAGGGAAAAAGAGGAGCAGGATCCTGGTTCCTGGTTTCCTCCTGTCCCCTGGCAGGTACGATAGCACAGGAGCTGCCGATTCTGGAGGGGGAGAGATGAGGGCTGAGACAAGGGATCGCAGGCACTTCTTGGGGCTGCACCTCCAACACTTGCCAAGATGGCAGCTCTGATATCTCTGAGTTTTAACCAGCTGGAGCTCAGTTTTCTCTGAGATCCCTCCCAAGCCAAGCTCACTGATTCCCTGACAGCCCTGGGACAGGAAGCACGGCCTGGAAAGGGTTAACGGGGGCAGCAGTCTGGCTTGGCTTTACAGCCAGGGCTCGGAATCCCAGCAGAGCTACTTTGACATGAAAATCAAGTGAGCTCAGTAAGTGTTCAGCAGGAGGCTGGGTGTCCCTGCAGGGACAGCTCTCGGGGCAGGGGGAGCTGGGGAGCGCAGGGACAGCCAGGCTGTCACTCACTGTCACCCACTGATGGGCACAGCTTGACAGGCTGTTCCATCATGGCACCCAGGGAAATCCCCAGGCTGAGAGATAACCAGTTCTTAAATGAGGGGTCGCTGCCAGCAGACAGCCAGTAAGGTAGTTTTTAATCCAGCTACAGTTCTGCAGGTCTTTTCAAGACATTTTATTTTGGATACAGTTGGAAGAATCCCAGCTCTCCTTTTAAAAGATTCAAGTTTCACTTTTTTTCTTCTGATGATTTAATCCCACACTCTCTTCCTTTTCATTTCCCACCTGGCACTCATCTGCACTATATATAAATCTGTCTCCTTGGGTCCTGGCAGTGGCCTCTGCGCGCCACCATCACATGGAGAAACTCACCCCTTTCACCTCCCATTTGTTCTGTTCTTACAGTCGCTCCAGTTTCTTCTCTCTCATCTTTTACTCTCAGTATCAAGTGATTTGCTATTCTTGGAGTATCCTCCCTGCGTCCCTTTGTCTGTGCTCCAGTGCTGTTCCCAAAAGTCACCCTTCCCGGGAGCTGTTCCCAGGGGCTCCTTGGCCAGCCCTCCTGGGCTCTGCAGCCCCGTTCTCCTTCCCCCAGGGTCACCAGCTCCCCTCCCTGCCGTACCAGTCCCTTCCCTTCCGCCCGCACAGCAGGGAGTCACGATGCCATCAATCAATAATTAAGCCGTATAGCAGGGCTATCAATCAATAATTAAGCTTTATAGCAGGCAGTGAGCTGTTACAACACAACTGAAGCGACTCTGTTGAAAAAGGGTGGTGGTGGGAGGAGATTCTTTGAATTTAAAGCAAATATTGCTAAAGGTGAGTGAATGCAGCCCTGCTGCTCGCCCTGGCAGCCTCCCAGGGAGGAGGGGATCCGCTGCCAGGCCCTGCTGTCTCCAGAGGAGGGGTCTCCAGGCTCCCCCATTCCCAGCACACCCTGGCAAAGCTCCCGTGCTGGATGCCACGTGAAGGGCGGCAGGCAGAGCACACCAGCCCTTCCAGCCCTGCCAGCGTGCCCCAGGGCCTGGAAGGGAGCCTGTCCCGTTGGGAGTGGGCACAGCCGCTTGTGAAGCGGCACTGAGCACACCTGCACAGCTGCCAGGGGCTGCAGGAGCGGCTGCAGCCACCAGCCCACAATGAGTTTATTATTTGTTCCCTGCCCCGTTGAGCCCCGTGCTGGCACTGCCCCTGGGCCTGGCTGGCAGCGGCAGAGCAGCAGGAGCAGCTGTTTCTGGCTGGGCACAGTGACATGATGTATGTCCCCATTACAGGGGACACGCACCGTGGGCTGCACCTGGGCCGGCCACAGGGACAGGGCCGAGGGCAGCCGAGCAGCCAGAAATGGCTCTGCTGAGACATCCTGCTGAAAAAGATGCTTATGAAAACAATTACTTTGGAAATTACTTCCCTCTTTCCTGCTCAAAGCCATTACTGATCTCCTAATTAGAGGCTGCTTCGAGGGGAGCATCTGCCTCTTCCCCAGGAATGAGGGATGGGACAAGGGAAAGTGGCCTCGAGGTGCCCCAGGGGAGGTTCAGATCGCATTGCTAGGGAGAATTTCTTCACTGAAAGACTGGTTAAGCATCGGAACAGGCTGTCCAGGGAAGTGGTGGAGTCCCCATCCCTGGAAATGTCCCAGGTCAGGTTGGATGGGGCTTGGAGCAGCCTGGGACTGGGAACAAGCTGATATTTAGGGACCCTTGCAACCCAGGATTGTGTGGTTCTGCAGGCACACGGCAGGAGCCGCCCAGCAGTGCCACAGGGCACCCCCAGTGTATTTGTCCCCTGGGATGACAGTGGCATTCCCCCTGGCCACAGGCACTGACCAGCAGCTGGGTCCTGGCTGCATTTCCCCAGCCTCAGCCAGCTGCAGTGGCCGTGCCGCGGGGCAGCGCTGCCAGCCAGCCAGCCAGCCCCGAGCACCAGGGACACGGGGACAGGAGCTGTCCCCTGGCCTGCCCTGCCAGAGGGACATGAGGAGGGGCTGGGGGACAGCCCTGGCAGGCTGCTGGCTGTGGATTCTCTGGAGCAGGGCTGCCACAGGGAGGGAGGGAGGGATGCTCCGAGCCCTCCGCAGATGGGAGCCCAGCTCCGCGCTGGGGCCGGCGCTTTTCTGGGACTATCAGATATCCCTTTCCATAGGGGCAGATGCTCGGTTTTTATGAGCTATTTAAGACACCCTCTCTGGAAATTTTCTTATTTTTTTCCCTGTCTGAACCTCATAAACGGGGCTTCTGCTCTACAGAGATAAATTTGATTTATGTGAGAAACATTCCCAGGCACAGTGGGCTTTGCCTTAAATCCCGTATCTCGCTGTTCAGTGGTGCTGTGGCTTAGCTTGGTTTATTTTCTATCCTCTAAGTGGCGAATTGAACTTTCAGAAACGAATGGTTTGGTTTATCTGATTTAGCATCTTGAGCAAAGCACTTTTGCATCAAATAAATGCAGGCGGTGGGAGACCCTCCAGACACACTTTATCCCAAACATTTTCAGCACCGGTTTCAAGACCAATTAAGTTACCCATGCTCGGGCAATCCTAAATGTTGTGGGATCAGAAGCTTTTCCCTTCTGTGGAGGGTTTGAGGGGATGAGGAGGGGCAGCACCGTGGTGCTGGGCAGGGACCCTTCAGGTGTTGCAGAGGGAACCTCCAGGTGCAGAGAGCAGGACAGGGGCAGGAGCACAGCACACTGCCAGGGGGACACCAGCAGGGACAGCCAGGTCAGGGTTAGGATTAAGGCCGTGGGATGGAGGTTCCAGAACAGCCCTGGAGGAGCAGCTGGGGCTGTCTTGAGTGGTGGAGTCGAGAGGAGCTCAAAATCCAATCTGTGTTTTCCTGTGATTCTGGGATTTGAGTTACAAATTGAAGGTCGTCACAGAAGGGGCGTTCACCAGTGGCATCCAGCAGCCCCCAAGAAATCAGATGATCTCACCAAGCCTTCCCAGAGCAGCCATGGCCAGGCCAGGCCCTGCTCCGTCCCCCTCAGACAGGAACAGCTCTGTGGGAGCTGCAGTTTTAGGGAAGCAGTGTTCAGCTTGCTCTAATCACACTAATTGCTTGAGACATTTCCTTTCCCCCTTCCCTCCTGCACCCTCCTGGGCCCTTTTGCCATCAAATCAGCGACAGAAACAAAGTCATTTGGTCAGGGAAGGAGCTTGTTAAGGAATGAGGCAGGTCTGTGGCACAGGAAAACACACAGAATCCAAGCAGGTCTTTCCACCCGTAGTCCTGACAGCCAGACTGACCCCAGCAGGGCAAAGGGGTTTCTGTGTGGGGAAGGGGAGGAAACCCCAGCAGCCCACGGTTTAAAGGCCCTCCCTCAGCTCTCCTCCACTCAGCCATAAGGAAATGATCCAGGTCTTGTTTTTGGGAGTCATTTCCGGATGCTGGCACAGGGAGCAGCTGCTCAGGCCTCACCTATTGCTTTATTTCAGCTTTATCTGCTGAAAACCAAAGGCCGCAGCCCAGTTCCTTTGCTGGGGAAAGATAAATTACACTGTAAATGGATGTGTGACCTGCTGCTCAAGAGGCTCATTGTGGTGCTTTATGGTCATTATTTATTGACCAGCTGTGAGGTCTGAATGTGGTGCTTGGGGCTCTCAGAACCAGGCTGGAGCTTCAGGGGGAAGCCCTGGGGGTGCAGGCTCTGGTCCCCAAGGGCTGTGTCAGCCCCAGCCCAGCATCCCTGCTCAGCCATAAGCACAGTCCAGGGAACGCATGTGTGAGGACAGAGATGGGACAGATAAACAGAGCAAAAAGGCCCGAACTGTCATTTGAAGAGTGTAAAAGTTTCAGCTTCAGCTCAACAGCTGAGTGAGTGAGAACAGCTCCTGCTCACACCGTGCTCAGCCTCCCGAGAGCTGCTCAGGCCTGACTCCCAGGGGCCCCACGCTGGCCAGCCCTGGTGGCCTGGCAGCCTTGTCCAGCTGCTCCTGGGCAGCCAGAATCCATCCAGAGGCACCTCCTGCTCCCTGGGGAGCTGCTGCAGCTCCAGCAGGGCCATGGGCCATGCCTGCCAGGAGCTGTGCCTGCTGGGGACCCTGCCCACGGTGCCACTCGCAGGGGCCCAGGGGCACGGGGGGCCTGGCTGGGTGTGTTGGGTGCCACTGGGCCCTTGCAGCCAGCACAGAGCAGCTCAGCAGCTTCGTGCCAGCAGGAAGCTCCTTTTCCACCTGGAAGCCTCAGGCTCCTGGGGTCTGGGGTACTTGTGGAGGATGCACGGCTCAGCAGGATTTATCCACTTGCTGGGGCTTGATATTGTATTTCACTCCCAAATTCAACCTTTTGCCTTCAAGAAATAGAACAAACTCTTTCTCAATGTGGGAGATTAATCTGTAACACAAAATATTTAATTAATACAGTGAAATTTCATTTCATGGGTACTTGCATTTGTGCTGTGATAAGCAGTAGCTGAAGATCAGGGATTCACCAACGACTGCCGATGACAAAGGAATCGTTCGTCTGCATCGCAGTCAAGCATAACAAATATCCAAGGAGTATTTTGGCATGGTCTGTAATGTTTGCTGTATTAGTCCTGTACATGAATAATTTACAGCTAAAGGTCTGTCTCGTTGCCATCACCAAATCAAAAGTCATTTGCTCTAGTTATGATATCACAGTGACAGCTTGGCTCTGGCAGTTTCCATCCTGCCAGCTGATGGCTTTCACTGAGTTTAAGAGATTTCTCTTACATATTAAGCAACAATAACATTAAAAGCAGCATTAGCAGTATCTGGGACAGAGGCTCCTGTTTGGTTGGGGTTCCATCACAGCTTGCTGGGCAGCAGATGAGCTGAGCTGAGCCTTGTCCCAGGCTGAGCATCCCCGGGCTGCCCCGTGCTCCCAGCACAGCGGCTGGCACCAGGCTGAGCCCGGGCTGGGGCAGGGGGCTGGGGCAGGCCAGGGGAGCCCCAGGACCCCTCAGGCCATGGGACAGGCCAGGGGAGCCCCAGGACCCCTCAGGCCATGGGACAGGCCAGGGGAGCCCCAGGACCCCTCAGGCCATGGGGCAGGCCAGGGGAGCCCCAGGACCCCTCAGGCCATGGGACAGGCCAGGGAGCTGCTGCAGCTCGGTGTGTGCTGCCTCTGGCCACGCTCCCGCTTCCCGCAGGGAGTTTGGTGCTGGGAAAGTATCACCGATCCCAAAGCAGCAGAGTCAGACCCTCATTTACACATTAAGCCTTTTTATATCGCTCCTGCTGCACACAAGGGCCATAAACCAAGCAGCAAAGTGATTTACTTGTGTTTCAAGGCCCCTTTACAGAGACAAAATGATTTATGGGGCCCCCGTGCACATGACCAAGAGGCCCTTAATATTTAACAGCTGTAAAAATCCTGCACAACGCTGTGCATTACCCAGGCCTCCAAACAGATTAAGGTAACTCTGCATACGCTCTGCCTGGTCAAATATTAATCACTGAATAATTTATCCTGCGAATTTATTTTGTTTTAAATCATTCTGCAGATAAATTTGCCCGCTCCAGTGCAAATACATATTTATGATATGGTTATTGGTCTAATGTATGTTTTTTGGTATCCTCCTTTCTGGATATCCATAATAAAAGTCAAATCCATCCCTAGGAAAAAGAAGGGCGGAGGGCCCAGCAGAAGTTTCCTATGCAGGGCTGCACTCAGCTGGAGACGAGCACTTGCAGCCTCTTTAAATATTGATGGTGTGGCTGGAACTGTTATGAAAGCGCTGGGAGAGCACTGGGAACGATGGAAAAGCCCCAACTCGTGGAGAGGAGCGCACAGGAATCCCGGCAGTGCCGGCTGGGACGTGCTGCCTCCTGCACCCACTGCCCACCCCCGAGTGAGCCCAGGTGCCCTGAGCAAACCCCAAAGGAGCCCCAGCCCAAAGGAGCCCCCAGCCCAAAGGAGCCCTGGCAGCCTTTGCTGCACCCCAGGCTGATGGGGACAGTGCCATGGCAGTTGGAATGGGCACACCCAGGGGCAGCAAAAGGCATTTGTGTCCCAGCACCCTCCAGCTGTGCATGAGGACGGGCTCCCAGCAGCAGAGGCACAGCCTGCCCTGGCTCCAGCAGTCCCTCAGCCTGGCTGAGGCTCAGGGCTGCTTGGGGCCAGGTGCCACCCAGAGATCCAGCAGCGTGTCCCCACCACATGGCCTCACAGCACCCAGGCTTGAAGGGGAGCAGTGCTCACACCCAAAGGGCACTCCTCCCTTCCCAAGCCTCATTCTGCGTGGAACATTCTGCTGAAGGAAAAGCTGAGAGATTCCAGAACTCATTAACATCCTGGCAAGAGCAGAGTCAGCTCAGAGGCTGTGCTGGAAAGCGAGCCCACGGGATCCTGCAGCACTTTGAGATGTCTCTCAGAGGAGCCCAGGGGGAGCAGTGCTGGGGCAGCTCAGCTCACCCCGAAAGGCAGGGCTGGCTCCAGCAGCCCCTGAACACCTCAGCACATCTGAGCTCCAGCAGAGCTGTGGCCAGACTGCCCAAACCCCTCCTGAGTGCTGGCGTGCTCCGAGTGCCTCCAACAGCTCGGCATCCAGAGCCAAGGGCACAGTTTAAACACACCACAGCAATGTGGGTGTTGAATCTGAGCCCTGCCCCGCTGGCTCAGCTGGCCTGCTCTCCCCACAGCAGCATGTTCCTTGGTGTCTGATCCCCCTGGGGACCCCCTGTCCCCAGCACATCCCCTTTAGAGCCATGGACTGCCCAGCACGAGCACTTCATCCACATCCAAGCCAAACAAAAGCCAGCCTGGAGCTTCCCTGGCTCCCACAGCACCAAAACCCCACCGTAACCTTTATTTAACTGATTCTCATTTCTTCATTATGAGTTGGCTGGCAACATTGGGATTTTCTTTTGGAGTAAGATTCTCCTCTCTCAGGGTCACATTACAGTCACCAGAGGTGGCCCTAGGCCCCCCCAGGGACCCTTCCCACCAGAAGCCAGCTGCTGGGCACTGACCTCATTCTGCAGGAGCAGGAGATTCCACGAGGGTCAGAGAAAATACCCTTGAAGTGCATCCCAACCCCTCCACTGCTACGGGCAGCTTGTGCTGCTTTGGGATTTAAACCCGCTGGGATTTGCTCTGTCAGACACCTCCAGGTGCTCCCACACTCAGCTCAAGGGAGACCCTGCCCAGCCCCTCTCCAAGGAGCAGGAACTGGACTTTTGGCTAGAAGGAAAGAAGTTTAACTCTCTGGTAAACTGTGAGAGCTCCTCCATCACAGCAATGAGCCTGACATTCTTTTAGGAGAATATGAACTTAATTTTAAAGCATCTGGGAAATTCCATTAAGTGATTTATCCTGGAACTGATGAAACTGCAATTTATTTCAAGGCCCAAACCAGCATTAGAGCCAGTCTCATGAGCTCAACAGTAAAATGTCTGACACTGAGTAATATCATAGCAGCAGAAAGTGTGGGGTTCCAATGAGGCCGATGTGGGGATCACGGGAACAGCGCAAGGCCCAGCTGGAGCTGGGGATGGCCACGCTCAGCTCACCCCAAACAGCCTCCAGGGCAGGGCCCAGGTGAAGCTCCAGAGCAGGCAGCTCTCACCTCTCCACAACCTTCTCCTGAGGGCAAAGAGAGGAACCCAGGTGTGAGATATCACCTGCAGCCTCTGCCCCGTGGCACTGCGGGCACAGGAGGAACGGGCAGGGACAGAACCTCTGTGTCCAGAGCTGCCAAACCCAGGACAGAACCTCTGTGTCCAGAGCTGCCAAACCCAGGACAGAACCCCTGTGTCCAGAGCTGCCAAACCCAGGACAGAACCCCTGTGTCCAGAGCTGCCAAACCCAGGACAGAACCTCTGTGTCCAGAGCTGCCAAACCCAGGACAGAACCTCTGTGCCCAGAGCTGCCAAACCCAGGACAGAACCTCTGTGCCCAGAGCTGCCAGGCCCAGGCAGCGCTGCCTGTGAGTGCCCAGCTGCTCCTGCACTGCTGGCCCTGACATCCTGATTGACCTCAGGAGCAGCAGGAGAAGAACATTCTGCTTTTTTGTTGTGCTGGGTTATTGGGTTTGTATTCAAAGGGCTTTGGCGGGTTCCAGTCCCAGCTGGAGCTCCCAGAGCTCTGCACTGGTGCCTGGAAAGGGGATGGATGGAGAAGGGAAGGAAGAAAAAATACTGTGGTGGATGGTGTTTATTTATCTTCTGAAAGGAAACAAAGACTTCCTGGGACTGAGTAGCTTAATTAGGCGCTTGCTGGAGTGACAGATTTACTGCTTGCTCAACAAACGTATCTCAAACCAGAAGCACAAACGGGATGAGAGAATTAACAGAGGGATCAGGAGAGCCTCAGGCACCCCAGGAGAGGAGGCAGCACTGCGTCCCCAGCCCCTCCAGGAGTGCAGCAGGACAGGGCTGGGATGGACCCAGACACAGCATCACCTGCATCAGGCACAGCACAGCAATCCTGCCAATCTCCTCGGGCAGCTTTTGTTCCAGCAGCAGTGGCAGGGATTCAGGATTTGCAGGTGCCCAGATGGAAGCTCAGCCCCTCCCGGGCTCCTGCAATTACAGCACCAAATCACCGCCCTTCCCTCGGTGCCCACTCGGGAGCATCCCTGGGGTTTCTGTCTGTCTCAGGCAGGCTCCGAAAGGCACAAAAGGCCATCGTGTGTGAAACCCCCGGGGATAATCAATGGCAGTTGCGTCCTTACCAACCATTGTGTGCTCAGAAATCTTCACTTTTCTGATTAACGTATTGTTTCTTTGGCTCTCCTCTTGATTAACAGGAATCACAGAGAAACACTCACACATCCTGTCGTTACTGGCTCAGGAGTGCTGCAATTACAGATTTTAATTAATATCCTGCTTCATTTCAGGGGAACTCTAGCTTTAAGTCTGTGTTTTTCGGGACCCAATAGCAGCCATGGCATAGATGGAGAGTTTTCCTCTGGCAGCCTGGGGAAAGGGCAAATGAGAAAGAACATTGCTCAGGAAAACTTTGTTCTTTTCTTCTGGAAACTTCTTTTCCAAACAAAAGCTCTGGATTTCACCCAAGCCAAGTGGTGATCCATTTCCCATACCCTCATGCAAAGGCTCCTTTTCTGCAGTGGCACAAATATCCATGTGCAGTTTTCGGGGAGGTCACCATGACAAATCCCCAAAGTCATTCTTCCAAGACACCCTGAGTGGGTGCCAGCCCTGCCACCACCACCACACACCACTGAGGGAGTTTTAAGCTGGTTTTCAGTTATGTGGCACACGGGGCACAGAATCCCAGGATCACTGAGCTTGGAAGAGAAATCCCACAATATCAAGTCCCAGCTGTGCCCGATGCCCACCTTGTCCCCAGCCCTGAGTGCCACCTCCAGGCCTTCCTCAGGCACCTCCAGGGATGCTGACTCCACCAAAAAAATGGATCAAAAAATCCCTGTGGATCTGAGACCTGGTCTGGGCCTTGGCCAAAGGTGGTGTGGCATTAACCTGGCCACAGGTGAGTTTCTCAGAACGTGAGATTTAAGCTGAGCCTGGCTGGGACCCGGGTGATGCTGCAGCTCCCACTCCTGCAAGGGACACCATCTTTTCCCCACTTGGATCATTCCCTTTTTTGCTCATCCTTTCTCTTCAGGTCTCCTCTCCAGAGCTGACTTTTCTCTTGGGGCTCTCGTTTCCTTTCCCAGCGGGGAAGCAGGAGCTGGGAATTTTCCCTGCAATCAGGAACAAGCCAGTGCTGGAACGTGCCCTGGAGGAGGGGCACGCAGGAAGAAGGAAGGCAAGAAGGGAACTATTGTATTTTTAAAAGAGAGGAACATTTCTGTGGGGAAATATAAATTGCTTTCAGTCCTGAAATGTCTTTTTTTTTGCCAAGCCTGTCCGTGTTAAAAATGATGGATAGTCTTATCTCTGCACAATCTCCTGGCTGTGCTGGGGAAAATGACCCGGTGCCCATCGCCAGGCTCCAGACTGAGGGCTGTCAGTGCCTTGGATCCAATTTGTCCTGCTGCAAAGTGGGAGTCAGGGGAGTTGCATTTTAGGCATCCCTGAGCTTCGGAGAGAGATTTTTATCCTAAATGAGACTAAGCCGAGCAGACACTGAAGCTACAAGTGACTTGCTATGAGCATCCACTTTACCAGCAGCCTGCAGGCAGCTCCCTGTCCCCAGCCTTTGCCTTGGCAGGACCCCCACAGCTCCCTGGGGCTGCTGCTGCTGCACCTCGTGCCCTCAGCACCGCGGGGTGGCCAGGCCAGAGGTGCCCATTGCCCACAGAGCCCTGGCTGGGTGCCAGAGCTGCTCCCTGCAGTGCCAGCTGCAGCCCGTGGCACCCACAGAAACACTGCATGAGCCACCCAGAACCACAGCAAAACAGCCAGGAGCAGTTACTTAATGGCTTTGATCTGTGCTCTGGTGAGAGCCATGGAGCATAATTATATTCTTGCTTTAAAAAGAGGGAAGAAGAAAAAAAAAGCTTTATTTTGATGTTTTAGTGTTTGCTTCCCAGCAATATGTGCTTAAAGGGAACTATGGTAATTTATCTTTCCAATTCCTGCTTTCTACAGCTGAAAAAAACAGGAATAGCTCCTGTACATTTGCATTTCATTTTTAGCTCAAGCACCTCGACGAGGATTCAGCCACACGAATCAGCGCCCTTCGCAGCGAGAGCAGCTCAAGGAAATAAAACCTCCAGGGATGCTGACAAAAACAGGCATTAAAATCAGGAGCTGCTCCTCCATGGGGACAGGAACCCAGCACTTGGAGCAGGATTCAAAGTTTACTGAACTCCTCCCATCAGCTCTGCAGGTTCTGGATGGACCCCAAAGGCCCAGGGATGGACTACAGCCCCTCTGCAGAACCTGCCAGGGCCAGATTCCCCCTGGGACCTGAGCCCACCCTCTCTATGGCACAGGAAGGGAACAGAAGCACTGGGATGCTCCCATGGCATCCCTGTTCCCTCTCCATGGCACAGGAAGGGAACAGAAGCACTGGAATTGTCCCATGGCATCCCTGTTCCCTCTCCATGGCACAGGAAGGGAACAGAAGCACTGGAATTGTCCCATGGCATCCCTGTTCCCTCTCCATGGCACAGGAAGGGAACAGAAGCACTGGAATTGTCCCATGGCATCCCTGTTCCCTCTCCATGGCACAGGAAGGGAACAGAAGCACCGGGATGCTCCCATGGCATCCCCACTGCGGGCTCGGCTCCGGGACAGCGTGGGGAAGGTGCCGGGGGCTCTGGGAGCTGCCAGGTGCCCCAGGCTTGCTCAGAGTGGCTCTGTAAAAGCTCCCCTGTGAACATGGGAATCCTCCGTTCTCCACTCACTCCGGGAAGAGTGAGGAATGCCGGCCAGCTGCATTTCATGGGGAAGTGATGAACACAGATTTCGGAGAGATGGAAAACACGAAGCACTTTTGCATAACAATTAATTTGATCTTTCTGAGGGTTTTTTTCAGAGGGCTGGTCCCTTCGCTGTCTGCACATCCAGGGCGAACCCTGTCCTGCCCCGGCAGCCGTGCAGCCTCCAGCCCTCGATGTCCCCGCACGGAGCTGTTCCAGCCTTTGCTCTATCCCTGCCTTTGTGTGAAGGTCAGGCGGGCTCCCAGGGAGGAGCGGCAGTCTGGAATCAATCCCGGCTCCCAGGGAAGCAGAGGCACTAAGGCAGCGCTCCCCAGCGCACTTTATCTGCCCCAGCAGCAGCGGGCAGGCTGACAGCAGAGGTGGGGCTGAGCCGGGCCGGGCAGCCCAGCGGAAAGCTTTAATTAGGCAGCCTGAGCCGAGATGGAAAGCTTTCATCTTTAGATTCAGCACAGAGGACAGAGGAGCAGCGAGCGATCTGAACGGTGCCCATTGCCCCGGGCTGCCTCTCACCGGGCACCGCTGCCTTTGTTCCTCTCCTCGGGTCCGTCACAATGCATCGCTTATTGCACTGGAAAGGGGGAGGAAAAGCTGCTCCCAGGAACTCGCCTGCAGCCAGCGCACATCAGTGCGAGCAGCTCCCAGCCTCTCCACTGCTCTTTTCAATCTAAATTGCCACCTGAGACAGCCTGGCCAGCGAGGCTGCGAGTGACAGCAGGAAAGGCCATGCCCACGGCTTTAATTCCCGGACTAAACACAGCAGGCACGGTGCTGAGAGCCCCCCGGTACCTGCACTGCTGGGGCACGGAGCGGCTCCATCACCCCCGGGCAGCACCGGGCCGGTCCGGAGCGGCTCCATCACCCCCGGGCAGCACCGGGCCGGTCCGGAGCGGCAGCTCCATCACCCCTGGGCAGCACCCGGCTCCGGAGCAGCG
>NW_005087571.1:15028604-15066613 GCF_000331425.1 Pseudopodoces humilis | reverse complement strand
GCGCCGGTCCGGAGCGGCTCCATCCCCCCTGGGCAGCACCGGGCCGGTCCGGAGCGGCTCCATCACCCCCGGGCAGCACCGGGCCGGTCCGGAGCGGCTCCATCACCCCGGGCAGCACCGGGCCGGTCCTTCCCGACAGCTCCCGCCCCTCATCCCCATCTCACCCGGCACACCCGGACACTCAGCGGCTCCTGAGCTCTGGTAGCAAACGCTGAGCACTTCTCAGGGAGTCAGCATGGCCAGGGCATCTCCGAGAGCCCACCTGGAAAACGGGAGTTCACCCTGGGCTGCGGGAGCTGCGCTGGGCGCTGGGGGACACGGGGAGGGAGCACAGCAAGATGTCCCTCCAGACCCCTGCAGGTCATGGAACTACACAACCCCACTGGTTTGGGTTGGAAGGGACCTTAAAACCCTTCCAGTGCTACCCCTGCCCTGGGCAGGGACACCTCCCGCTGTCCCAGGCTGCTCCAAGCCCCAGCCAGCCCTGAAAATCCGGATGGAAAGCTTTCCTTGCTTTCACTGCAAACCCTCACACTCAGAAGAACCTCATCCATTTTACAGTGGTGTACAACACCACGTCTAGAGCACACTCCAGAGGTGATTGGGAAGGCTCCTGGCATTTCCAGGTAATAGTGCAGGATCTGTGTACCAGCATCACCCCCCAGCTCACCCTCCTGCAGGTGAAATTTTGTCATTTCCTGAACAGAAAGGTAAAACAACCCAAGCATTTCATTTTACTAAAAAAAGCTTCATAGAAAAAATAAATCTGTCTTCCTTGGAAGCATGGTGGTTGTTCCTCTGGAGCAACATGAGGTAAGTGACACAAATAGCTATGAATGATTCTTTTCCGAGAGCACCTGTGTGGCCATTTTTATCTGAGACAGGAGGCAGCAGCAGCCTCAGACACAGAGTATTTTTGGTGAAATATCTCAGGAGCACTCTGAGCTAGAAATGACTACAGCAGCTCCCCTCTAGCAACAGATTGCTTTCTAATTCACAGAATGCAAATGCAGATGCTGTTCCTGGCGCTCAACCAAATTAGTGCACAGCACATTTGTTTCTAGGGGAGCAGCATTTAATAGAGCAGGAATAAAAGGGAAAACAATACCTGACATCACCTGTGTTTGCCTGGGTTTGTTATTTCTGCATGTGACACCTCAAAGACCCTAAACTGACAGCAAACACCAGCCCTGGAGGCATCTCAGGCTGCCTGTCCTGGCAGTAATGAACAAGGAGGAGCTGTAACGAGGATTTCCATCAGGTCCGAGTGTTTGGTACCTACACTCATCTCGGGGGGACACTTTGGGGTCACCCAGCACAGGCCCTGCCCAGCTCCTGTGCCTCAGCTCACGGCAAAATGGTGAAGTCAAAAATCTTATCAGAGCCGGGGATTCAAAGTCTCTCACATCCCTGACATTTCCAAGCACCAGTTTTGAATGCAAGGCTCACCTTACTTCAGCTGTAACATTTCCCCCCTTGAAAGGAGCCCGTTTCTCCCTCCAGATACCATCAACAGCCTCATCCACAGCCCTGCTCCCTGTAAAATGCCTTTGGAAAACCAGGGATTACTGACTTGCCAACTCCTCACACAAATTGCTCCTTATCAGAGACATTGAGGTACATGATACAATTATTCAAAGAACAATTTTCTGGTGCCAGAGCCAGTATTTTATATCTGCCACCATACCTACAGTCAGGGACTGAGCACTGGCAGAGAGCACTGATCTGGCCCTGGTCCCTCCTTGTGGCTTTTCCTCCATCCTGTGCTCAGGGCCACGGACTGTGGTGTGGCTGGAGATGGGGACAGCCAGCAGCCACCTGACGGAAAGGCACTTTGTGCATATTTAATAGAGCATCTAAACAGGAATGTACAGCACATGTTCTGCATTGCTGAAGGCTAAAGACTCTTTGGTGCTTGAGTTCACCAAATCAGCCTGACTTTTTTGGGGCCTTGAGGGGCATCCCATAACCCTGGGAGCTGGATCCACCTCATTTCAGGTGACAATGACACAACTCCCTGGCCTGAGGATGTGCTGGCAGCTCTGATCACAGCTCTTCTCAGGCAGCCTCACCTTCCCCGCCTTACTGTTGGTTAATTATAAACTCAATATCCAGATTTTCATCTATTTATCAGATTTCTGTACGTACAGTAACCTTATTTACCTAGGCAGGATGGTGGGGGCACCAGTAAGCAAATACTTGATGAGTATTATCTGAACTTTAAATGTTATTCCTAGTAAAAATGTCAGCTTGAGAATCAATTAAGTCCCATGGAAGCAGATTTGCAGTGGAGAAGAACTGGTTCATTTCTGGGGAAGTCAATGAAGTTAAGCCAATTTCCACAGCTGCTGCCACCACCCTGACTGCTGAACAGCAACAGATCATCTGTGCTGCCCTGGCTTGCAGCAGAAACACATCCCTTGTTTCAACAGAGAAAGCTGGGCTGAAATAGCTCCTGAGCTTCTGGCCTGAAAGAGACCCCACCTTTTCTGCTCTGAGCCCAACGAGACAGAACCGGCTTTGCCTTATCCCATCATGGTTGGAGAAGACCTCTCTGAGCATCCATCACCTGGTTCACCACTGCCCCACACTTCTGGAGGGGCTGAGCAAACTGTGCAGGGCTTTACAACCCTCTGTGTGAAGGAATTTTCCTCACATCCAATCTAAACCTCCCTGAGGACATTTCCCCTTCCCTTTGTCTAGGTGTCCCTTTTTAAACAAATGTGTGGAGTCTGAGTCAGGAGCCTGAGCTCCAGGAGTCTCTTCCCAAGGCCCATGGGGGGTTTTGCCAGCCAGGGTTCCGCGAGGAAAGAGTCTGACAAAACCACTTTTTGTCACTAATTAAGTCTAACTAAAGCTCCCAATTTTTATGGCCCCCGAGGTCTCCCACACAAGTAATTCCTGCCAGTTTTATGAGCCCAAATTGCAAAGACTGACAAGGTGATTTAGGAGGACGTGGTGAATTCTCCCTGCTCCTGATGAGCTGTGCACAGCCCAGAGGAGGCACCAAAGGAGAGAATTGGATGCTGTTCCTGCCTGGCCCTTCCCAGCCAGCTGCTCCGGGGCTCAGAGCCTGCCCAGGGATGCTGGATGGAGCAGGAGCAGGAGCAGGGGCTGACAAACACAGCACAAATCCAGCCCAGGAGCAGGGGCTGACAAACACAGCACAAATCCAGCCCAGGACCAGGGGCTGACAAACACAGCACAAATCCAGCCCCTGCAGCAGCCCCTCTCCAGCTCCTGAGCCCCACTGCCCCTGCTGTCAGTGCAACGTGGATCTCCTGTACCATAAATATTTAATTACAGGTAGCTAATGAAAACACTGAAGTTAATCAAAACCTCAAGGTAACGTGCACAAACCCAGCAAGGGACCTTTTTACATAGAAATGAAAAAAATAAGACAGCAAATACTCTGGGCAAAACTTTTAATGCTGCTTAAGTAAATTAATTCAGGTTAATTAAATCCTTTCCAAATCATTATTTGTTTCCTGTTTGTCACAGAACACATCACGAAGCGTGTCCCCCCACCACTGCAGTTACTCAGCCTTGCCTCCTGTGTCAGAGTTGAGGCTTCCCGAGCTCCTGCAAATTTACATTTACCAATAGTAATGGAAACTCACAGTGCTTGCTAACTAGAAGACCCAAGCAGAAATTCAATATAAGGTGCAGTGACAGTGGCTTCTCCAGCTCTGCTTTTAGGCTGCAGTGTCAGGGCCAGGAGGGAGCCTCAGGCCCCCCTGCCACATCTCTCCTGCATCCACAAAAGGTTCATCACCATAAATTTCAGAGACACAAGGAACTGGATTTTTTAATTTCACAGTTAGGAGATTCGGAATGGGCCTGGTTGTGGGGAAGAATAATTCAGCACTTGCTGGAGAGTCTAGAGGGTTCGAGATGAGGATCTGGCACACTTCTCACACCTAGACATCACCTCTGCTCGGGAAACAGGGAGATTTAAACCCAGTTTAAATTCTTCAGTGGGCTTCAGCACAGGTTAATGATGGCTCCTGAGATGAGCTACATATTATTCATGAACTTCAAACTTCTTTAAACTACTAAATTTCTTGAACTTTGTTTAAGACTGGATGTTCTCTGGTCTGGTTGACAAGGTGATGATTGGTCAGAACTTGGGCCTGATGATCTCGGAGGTCTTTTCCAACATTAATGATTCCATACTCTCATAATCAGAAGCAATTATCAACAGACGTGCAGCCAGAACAATTAGCACAGCAGTGCAAGTGAATGGGAGCCAGCAGCTGGAGGACAGGAGGCAGCTGGGTTCCAGCAACACCAGGGTTAAAGGCACAGAAAATGCAGGGTTAAACCAGAGCAGTGCCCAGGCTGCCCGGCCCCGGTGGTGTCACTGCAGTAAAACCAAGCCAGGATCCTCTGTCAGGTGCCTCTCTGCTCACCTCTTTAGGCCTTCCCATGCCCAGCAACCCTTCCAGGAAGAAATTCTTCCCGATGTCCAGCGTGTCCAGCAACTCCACAAAGCCCGGACAGAGCACTCCCGCCCCAGCTCAGCATCAGCCCTTGGTGTGGTCACTGTTTCCAGCCAGACACAACACTGCTACAGCCTGGAGCTTCCTCCAGCCCACACATCCCCTGGACAGTCCCTGTCCCAGCAGAGCAGGGGCAGCAGTGGGAATTGGCAGCTGGTGACGGATGCTGCAGGTCCTGTTCCAGGCACGGGAGCTGAGGCAGAGGCAAGACACGAACGCTGGAATTGGAAAGTGCCTGAGAGTTGTCAGTGCTATCAACAGAAAGGCAATTACTCTTTGAAAAT
Organism: Pseudopodoces humilis; assembly: GCF_000331425.1. The sequence continues at coordinate 15,061,827 of NW_005087571.1, read as the reverse complement.
TAATCTCTTTTTTTTTTTTTTGTTACCCTATTGTTATTCCCTTTTTAATGTCAGAATAAGCAAAACAGGAGATTACCCGGTGTGTTCTCCCTGGAGGGAAAATGCAGTTAAAATGGAAATGAGCAGCAGGCTGGCAGCACCTGCTCCTGGCCAGGGACAGGTATCCCATACCCACTCCATGGCCAGGCTGAGCCCCTCCACCCGAATTCCTCTGGCACCTCTCTCCCAGCACAGCTGCACTCCTGCATTCCAGCAGCAAGCCCAGGAACAATGTCCCTGTCACCCCCTCCCCTTCTGCGCTGTCCCTGTGCTCTCCAAGGTCATTAGAAGCTGGCAGAGGGTGTCTCAGTTGTGAGATGTCCTTTCTTTCCCTCTCACCCCAAGCTCTCAGCCCCAGCCCTGATCACCAGACACTGCTGGAGCCTCTCCTGGCCCCGCTGTGCCCACAGGAGAGGAAGCACCTCTGGTAACCCTCCAGCACAGGTTCAGACAGCTCCTGTCCTCCAAACAACGCATCCTGACACGAAATCCCTCCTAAAATCCATCATTTGGAGAATCCTCTCCCACAGCTTCCTTAGCTTTCAGTGCAGCTCTCAAACTATCTTGTTTGTCTTTGCTTCTCATTCGTTTCTGCGTAATTTCATCCCTCAACACATCTTTAATTAACAGTTCTGTGCTGATGACTCACAGATGCATCTTTCAGCTCCAGACACCTCTCCTTCAGTTCAAGCCCCAAATCCAGGCAGGCTCCCAGCCCTGGGGAGGTGTGTCCCGCAGGGCTGGGGACTCTGCCCCTCTCTCCTTCCAGCTTCCCCACCCGTTTGTCTCCATCTCTGCACATCCTGATCACACAGATACCTCAGTGCCACGGTTTGGCACCACGCTCAGCTGGGATGGCCTGGCTGCACCCACACCGTGCCAGTTCTTTGGCACAAGGACTGAAGACGCCCTCTCTGTTTTTCCTGGAAAACAAAATCCCATCTCCATAATGATTAAATTCTTCTCTTTGGCCATTCCCCCTTCCTGCTGTTCACACACTGCCAGAAGATCCTGGGAAAGGTCACAGCCCCAGCTGTCACCTCAGTGCCCCCCCCTTTCTCTGCCTCCTCTTCCTCACAACCAGAACTGCTTCACCTCCTTCCTCTCTCCTGAATCGGGCTTATCACAGAACCCCAGGATCCTTAACACCCATCCCATTCCAGGGACACCTTCCACTGCCCCAGGCTGCTCCAGCCTGGCACTGGACACTTGCAGGGCTGGAGCATCCCTGGCTGTTCCCTTGTGGGAAGTGTGGCTGCTGGGGAAGAGCCTCCCCCGCCACCCAAAGCAGTCAGAGTGTGGGGAAGGAGCTGCAGGCCCTCATCCCTGCCAGCCCTCAGGAGCGTGGCTCTGGGACCAGCAGCCAAACTAGCTCACAATTCTGTCGCTATTCTAGGGAGCCACGGAGAGAAGTTGCAGGCTCCAAGGCAACTCACTCATGACTCAAAAAAATTGTGTGGGCATGGTGGGGGTGGTTTGAATCCACGTTGATGCCATGCAAGTAACAGAAAAACTAAACTTCGGCTCCTTTAGCAAATCATACAGTTGGGGACCAGCATCCAAAACCAAATAGAATAAAAAATGATGCTCTTGATGCAGCAGAGGAGGCTGACACAGAATGAAGAGATGCCAGAGAACACAGGAGGAGATGAAAAGCTGCACTGGCTGGCTGAGGAGACTGGGAAGGAGAAGCAAGGAAAACTGAGAACGGCAAAAGAGAATCATGAATGATGCCTGTTTCTTGTAAAAACAAATTTTAAAAAGATTCATCACTTCCAAGCCATAGAGACTTTGGGCTCGGTGCTGTAAACAGGCTCAGGAACACAGCAGATGCCTTTTCCTGCACTGCTCCCCGCATCAGGAGCCTGCAGCCCCCCCGGGACCGGCACTGCCACGAGCAAATGAGGGGAGAACAGATTGCCTGGTGCCAGCCTTCACCTTCCTCCGAGCTGGGAACAGTCAGGGACATTTGATTGTTGGAGTGAGAAAGTCGTTAACGATGTGTTGATGAGCACAAAGTTAATTTTCCGATACATTTCCTACAAACTGTTTCTTTAGGAATTCTCCTCGGAGCCCAGAAAGCAGCTTGAAAGAGCTACTGTTAAATATTGACTGCTGCTCCGGGATCATTAAGGAAAATGTGTTTGGGTTTTGTTTTCCAGGGCAGTTTGTGCCGGAGGAGGGGACCGGGACACACCGAGCCGGGCACTGCGCTCGGGACTGGGCTGTTCCTCCCCAGAAATCTCCCACAGAGCCCCAGGGTGGCAGTTTCCTAAGCTGGGTCAAGCAGAGAGTGGAAATTCAATAGGAAAATGGAAATATCTTTCACTGCACCACAGGGGAAAGCGAGAGAAGGGCAGCGAGGAACGGGCACGGGGAGAGGTGACTTTGGGACACAGAGTGACAGGGACAGGAGAGCCCAGGAGCCCTGCATGGACGGGAAAGGGACTGAAAGGATGCTCGGGGCATCACTGCGGCCGGCTGGACCGCGAATGCTTCAGCAGCTCTGAGAGGAGAGGGAGAAGCGCTTCTGACAGGAGAACGTGAGAAATGTACCCAGGGATGGGAGGAACCGAGCTCTGAACCCCAGACAGAGCTCCCCCAGCTCCCGGAGCTGCTCCTGTCCCTCGGGGGATGGCTGAGCTCTCTCGGGCCAGCACCCAAAGGGCTCTCCGAGGATTCCCGGTGTCACAGCCACCCCCAGGATCTGGGGACCGAGCAGGGAGTAGAACAGAGTTAAGCCAAGCGCTCGTGGTGGGAAGCAGATGTTCTCCACACGGATCCAGGCACCCAGGGAAAACGGGTATTTGCATTTCTGTCTCCTCCCGAATGAGAAAGCACCAACTTAGCAACAAAGCCCGTGGACAAACAGCTCAGGAATAACGCGGTTTTCCAGTCTAATTTGCACTGTAGGCTGCAGGAATGTGCATTGTGCTGAGGGATTGCCGAGGCACTGATTTTCCAGGCTTCTTAAACTCATAATAAAGAGCACATGTCAGGGATTTCAGCGCCCGCAGGCAGCGGCAGAAGCGATTTCTCCTCGCTGCTGAAGCTGTAAAAGCCAGAGCCCTGCACCTGTGCAGTCCGAGCCCCTGGAACACTGATCTCTGCAGGGATGACACAGGCAGGAGCACTCGCTGGGATCCCATCATCCCCAAACCTGGGGGGCACAAGGGGCAGGAATTCTGCCTGGCTGCTTCCCATCGCAGCTAAACCCTCAGGGTGGGGATGGAACCAGCCCCAGGGCCAGAGGAGCCTCAGGAGGAGCATCCACAGCTCCTCCCTGGGCCTGCCTCCCCCAGCGCTTCCCCACAGTCCTGCTCCTCCTCCTCCTCCTCCTGTGGTGTCACACAGCAACCCCGGATTCCTCTGCACACTCTGGGAACTGCCCAGGGAGGGCTGGATCCCATCCCTGGAACTGCCCAGGGAGGATCGGATCCCATCCCTGGAACTGCCCAGGGAGGATCGGATCCCATCCCTGGAACTGCCCAGGGAGGGCTGGAGGTGGCACCCAGGGCTCTGGGCTGGGGACAAGGTGGGGACTGGGCACAGCTGGAACTCGATGGCCTTGGAGGGCTCCTCCAGCCTCAGGGATTCTGTGATTCTTCCCCTTTTTCCCAAGGCCCCCACCTGCTCACATATAAAATTAATTTTCATTTACAGGTCATGACCTGAGCTTCAGTTTTCCCCAACACTGAAATATTTGCAATCAAGGACGGAGCAGAGACAAGGAACCCATGAGCATCACCAGCTGAAACACTTCCCATTCCTTCCAATTTTCAAATACTGAGGGATCCCAGCCACAGGACACCTTGTCCTTCTGCATCACTCACATCTACTCGGGAATGACATTTATTTTCATGTAATAAATAGTATGTGGAGGAGAGGGAACAACCAGATCTATTTTGTACTTTGGATTCCATTTTACTTAGAAGATTAGCTAAAACCTGTATGAGTCCTTTTTAAAATAGTCATACTTTTAAAAATGGAAAAATTCTCACTTTTTCCTTTAAAATTAAAATTCACCGATGATACACACTCAGCAGTGAAACAGCTTAATTTTGCTCATCATCATCAAGAAGCTTTTGAGTGACAGAGTCAAGTTAAAAAGCCCTGATTAGCAGATGAAATGGCATAAAAAATCCAGACAAAAGCAGAGCTTCTGATCCCTCAAACACCTCAAATAAATAAAACGTTGGTGTTGGCAAAGCTTGTTTGTGGGATCTCCAATTCATGAGAGAAAAGAATCCCCTTTTTCTCTTGGAGAAGCCTCAGATGTGGCCACACAGCAGCCAGCAATAAAACCAGATCTGGCCAAGGAGAGGAGAGCCCTGCAGTGTCCCCTGTGCCCCCAGGCTGCCCAAGAGGATAATGCAGATAATTCCAAGGGCTGTCAATAGCCAGCCTGGCTCACCAGGCTGCTCCCTGCAGGCACTGCTTTTCCCAAATACATCGCTCCCGTGTTCCTGGAGCACCTGCACACCTCCCCTGTCCTCCAAACAGCACTGGCTGAGATGTAAGACAACATTTCCAGACAGAAGAGTCCCAGTCCAGAAGGGAAGCCTGAGAGGGACGGGAGGGGATGCCCAGCACAGAAATGCTGCTGTGGCAGGGGGGCAGCTCCTGCCCAACCCAGCCCAGCCTGGGGACCAGCCCAGCCCATCCACAGGGAAAAGGCTGCTCCAAAAGCACCTTTTTGCTCCTCTTGAGCCTCGCTGCAGGAGCTCCACAAGCACTGCAGAGCAAAAGCAGGAGGGCCTCATTCACATTTAAAGACAGTTAAAGCCCGTTCCTAATGGATTATCTTACTTTAAAATAAAGCAGATCTGATGTGCTCAGCTGAGCTGCCTCCCCTGGCACCCCGAGCTTTTAGAACTGGCCTCAGCCCCTGCCCACTAAAACCCCATCAAATAATTACCAGCACTTTGGCTGGGGGTACAGCTTTAACCTCAGACTGCATAATTTGAGGAAAATTTCAAAATCCAGATAGGGCTTCTGACTTATTTAGGGGATTTTAATGGTCTGTGCTGCTCCCACTTTATGTCCTGGATATTGATGAGCCCACACCTGCAGGGGCAGAGCTCCAGAGCTCTGCCTGGCTCCTCCCGGGGGATTTGCACATCCAAGCCGGACAAAGGAGGAGCAGGTTCCCTCAGGGAGGCTTTATTGGAAATGCTGTGGCCCATCAGGACCCGCAGCAGGAGCTCAGGGTCACAAGGACAGCTGTGACCCTGTGACATCCCCGTGGTGGGACAGGAGAGCCCCCCTGGCTCTCACAGAGCATCCCGAGTGCTGCTGACAAGGACACTGCTTTTCTGGAGACATACAATGTGGTCCCACTTTAATTTCAGCGTGTGGATCAAGTTATTGTTTGGATTTTAATATTGAGTCTACGTTTCACTGATTTGCATTTAAATGTGTTGTCAGAGAACTTCCAGAAGTCTTTAATAAGAAGGCCGATTTGCATTTTAATGTGCACTTAAAGAATTTGAAGAAGTCTTTTCATGTGAGCTGTGTTATCTGAGGAACGTTCACACTGGAGGGGGAATGAGAGATGCAAGAACAAGTCTAACAAAACTGCTTCTGTGAGCCAGCCCAGCCTTGCTGGACTTCGGTGAGGAGGAAAAATCATCTCCCCGCAGATGTGGTTTAAAGGGAGAGCTGGAAGGGGTTGGGGTGGCTGAGGAGCAGCTCGGGGGGGCTGAGCATGCCCTGAGGGACCTGGGCTGGGGGCAGAGACCCTCGGAGGGCCGGGGGCTTTGCAGGGCTCAGCTGGAGCTGGCCACCAGCCCAGCTGGGTGACAGTGGCTCCCTGGCACTGCCCTGCAAGGTCAGGGACAGGCGGCTTCTCTTCTCCAGCTGCTTTACCTTGGGCTTGCTCAGGGAGCATTTGGATGTGCCTGCAGATTGTCTTAACAGCAAACTGAATTTCTACACAGCTCCTGGTGTTCTTATCTGAGCATTAAATATCTTTGATCTGCAGAATAACTCAGCTGATCATAAAGTAAAATCATAAAGGAATAAAACTTAAACTTATAGAATATCCTGAGTTGGAAAGGACCCACAAGGATCATCAAAGTCCAGCCCCTGGCCCTGCACAGGACAGCCACAGGAATGTATCTCGTGTGTTTCCAGATTATGAAAACAGGCCCAGGACCTACTCAAACTCAGTTTATCTTGAAAGTAAACCAGGCCAAAAATCCGTGCATAAATACCAAAGCAGCTGAGAAGTGCCCATTCCAACCAGGAACGGAGTTCCAATCCTTCCTTCCCTCCAAGGCAGCCTCCTGTGCCCCTTGGGCAGCGCTCCCCCAGGGCAAAGGGCTGGGCTGGCACCCCTGGCTGTGCCCACCGAGGCTGGGCTGGGCTGGCTGCAGGCACAGCAGGAGCTGCAGGGACAGAGATGGAGGCAGGCCCAGCTCGGGGAACACCTGGAGGTACCTGGAGGCTCCAGAGGGTTGGAATCAGCTCCAACAGCACCGGGGGCTGCCGGAGCTCCGTCCTGCTGCGAAACAAACGCACGGCTGAGCCATCTATCAAAAATAAATGACTGGGGGAAACAAAGCCATTTATTTTTAGAAGATGAATCCTTCCCTGTTCAGTTCACATAACTTCAGTGTAGCCAGTGACTCGGGCTCCGTGTCCCCGGTGGGGCTGGCACTGGGGAGGCCCCGCTGCCACCCTGCCCTGGAGCTGGGGAGGGGCTGCAGGGTGACCTCTGCACCCTCCCTGCCCCAGCCTGGCCAAAACACAGCTCAGCCCTGCCCTGTGCTCCCCAGGGGTGGCTGTGAGGAAATCAGAGTAAGGTTGGAAAGATCATCAAGCCCAACCTCTGATAAGTCACAGAATGACAGAATATTCCGAGCTGGAAGTGCCCCCCAAGGATCATGGGGTCCAGCCCTTGGGTGGATGGCCCACACTGGGATCGAGCCCACAGCCCTGTCATCATTAGCACCACGCTCTGCCCAGCTGAGCCAATGCCAGGGCTAAATGTGGATATATGAATTATACTGAAATATACTGAAATATAAACCCACATGTCCAGCTGCTGCCAGGCACAGCCGCCCTCCAACAGAGCTCTGACCAGCCCATATCCCACAGAGCAATCCAAAGTTAAAAAACTGCAATTAACCAAGCACAGACATTTGCAGGGAGGCAGCACAATAATTAGAGCAAAGCAAAGCGGGTACTTCAGTGTTTCCATTCCATGACACATAATTGGTACATAAGTGAGAGTGTTTGTTTGTTTACTCAGAGCAGGGTCACCTACTGCTGGCACTGAACAAAGCTGTCACGGGGCTTAGATGGAATAGGCTTCTGCTGCTTAAGCCAATTATTTTCTCACCAGAGATCAGAGCATCAATAAAAACCAACAAATAAACCAATTCTGATCAGCTGAAATATTGGTTGTGTGGGGTTTTTGTCGAATTTGTACTGCAATAAACAAACCCAGTGGCACATCCACACAGCACTGCCAGCTCCTGAGCTTTGTCCCCATCCAGCTGCCCAAAGCTGAGGCCATGGAGGAGGAAACAGTGACAAGACAGGTTTGTGTCACCCTGTATTTAACTGATAGCTCCAAAACCAAGGAGACCTTCCCTTGTTGTAGAAAGCAGAACAGTTTCTGGTGGCTTTGGATGGTCACAGTGGCACGGGTGTTATTTGGCACATTGTTGTCAGGGTGTCAGCAGCCCAAACTTCAGCTGCAAGGCTGAAAACCCCGTAAAGGTCTCTCTGAAATGATTTCACCCCACTGGTGGATGGGCTCAGCAGTCCTGGTGCTGCTGCCACAGACAGGTTGATCCATTTTTCCTCAGGACTCGTGGTTGGAACACGTCAGCTCCAAGGGCTCGTCACGTGGACCCAGCTCCTCTGGGGACAGATGGGACGTGTCCCTGTCCTGCAGAAGGGGCTGTTGTGTGTGAGGCTGTATCCAGGTGGACGTGTTCAGAACAGCTCAGTAAAGATGTGACTCCTGTACATCCAAACAGCTTTTGGCAAACGGTGTCATTGTGGATTTATCAGGAGGATGAGTCTGGAGTGGCTGCGAGCAGGACAGACCTGGCTGTGGCAGCCTGGGCCCTGCAGCCCTGCAGCACTGCAGCCCTGCAGCACACACAGCCCTGCAGCCCTGCAGCCCTGCAGCCCTGCAGCCCTGCAGCCCTGCAGCCCTGCAGCCCTGCAGCCCTGCAGCCCTGCAGCCCTGCAGCCCTGCAGCCCTGCAGCCCTGCAGCCCTGCAGCCCTGCAGCCCTGCAGCCCTGCAGCCCTGCAGCCCTGCAGCCCTGCAGCCCTGCAGCCCTGCAGCCCTGCAGCCCTGCAGCCCTGCAGCCCTGCAGCCCTGCAGCCCTGCAGCCCTGCAGCCCTGCAGCCCTGCAGCCCTGCAGCCCTGCAGCCCTGCAGCCCTGCAGCCCTGCAGCCCTGCAGCCCTGCAGCCCTGCAGCCCTGCAGCCCTGCAGCCCTGCAGCCCTGCAGCCCTGCAGCCCTGCAGCCCTGCAGCCCTGCAGCCCTGCAGCCCTGCAGCCCTGCAGCCCTGCAGCCCTGCAGCCCTGCAGCCCTGCAGCCCTGCAGCCCTGCAGCCCTGCAGCCCTGCAGCCCTGCAGCCCTGCAGCCCTGCAGCCCTGCAGCCCTGCAGCCCTGCAGCCCTGCAGCCCTGCAGCCCTGCAGCCCTGCAGCCCTGCAGCCCTGCAGCCCTGCAGCCCTGCAGCCCTGCAGCCCTGCAGCCCTGCAGCCCTGCAGCCCTGCAGCCCTGCAGCCCTGCAGCCCTGCAGCCCTGCAGCCCTGCAGCCCTGCAGCCCTGCAGCCCTGCAGCCCTGCAGCCCTGCAGCCCTGCAGCCCTGCAGCCCTGCAGCCCTGCAGCCCTGCAGCCCTGCAGCCCTGCAGCCCTGCAGCCCTGCAGCCCTGCAGCCCTGCAGCCCTGCAGCCCTGCAGCCCTGCAGCCCTGCAGCCCTGCAGCCCTGCAGCCCTGCAGCCCTGCAGCCCTGCAGCCCTGCAGCCCTGCAGCCCTGCAGCCCTGCAGCCCTGCAGCCCTGCAGCCCTGCAGCCCTGCAGCCCTGCAGCCCTGCAGCCCTGCAGCCCTGCAGCCCTGCAGCCCTGCAGCCCTGCAGCCCTGCAGCCCTGCAGCCCTGCAGCCCTGCAGCCCTGCAGCCCTGCAGCCCTGCAGCCCTGCAGCCCTGCAGCCCTGCAGCCCTGCAGCCCTGCAGCCCTGCAGCCCTGCAGCCCTGCAGCCCTGCAGCCCTGCAGTCCTGCAGCACACACAGCCCAGGTCTCCCTGTTTGCATTCCCAGCTGGGAGGGGAAGCTTTGTGTTGCAGCCCCAGGGCCCCCCAGCCCTGCTGGGACACAGGGACAGGCACAGGAGCACCCCACCAGCCCAGCCCCAGGGACAGGACATGGGGGGAGCCCCTTTCTGAAAGGCTCCTGGAATATCCCTGACTTGGATCTTCGTTCTGCACCGGGGCTCAGAGTGTGGCACACGGGCATGGCCGTGCCCACTGCTCACAGCAGCACTAACAAATACAAGCCAAGGCCTTACACAAAGCCTGTTCAAAGGAAATACAAATTTCCCCCACGAAACATTCTTTAAGGTTTATCTTAATCTCTTCTTTTCAGTCACTGCATCCCTTGGGAATAAGCACATTAAACCACTGATGATCTGTACAAGCAAGGAAAGGCATTACAGTGCCATTATCAATACAAACCAATTTAAAATCCTTCCAATATTTGGAGAAGAGCTACAGCACAGTTGCAAACAAAATCTCTGATCACTTTTTCAAACAATATTTAATCTGTCCTATAGCCATGGTCTGTACAAGCTGCATCTGCAAACAGAAAAATAGTATGGGACTGAGGCTGTCACTCCAGCTGAGCAAACACTTTCCAGTGTCTCTGATATTCCGCTTATTATTCCATTTACTTGGCTCACCAAAACATCCTGATGATTATTCCTTGCAGTGGAGAAACCTGGCAGGGTCAGGCACAGGAAATTTGGGTACAGGAAACTCTCCTTGGCCCCAAGGTGATGGTCACTGTCACCAAGCAGGACAGAGGACACTTGGAATCAGGTTCTGGTTTCCTTGGCAGATAAAGAGACACTGATTTCAGGCCTGGCTGGACTCCAAGCGGTGCAGGTGGAGGTGCAGGTGGAGCTGGAGGTGCAGCGATGTGTGGGAAGAGCTGCGTGGGACAGGAATCCCCCGGGCACGGTTGGCAGGGAGCGGGCAGGAGGGAGGAGTGTGCCGAGGGAATTGGGAACGGTCGGGAGGATGGAGCAGCCCGGTTCCAGGGGCTGGGGCGGATCCCAGGAGAGGGGAAAGCCTCACCCTGCTCCTCGCAGGAGCCGGGGACAGCAGCGCCCCACGGCCCGGGGGTCTCCGGGGGATGAGGATGGATCAGCCCTGGGGACAGAGCGCGACCCTCCCATCCCAGAGGCGCTCAGGCTCTGAAGACAAGGTTCCAAACACGGTGTAAAGTGCAAGAATTTGGTATGGCAGAGCCCTCTGATGCCCGGGTTCAGAAGCAGCAGCAGCTGCCGGGTGTTTCTGCCCTAGAGGAGCGAGGAGGGCGCAGGGAAGCGCTCCTGCCGGGGCAGCGCAGCCCCCACGGGAGTCAGCGGCTCTCGCTCCCAGCGCTGGGATGAAGCCATGAAATCCTCACCCACCGCAGCCCCCAGGGCTACCCCAGCCCCAGCAGAGCAGCAATGCTCCCCTCGGGCCCTGCCCGGCTGCTCGAGGGAAAGCAAGCGAGCTCCAACACCTCTGGCTATGGCACCGCCTTCCCGGTCAGTGCCGGCTCATCCGGGACAACGATGGAAAACGCTAATTATCACAAATAGGCGGGAGCGTGATTTGCTGTGCTCCAGGGAATCCCAAAAACCCAGCCCATCAGCGTGGCTGCCCCAGCGGGAGGGGACGTGCCAGCCCTGCTGGGCCGAGGTGTCTCACAGCCTTTGGAGATGTGGTCCAGCACCCCTGAGCATCCCTGCAGCTCTGAGCCAGCCCCTGAACCCTCCAGCACCCCTGAGCATCCCTGCAGCTCTGAGCCAGCCCCTGAACCCTCCAAAACCCTTCACATCTCCACCAGTTTCCCGAGAAGCAGAAAAAGTGTCAAGGGAGGGCCCTGAGCAGGGGGTGGGATGAGGGGTCCCGGTGCCTTCATCCCCTCAGTGCTGCACCCCCAGACCTGCTGCGTTTGGAGGTGGGAACAGAGCCACCAAAGCACCGTGGGCTGCAGCAGGGAGATCTGTGGCTGCACATTTGCATGCGGGAGAGAGGATGAGTGATGGCAGCAGGGGCGAGGGAGGAATAGCTCAGCCTGATCACCCCACACCTGCCCTGCTGCCTTTGCCCTCCCCAAATGTTTGTGGGGTTTTGTGGGACCCTTCCCTGTAGCCCTGCTCCAGGATGGACACGGGAAATGCACCGAGGACAGGGAGCAGAGGAAGATTTATTTCTGCTGGCCCAGGCACTTGATCACAGTCAGACCTCAGCAATAGGTTCCTTGTTAGGAGTAAGCTGGGCAGACACTTCCCCGGTGCTGTAACCCTTGGGAAATGTTGTTCTCCCCAATCTACAGATCTCAAACACCTCCAGCTTGTTTCAACCACAGGGAGCTCTGGGACTCTCCTGCTCTCTGGATTGGGCTCTAAATGAAACACCAACAGCAGCTGGCAGCAGCTGCACAGAGCAAACCTCCTGCAGCTCCGTGTGCCCTGTCACACCTCAGCCCTCCCAGGAGCTGCCTCTGACCGCAGCCCCAGCAGAGCCAGAGCCCAGGCACAGCCAGGACGTGGCTGAAATGGAGCTCCTGGGTCCCTCCCTGAGCTGTGACACAGGACAGGGGGACCAGGAAAACCTGCACAGGTGCTTTGTGCCGAACACTGGGGCCTTCTCAGGAAAATGAGTGCTGTGTGCTGCCTGTAAAATATTCAGGTGGACATTAATAATTTGTAGCAGTACATGTATTTTCTTTCTATAAAAAATGAAACGAGCTTATAAATTATGACAAAAATACAACCCCGTGTTTCATGGCAGGGTTAGATAATCACATCCTTACTGGTGTCCAAGCGGGGTCAACCTGGGTTTACTCCAGCACAACCAAGAGCAGAAAGCTGCCCTGCCATCCTCAGTGCCCCAGGTGAGGCAGCCCTGCCTGTGCAGGACCAACCTGCCCTGGGCACGTCCAGAGGAGGCTGGGCTGAGCACATGGGAACGGGAAATAAAATAGAGAGAGGAGCTCCAGGCAGAAATTGGGCTATTTCAGCCTGTCATTCCATGGAAAAGAGACTCTGAGACTTGTACACGTGCACAGACACAAACACACTCGGGGAAAGAAGAAATGACGAGCAGAGCAGTAACAACAATACTCTAGTAATTTGTTCTTAACCTGTTCAAAATAAAAATAACTGGTGAACAAGTTCACTCCTTGGACCATCTGCATCTCATAAGCATAAGTTAGAATCCTGACACCATCTGTTCCATTGGAATTTTAATGCCTCACCAATATGCCAGCTCCCAATCCCGCAGCAGGGACAGCAGCCCCCTCACTCACCAACCCTCCTGCTGGGGCTGGGGCTTTACTGGGAGGGGAACGAGCTGGAGCCAGTCCAGGGCAAAGCAAAGCAGGCCAGGGGAAGCAGCCCCAGGCCAGCAGCAGCACCCCGGGAGCCCTCACAGCCCCGGTGGAAATCTGGGCAGGATGTCTGAACAGGAAAAAATCCTCTGGGTTCTCATGGAATGTATTTTGTTCTCCACAGCAGCACCCATTCACCATCCTGCAGTCAGCAGCATGTGCACCCCTTCAGGAGGGATCAGCCCTTCCAGAGGGGATCAGCCCTTCCAGAGGGGGATCAGCCCTTCCAGACGGGGATCAGCCCTTCCAGAGGGGGATCAGCTCTTCCAGAGGAGGGATCAGCCCTTCCAGAGGAGGGATCAGCCCTTCCAGAGAGGGATCAGCTCTTCCAGAGGAGGGATCAGCCCTTCCAGAGGAGAGATCAGCCCTTCCAGAGGAGGGATCAGCCCTTCCAGAGGAGGGATCAGCCCTTCCAGAGGAGGGATCAGCCCTTCCAGAGGGGGATCAGCCCTTCCAGACGGGGATCAGCCCTTCCAGAGGGGGATCAGCTCTTCCAGAGGAGGGATCAGCCCTTCCAGAGAGGGATCAGCCCTTCCAGAGGGGGATCAGCCCTTCCAGACGGGGCTCAGCCCTTCCAGAGGGGGATCAGCCCTTCCAGACGGGGCTCAGCCCTTCCAGAGGGGGATCAGCCCTTCCAGACGGGGCTCAGCCCTTCCAGAGGGGGATCAGCCCTTCCAGACGGGGCTCAGCCCTTCCAGAGGGGGATCAGCCCTTCCAGACGGGGCTCAGCCCTTCCAGAGGGGGATCAGCCCTTCAGGAGAGCTCAGCCTTTGCAGTGGGGACCCATCACTCCATGGGGAAGCTCCAGTGCCCTGGCACCACCCCGTGCCCTGTGCTGGCCACAGAGGGGACTGTGACTGTCCTGTCCCTCTGCTCCTGTGCCAGGCACCAGCCATCCTCACCCCTGACTCTGCCTGGGATGACAAACGGATGCTGAGATCCCACCCAGAGCCAGAGTGGCTGGTATTGTGAAATCAGGTATAAGTTTGGATTCAATGGCAAAAAATGTCCTGTGAAGTGTCTAAAAAAACCTACTTTGCTAAATTAGCCTAGCAAGATTTATCACATCTTTTAATTAATCATTACTAGAGAGGCTGTTGAAAGTCTTTGCATATTTTTTATTGGTCCTAGTGGGAAGAAATCCATTTTAAATGGAAATTAATATAATATCTGCATGGCCTTCTTCAGTGATTTTTTTTTGCTTAGCAATATTGTAGAGTTACAAACCATACATCATGTCCTGTGCTGCTCAGAATCAATTTCTTCACGGAGGAAAACCAGAAATGTGCTCCCTCACCACTGCAGGATATAAAGTGAATGAAGCTGAGGGAGGGAAGAAAGGCAAAACACAAGCAAGCAAGTAAATCTTACAGACGTAGCCCATATCCATTTTTTCCTGATCAATGGAACTATGTAGGCATGTTCACAAAATTTAATTAAGTTCTGTTCCCCAAGAAATCTATGTGCAATGTTTCCCTGCAATTATTTATTTACTATCTGCCATGTAGCTTTTAGCTTTCCCTGGGAGAATGCTGGATTTCTGCTGCACTTCCATCAGCAGAGGCTGCTCCCAAAGGGTTTGGGGGAGGGCTTGCTCTTCCCTCGCTGGCTCTGGGTGGATTGTCTTCCCACAAAGAAAATCTGTGAATGTTTCTAGACACTCCTCAGTACCAGAGTCACAGAACCACCGATGGTTTGGGCTGGAAGGGTCCTGAGAGCTCACCCAGTGCCACCCCTGCCATGGGCAGGTACTGCAAGGGCACAGGTGGGTCCCTGGAGCTTCTCTGCTCCAGGCTGGAATTCTGGTGGTGTTGGTACGAGCAAAAGCAGGAAAAGCAAAGTTCAGCTGAAGCCCAGGCTGCTCTGCTGCCAGCCAGGGATGGTGTGGGATCCAGGGATTGCTGTGGGAACCAGGGATGCTGTGGGAACCAGGGATGCTGTGGTATCCAGGGATTCCTGTGGGAACCAGGGATGGTGTGGGATCCAGGGATTGCTGTGGGATCCAGGGATGCTGTGGGAACCAGGGATGGTGTGGGATCCAGGGATTGCTGTGGGATCCAGGGATGGTGTGGGATCCAGGGATTCCTGTGGGATCCAGGGATTCCTGTGGGATCCAGGGATGGTGTGGGATCCAGGGATTGCTGTGGGAACCAGGGATGGTGTGGGAGCCAGGGATGCTGTGGGAACCAGGGATGGTGTGGGAGCCAGGGATGCTGTGGGATCCAGGGCTGCTGCCTGCTCACAGCCAGGCTTGGCTTGGTCCCAGCTCTGTTGTTGCTGGAGCCAGAGGCTCAAGGCCCTGTGGCCCTGCAGTGAGTTTGTCTGGGGCTGGCACAGGGGCACCGGGATTGGAGCCATCCCATGACAGGAACCGAGCAGCCTCAGCCCCAATCCCCCGGTTTATCTGCTGGAACCAAAGAGGCTGTGGAGATGCTCAGGGAGAGGTGGGCAAATCTGTCATCCTCCCACACGAGCAGGGCCTGGCTGCCAACGTGCCACCTGCCTCGTTCCAGCCTGCAGGGACACACGTGGGCTGCTGCTGGAGGGAAGGGATGCAATTATTGACAGCTTCAAATGGATCAGCTCCAGCCCTTCGAGTTTCAGCACAGCAAAGATTAGTTGGGCTTCTTAAACGCAGAGAACTTGTATAAAGTGAACACTGATGCTTCCAAGGTACAACTCAAGTATTTTGAAGATTGAGAAATGGAATGAGATAGTGCAGGATTTGATCTTCCACACCACTAGATCTGGGACCTGGGCTCTCCCCAGCACTGGAGATGTCACTGACTTGTGAAAACTCTTCCCGCAGACCAAACTTGAACTTCTCAATCCCTTTGCACAAAATGGCACCTCTTGACTTCTGCCTTCACCTACAGGACTTTAAAGCAGCAGATTCTTTAATCAAGTCTTTACTCATGGAAGCATTTTTATCAGCATCCTTATTTAAATATTCTTTGTCTACGCAAGGGAAGGCAGAGAAGGTTTCTGTCTGCAGACTCTGCTCTGAGGGAAGGGAATGATTTAATCCTCACGTAACACAAGTGCATTGACTTGAGAGAATAGAGGGTTTGTTCTCCTGAATGCTCACAAATTAATGAAATCAAGAATACCTGGAAACTGCTCTTCTCCCAGCTAGAAAGGAGAGGGTTTGCACCCTGGTAATTGTGGCTCTGCCAGGGAGAGTGAAGCCGCCTGTGGGCTGGGTTAAACGGTGCCCAAGGGAACCTCCTCAGGCCCTGGGTACAAAACCTCTCCAGGTACCAGGCTGTGGCTCCAGAGGGGATGGCAGGATCGGGACAAAGTCATCGTGTGCAGGGCTGGCAGGAGGGGACAGGGAGAGCCCCGGGGGGGCAGCAGGAGCGGGGCAGTGCCCGTCCCCTGTGCTGGGGCACCTCCAGTGCTGTGTCCAGGGCAGGGAACCGAGCTGGGAAGGGGCTGGAGCAGCTGAGGGAGCTGGGAAGGGGCTGGAGCAGCTGAGGGAGCTGGGAAGGGGCTCAGCCTGGAGAAAAGGAGCTCAGGGGGCCCTTGTGGCTCTGCACAAGTCCCTGGCAGGAGGGGACAGCCGGGGGGGGTCGGGCTCTGCTCCCAGGGAACAGGGACAGGAGGAGAGGGAACGGCCTCAGGCTGGGCCAGGGGAGGCTCAGGGTGGACAGCAGCAGGAATTTCCCCATGGAAAGGGAGCTCAGGCACTGGAACTGCCCAGAGAGGTTTGGAGTGCCCATCCCTGGAGGTGGCACTCAGAGCTCTGGGCTGGGGACAGGGTGGGACAGGTGGGACTCGATGGGCTGGGAGGGCTTTCCCAGCCCCAGGGATCCCGGGATTCTGGGACTCTGTCACAGCGTGTCACAGTCAGACTCCCGAGACAGAAGGAACCCAACTTCCAGGAAGTTTTCAGCAATGTTTTTCCACCAGTGACCTCTCAAGGAAGCCCAGCTGCACTTAACCAAAGCACATGAAATACGTTCCCTGTGTGACAATGAGAGATTTGCCATGGCAGCCTCTGCAATCAGCCAGGGGAGCACACACTGCCAGGGCACAGCTGCACAAATGCTGCGAGCTGGAGCAGCTCTGCTGGGCTCAGCACAGCTCCTGCCATTAACCCGAGCTCCTCGGAGCTGCTCTCCTGCTTATAAATATAACATCAACAAGAAAGTGCATCAATAATATAATAAATGGCATTATTTATGCATAAAAATTATGTTACCACTGACCAGCACCGGACCATTAATTCAGAAACAGAATTCCCTCTGCAATTCCACAAGAGGACAATGGTCATTTATTTTCCCCACAGTTATGCTGCAACATCAAACCAAAGGAAAAAGCACCAGGCAGCCTCTGGAGGTCCAGCTCCCTGCACTGACTGATGGTCAGGAGAGAAAACCAAAGCAAACCAAAGCCCACATACTTTTAGAACAAGCAGTAACTCCTCCAATTCCTTGATATTGATTTTGGCACGTTAGAAAAGGGGGGTTGAGGTCTTCAGCGAGGCAGCTCAGCGTTTCCCCTACACTCACCTGCCACATGACAGCACACTGAGGCAATGGCACTGGAGAGAAAATTCTCTTCCAGTTGCCTGTGAAAGCCCCATCATGGGTCCTGGTGGCAGATTTAGCATAAGTGGTGGTCAAAAGTCACGTTTTTATCAAAGGGCAGATTTGCAATAAGCCATGTTCACCTCCCTGTCTCGGGATCAGCCTCTGAGATCCTTCATGGGACCAGGGCTGGACGTGCCCACACCAGTGAAAGCCCTGCCTGAGAGAAATCCAGTGACATTCCCTTTGTAGGAGCACAAACACTCTCCCAAGCTCTCTGGTGGTGTGGTCTTTCCTCACTCAAGCTTTGCTTAGAGTTTTTGGCTTTGAAAATATTCAAAGTGCAAAATTCAGTCAAAATCAGCATGTTCCACTGGGTTCTATTTCAGCCTGATTTAATTCCGCTGTAAAAATACACACTGATTCAATTGGATGGAAATTCAATCTGAAGTCCTGAAATGAGTCTCCTCCGAAATATGCAGAGAGGTTTTTTTTCCTCTAAACTTGACTTTGAGGCCCTGGCCAAAGCCTGAGGCCAGGAGGGCAGTGCTGGGTCTGCTCCCAGCTGCAGCCCCTGCTCAGATCCAGGGTGCTGCTCCCTCCAGACCGTTCTAGGAACACTCCCCAAAGCTCAGGATCCTGCTTCTCCTTGGAATTCAATGTTTGGGGATGTTGTACTCACTTTCCAACACCACAGCAGCAGGGTTTCCAGGATGGATTGCAAAGCAGCATGACCACAGTTCTCCTCACTTTGTTTCTGGTAGAGGAATTTTTAGCTGCCCTAACAGTTAATCAATGAGCTCCTGGAAATCGTTAATCACGTCATTAGGAGATTCAGAGGCAGCGCAGGGAAATTTGTAACACAAGTGATGTATGAACAGCTCTGGATGGGAAGGACATGAGTGAGAGTCGATAGAGAGGGGTCACCAGGGTCACCCTCCAATTGACCAATTTACATTTATGGGCATTCCAACACAGCTCGGAGCAGCTACTGAAATACAAAACAATTCTAACAGCTGCAGACTTCCCTCTCCCCTTCAAACACCGTTAGACAGCTGACTTAGCAAGCTACTTTGGGAAAACTGAGGAAAACAGCCCAGCCAGGACCCTGCTGGGCATTCTCTATTTCATTTGCTCAGCCCCTGCTAGCAGAGACAAAGCCAGGGGACAATCTCTCCAAGGAACAGAGGTCACAGAACGGCAGAACCATGGGATGGTTTGGGCTGTCACTCCAGCCCTGGTGAAAAGTCCCTCTCTGCAAGCAGAGCTGCTGGGGAGGTCTCAGCCAGGTCCAGGAGCCTGGGCCAAGGCCAGGCTCCTGCTCTGAGCCAGGAGGGGACACATCAGCACCGAGCTTTGCTATCACACTGAGTCCTCAGAGCCGCCCTGGATGAAGCCAGGAGACATTTCTGGTGTTCAGCACTTCCCAAATCACCCCAGCACACGCTCCCTTACCCCAGCAGATCCCAGCTTCAGCTCCACTGCTCCTTAAGCACTGGGAGCAGCAATAGGAGGCCCAGTAATGGCAGCAAAGTTTGAGTGTATTCCAGAATTCACTTGAGCACATCTGAAAGTAGCAGGGGAATCACTGCCACGGGATTCTTGGGTCTGGCCAGCTCAGGCAGCATTACACCTCGGTGTCAATTGAAGTGATTCCACCAGGCCTAAAGCACTTTAGTCTATTTTCTCCCTTCACATAAAAGTACAATTCTGAGCAAGAAAATGCAAAGCAAAACGGGTTCTTCTTTCTGTGTGCAAAGAAGTAATTTAGATTTTGCTTTGTGTCTCCATATTTATTGTACATTAGCCTTGAACTTGAAAAGCCGAAAAAAAAAAAAGAGGAAAAACTGAGAAAATATTGTGGTTACAAAATTAAACAAATCCAGGATGGCTGGACAGAAAAATCCCAACCTGCTACAAGGAAGTGTTTGTCTGTGTGCACAATATGTTGCTGGTATTTATTGAACGGCAAATCTCGGGCTGTGTTTTCTTATTTACACTCCTTCACTCTTTCTGATTCTGTTTTCCTGAGACCCAGAGCAACATTTCAGCAAACTGGGGAAGGCCAGACCTGGCCAGGCTGAAGGGGGTGCAGGAAGGGGCTGGTGGGAGCCGTTGTTGTGCCGAGCCGTGCCGAGCCGTGCCGAGCCGTGCCAGGCGCTCCCGGTGCCCCTCCCTGGCACACTCCTGCCAACCCTGCTCAGCTCCCCAAACGGGGCTCTGTGACCTCGTGGGCTGCTCCTGGCAAACAGCCAGCTCAAGGCTGCTCTTTCAAACACATCGATTTTTATTTTTCCCCCCCTAAATGCCAGCCCTCCTTGGTTAATCCTTGAGTCATTTTGGTCTTTTTCTGGATCACAGAGCAGCAGCGGTGCCTCCAGTCCCTCCCCGCTGGCCGGGACGGAGAGGACGTGCCCAGGGCTGTGCCCACGGCCAGGCCCTGGCTCCACACAGCCCCAGGGACTGCTCCCAGTGGCACATCGCCCTCCTGGCAGCTTGGCAAGGCAGGGACAGCACAAACTGCGGGCCACAACCCGCCCAGCAAGTCTGCAGCAGGGCTGATTCATCTGCTCCCACAAAGCCCCTTCCTTCCCCCTGTCACGGGACAGAGGGACAGGGACAGAGGGACAAGGTCCTTGGCAGGAGCCTGCCTGGCTGCTGTGCAGCTGCTGGGACACAGTGGGGGCTCCCATCCTCACGAGGTGCTGAGAGCAGGGGACAGATGCGGACAGAAATGTCACAGCCCATTAAGGTCACACCCAAGGGTCAGGGTCACCAGTGCCAGTCAGGACTGGGCAGAGACAGCCAGGGCCCAAAGCCATCCTTGCTGCTTCCTCAGCATCACCTTCTGTGATTGTTAGAACCAACTCTGAGCCCTAAATCCAACCAACTCTTCCATCAAGTTTTGCTTTGCTTACTCACTGAGCAGCAGATTCTTGGCCTAATCTGACAGTCAGATATGACACAACTGGTTTCCAATAAATAACAGCATTTCTCATCTATGAAGTAACTCTAATCAACAGCTCTGCAGGCTTTCCAGCCTGCCCTGGAAAACTGGGAGAGCAAAAAAGCTTGGAGCAAGGTCCTTCAGCCATGAACAGACTGACAGACCTGGCTGGCTGCAGCCCCACCACCTGCAGATGATCATCCTGGTGAGAGGGTTTGCTTTGGCAAGAGGGACCAGAGGCATCGATGATGACAATAATTACCTGGAAACAGAAACATCTCCTGTCAGCGGGGAAGAAGCCTGCATTATTCATTGGATTAGACTTCATTTTGCTCGCTTTGGGGTCATTTTGATCTTCACTGATTTAAAACCAGACAGAAGCAGCTCCTGGATCATGTGACAGTATCGGTTTAAAGAGGACCGGGTGATGTTCCTCTCCCACATCTTGCCCATTTGACAGCACAGCTGTGGGTGTCACTGTGCAAAGACTGCTCAGTTTTGTGAGTCAAATTTCTGCCACACAATGAATTTATGAGTCAGTGGTAGGCACATCAGTATGGGACCCTTTAGCTCAGTCACACACGCACAGTGACAGGCCCCAGCTGGCGGCAGCAATCCCAAATGGATCCTCTTGTGAAGCAGACACCAGGATTATCCCAGGGAATTGTGTCCAATGGACAGGCATCGGGGAATATCGCCTGACATTTCTTCCTCCTGCACATCCCCACCCAAGAGGATTCATCTGTTTATCCCAGGATACTCTGAAGCTACTTCACAAACATCTCTGCACGTCAGCCTCCTGCCAGCAGCTGCAAGGAGCTCCTGCACAGAGCGAGGTGAGGCCGCAGCATCCTCAGGCTCCCGGAGGGAGCGGAGCCAGCGCAGGGCCTGCAGGAGCAGCATTTATCAGCTTTTGGCTTTCAGAGCTCCAGGAACAGCTCAGCTTCCTCTGCACATCTGCACTGCCTGGGCTGCTCCCCGTGTGCAGCTGCGAAGGGGCAGTGCAAGGAAAGGCTCCACCACATCAGACCGTGCTGCCTGTCAGCCCCTCTGGAGAGAAGGGACTCGGCTCCGGGCTGTTGTGGCAGCCGTGTGAGATGGGGCTGGCTGGCACTTTGGTGCCATGCCGTGCCTGGCCGTGTCACTGAGGTGCCAGCTGCCCTGCAGGCACACACATCCCGCTGTGTGGGCACCGCCGGTGGAAGCTCAGCCCTTCTCCCTTCCCACGCTGCTGTTCTGCCCTCCTGGCAGTGGCAGCAGCCGCGGCGGGGCTGTGTGACCGCACAGGGGCAGGGTGTGGGCTCTGCTGGTGCTGCCACAGCCCAGAACGGGGCCAGGCGATGGTGGCTGAGCCAGCCCGGCTGCTGGCACAGCCCCTGCCCCAGCACCACCGCCACCAGATGTTCAAGTGCACGCTTGCAGTTCATCACAACATAAAGGCTGAAAAGAGGTGAAAATGAAGACCCAAGCAGAGGCTGTTCACCCTCTTCAAAAATGTGAGAGTTTGGAGATGAGGTTTTACTTTAAGGTCATTAAAGCAATAATGGGGGGGAACCCACAAAATGGTTCTGGTCAGAAATCCAGCCATAGCCAGTGCATGTCCTGTGCTCATCCCTGGCAGGAGCTGTGTGTCACAGAGCTGCTCAGGGGTGGCTGTCCTGGCCAACCCCAGCCTGTCCCCAAGCCCTGCCGTGCCTCGGCCCATGTGGGGCTGGCTGGAGCCCGACTGTGGCCCTGCCGGCCCCTCCACAAACAGCTCTGGGCTGGCAGTGCCGGAATCACCCCGAGAACAGCTCCGGGCTGTGCCGGAATCACCCCGAGAACAGCTCCGGGCAGTGCCGGAATCACCCCGAGAACAGCTCCGGGCTGTGCCGGAATCACCCCGAGAACAGCTCCGGGCTGTGCCGGAATCACCCCGAGAACAGCTCCGGGCAGTGCCGGAATCACCCCGAGAACAGCTCCGGGCAGTGCCGGGCTTGGCCCGCAGGGCTGCTTTTGGGAAAGGCTCCCCCGGGGAACGCTCCCGGACTCACACACAGCCGTGCCAGCCCCAAAAGGGCCGCAGGGACCAAAAGCCATGCAGCACTGGAGGTGCAGCACTGGTGGTGCAGCTCTGGTGGTGCAGCTCTGGAGGTGCAGCACTGGAGGTGCAGCACTGGTGGTGCAGCACTGGTGGTGCAGCACTGGAGGTGCAGCACTGGTGGTGCAGCGCTGGTGGTGCAGCTCTGGAGGTGCAGCACTGGTGGTGCAGCTCTGGAGGTGCAGCACTGGAGGTGCAGCACTGGTGGTGCAGCGCTGGTGGTGCAGCGCGTCCCTGGCACACGCTGTACCCTGTGACAGCTGCTCAGCTCACACCCCCGCCGCTCCACCTCGGCCGCTTTCAGACGGATTTGCACATGAAAAACGTTCTTTATCTTCGTGCCAAGCACAGGCATTTACCTTCCCAGTGGTATTTGGAGCATACAGTGTATTTGGTGTATTGAAACACCATTCTTCCCTGCATTCTCCCTTCTTTGGAACTAATCACTCTTTTCCGGCTAGGAAGATCTCCTCCACAGGCCTTTCACAGGAGTTCCTGAGCGGCCCTGCAGAGACCACCTCTGTCTCTGCCTTCCCAGTTGTGTTAGACACCTCCCAGGTTCAGGCCCATTAACCTGCTCACAGCAGCTTGATGGATTAATGCTTACATAGACACAGTTGGCAGCATCTAAATAAACAATTATGGCCAAGCAGCTGCAGAGGAGATGCCATGTTCCATGTAAAGCCAGATGTCAGTTTTATTGGTCCTCAAAGTTCAGATGAAATGGCTTTGGGACAACTGGAATGAAATTATTTCGGGAGATTTGGAGAAGGAATTCTTTTGCTCCAGGTGAATGCTGGAGCCTGCTGTCAGGTGCATCAGCTGCAGCCAGCCCTGAGCATGGGGCCAGGGAAGATCCACAGCTGGAGCTCCATGGCAGCAGCAGCAGCAGCACCGGCAGAGCCGAACCACTCGGACCGGGACAAGAAAGTGACATCTGGCACCACAGCCATGGCTTTGGCTTTTACCTGGGGAAGGACACTGAAAAATCCACCTCTGAAACTGTATCAGTGTCAAAACCCCACAAACCTGATCAGAGCCAAATCCAAAGCCTGCTGGACTGGATAGGAATCTTTCCAGGAACTTCAATTGGATTTAACTCTTGAGTGATGATTTTGTGACACCTGCCATGAACTTTCGTTCTCCAAAAATTCTACAGTACCTCTCCTCTTGGCCCCTTTCCCTGGCTGTCGTGATGTGGGAGCAGTGAACAATCTTTGAATGTAAAAATTTGAGAAACATAAAAATCAGGAGCCTGTGTTTCCTAATTCAGGGAAAAACTATGTTCATCCTCTCTTCAATTAGCAGAGACCATTGTGCCTATAAAGAACTTATATTTTTTCCTTATATTAAATATAAATGCCAGCACAATTTGTTCTAATCCAATCCTTTACCTACATTAATTCTCCTCCTGGAATTTGTACAAGACACTGTAATTTCAAGCAGAAGCTTCTTAATAACACAAATCATCTATCCCTGTTGGAATATAAGCGGATCCATGACCTTAGAACTATTTTGCTAAGAAATCCAGCTAGAAAACTAATTTTAAGTAAATCTACAGATGTCAAAAACCCAGATGGCTTTTCAGGATGCTAACTTAAGCTTCATTGCATAAGCAGATTAGGGCTGCCTGTTGAGCCCCACACAAGAGTAGATGGCGCTGAATGCACGGAATTACACCCGAACTGTTCACTCCCTGATACATCCTCCATCGAAAACTTTGTCAGCTCCCCACGCCAGGAGCCTGCTCACTGTGAGCACCACACCCAGAGCAGCAGCTCTGCCAGCCAAGCGACATCCCTGTGTCCCTGTGTCCCTGTGTCCCTGTGTCCCTGTGTCCCTGTGTCCCTGTGTCCCTCTCTCCCTCTGTCCCTCTGTTCCTCTGTCCCAAGGCCACCAGCCAGAGCAGCAGCTGTCTGCACTGATGGACGGGGCAGTTGTTCCATCCTTCATCCTCCTCAAACGAAAATGGAGGCAAACAGCCTCATGAACCTCTCCAATGTTTTGGCACAGCAATTGTGGAAGGGTTTTCTGGTACAGACTCGTAGGACCTGGATTCCCCCGGTGTTACCATTGGTAACCAGCTGGACCTGGGTACCAGCTCCGACGTTAATGAGCCCTCGAGCGTGGGTGGCTCAGAGTGGCGTGGATGCGATGTGACTGCGGGAAGCAGGGCGAGCACTTCTGGAGAGGACACGGGCTTTTCCCACGGGCGTGTTGCATAACCTGGCCCAGCCCCTGCCCCTCTCTGCTCTGAGCCCTCTGTGTTGCGGAGCACAGCCCCGAGAGAGCCAATTCCATCTCTCCGAGACGGCTCCGCTGAAACGCGGCCAGAGGGATGGAATTGCTTCCCCCTTCCCGCGTGGAAGCGTGTCAGGGCTGCTGACAGATGGCTCGGCTGCCTGCGCCTGCTGATTACCTTTGCAAAGTGAATCCCAGTCGAAGGCTTTCTGTAATGAATTTCGCAGCGTTTGCACCCTCGGCTTGTGTCCCACACGTCCCGGGAAGCGCGCAAGGCACTCGGGAGCTGATTTACAGCGCCTGCGGGCACAGGCGCGGCGCTTTCGGCAGTCTGTGCTGCCACCTAGCCCGGCCCGAGCTGAGCCCCGCCGCACCTGCACAGCTCACACGGAGATGGAGCCCGAGCTCGGGACACAGGACGCGCGGACAGCGGCGGGGAGCGGCCGCAGCTCGTACTTACGGTAGAAGACGTATTCGGTGTAGCTGGACCAGACCTTGTCGTCTGTGTACTGGTTGACGAAGGAAGCTGTCACCGAGGAGTTACAGGCCACCATGTGGAATCCGCACTCGGACAACATGTCAAAAGCCCTCTCCAGGTGCTTGAACTTGAGATAAAACCTGGAGGTGTACCTCTCTGGAGCCCTGTCCGGGTCTCTGCTTTCATTCAAACTTTCTCCAAAAACCTCTTTGACCAAAGAAATCCTTCCACAAACCAAAATCCTTGGGACCCTCCTGAATTTGGCATCTGCTTGGCTCTCCCTGCCAATACTGCACGAGCCACGGTAGCCGATGGTGATGAATCCCCACTTGCGGTCCGGCGGTAGGAGCGATGAGGGGGGGCAAATTCTCGTGTCGCTGCCCTGGGACACCTCTTCGTAGTCACTGTGGCAATAATCGTCGGGGCTTTGCTTGCTGTCATCGGGAGTCAGGAGCTTCACCAAGTCCGGGAGCTGGAAGTACTCAGCCTCCCTCTTGAGCCTTCCCTTCTCTGGGAAGTGGTCGGGCAGAACCACCTGCTTGTCCCTGAGATAGTCCAGAATATAGCGGAATAGGAAACCGTCTCTGTCGATGAAGAATCTTCCCTTGGAGTCCTTGGCCAGATCGTTGGCTGTGTCTCTCTTTGGGGTGAACATTTTCCAGAGCAGGGAGTGAGGGGTGCCAACCAAGGTGGAGTGACGAGTGAAGTAAACCTGGCCGCCCACGTTGAGCTCCACCACCTCGGGGAAGGAGTGCAGCCCTGTCCCCTGCTCCCGAGCAGGAAGGTAAGTCCTGCAGTTGCCACTCAGAGCCATTGTAGCTTAAACTGGAAATCAGCAGCAAGAGAAGGAGGACTATCAATCACATCAGAGGGCAGAACAAGGCTCCCAACATTAAGGAGAAACAAGGGGGAAAGGAGAAGTGAGAAAATAAAAATAGCAACAAGGTTTGTTTAAAAGAAAAACCCGAATTGTCCATGAGTGACAGTGTGGCAGGAGTGGTTTATACACTGAGCCACGGAGGCTGGAGGCTGGAGAGCAATCACCTCATGACATGCAATCACATCATCAGATCTTCCAACAAAGCCATCAAAATCAAGGTCAAGCCAAGCCTATGGTCATTCATAGGTCTGTGAAAAGGGAAAACAAAACAAGGCACAAAATTACTCTTCTAAGCATCACAGCTGCTGCAACAGAGAAAAGCAGAGCAGTTTGTAGAGCCAGGCTAAATCTGTTAAATAGGTCCCTTTTTTTTGGCAAGCTCTACGTTTCTATTTCACAAGTATTCATCAATGGAAGGGTTACATATGATCCACTGCTTAAAAGAAACTGCATACTGCATCTTTAAAGAAACATCTAAATTAGACATGCACATGAGGGAACAAGAACGGGGAGTCTTACCTTGGTTACAATTAATGCATAGCTCTTGTAAAGAAAACCAAAATGTCAAGACACTCAGAACACACATACAGGCACACAGGGTCCGGGTAGTGTGAATCCGATCCCAGCAAGGGACAGCAAAGGCAAGAGAAGTGCTCTTAGCAGCATCCACGGAGGTCTCAAGTGTTAAACCGAGTCACAGGGAAGTTAACCGTGGCGGGTGACGAGGAAACCAGTACATACAGCGCGGCGGAGGGAAGTAAATAAATAAATAAATTAAATAATTCCCGAGTGGATGCTCTGGGCTGGGGAAGCGGGAGGGCAGCGGGGCCCGTCCACCGGCCCCGATGACTTGCAGAAAGCCCGCAGCCTCCTGCGCTAGGCACTGCCGGGCTCCGGCGGCTCCCGCGGCGGCAGCGCGGCCGGCGGCTCCCCCATGGCCCGCCGGGACCGGCGGCACGGCCGGGGCCGCCCCGCGCTCCGCTCCGCCCCGCTGCGCTCCGGGCCCCGCTCCGCCGCGCGGAGGGCGATGCCGATTGCATCATCTTAAAGGAGTCGGGCCGGGATGGGAGCCCGCGTCCCGCACCGGCACCGGCACCGGAACCAACACCGGCACCGGCACCGGGCAGCGCCGCGAGCGGGCACCGCCGGGAACGGGCACAGCCGGGGACGGGCACCGCCGGGAACGGGCACAGCCGGGCACAGCGGGGCACAGCCGGACAGCGACGGGCATAGCCGGGCATAGCCGGGCACCGCCGGGGACGGGCACCTCCGGGAACGGGTACCGCCGGGAACCGCCGGGCACAGCGGGGCGCAGCCGGGCACAGCCGGACAGCGACGGGCACAGCCGGGCACGGAGAGCGCCGGGCAGCGGCAGCACCTTGGGCAGCGGCAGCACCGAGGACAGCGGCGGTCACCGCCCCGCCGGGGCCGCGCTGCCGGCCGCCGCCGTTCCCCGCCCGAGTCTCGGTGCAGTCCCTCCCGCTCCGAACCCTCGGCAGCCCCAACGTGCCTGTCCCGGCTCCGCGGGGTCCCGGCCGGCGATGCGGGCACACAGCGCGGCCGCGGCTGCCGGGCAGGAGCGGGATTCGCTCCCGCTGCCGCCGCTCGTCATCTCCCCGGAGCCGGCAGGGAGGGGACCGGGAGGGCCGGGAGGGAGGAGGAGGAACCGGGGGCGGCTCCGGCGGTGCGGAGGACCCGCTTTACTCGTGGGTCCCTAACGCGGGGAGCCGCGGGCGCGCCGGCACCGCCACCTCGTGTCCGTCCCCGCTGCTCTGCACGGGCACCGAGAGCAGAGCCGGGATCCCGGCGGCAGCCGAAACCCAGCGGAGGAGCTGCGGGAGCGGCTCCCCACACCGCCGGGCACCCGCAGGACTGGGCCGGCACAGCCCTGCGCCAGCTCCCACCGCTCCTGACCAAAAATACTCTACTCGGAATGATGAACACAGGAGAAAAGAAAACCTTTCACCCAAACGTTGACCAAAAGCTTTAGAGTGAAATCTCTGTGTGATGGAGTCACCATGCAGGGGTAGATTTTGCTGACTGCACTTAAGTTCAGAGATTCACTGAGTTGTAAGGGTCAAGGATCACGGGGTCCAGCTCTTCAGTAAATGTCCCGCATGGGGATTGAGTCCACAGCCTTGGTGTATTAGCACCATGCTCTGACCAGCTGAGGCTCCAGATAATTCAGTGAGATTCTTCTGAAACCATGGCCATAATTTAAAACAAAATAGCCAAAAAGAATAATTTTCAAGGCTAGGACAGAAAATCATTATTTGTGTACCTACAGACTTTTCAAATTAAATCTGAGAGCTGAACAGTTAATCAAACCCTTGATTTTTGCCTTAATTCATTAGCTCTGAGGCAACTGCTGCACTCCTGAACAGAGTCTGTCTCTTACTTCAAGATCCTTATTTTCAAACCAGCAAAATGTGGTGCTGCTACAGGACGTGCTGGTTGTGCCTCAGAAAAAAAGCCCACGTCCTGTGACCTGCCCTTGTGGCTCTACAGAGCAGCTGAAGCAGTGCAGGTCAAGTGCTCCATAACCCCTGCACAGAGGATTTGAAGATGGGATGTGAGATCATGTTCACTTAAATGTCTTCATTACTTTTTTAAGAGCCTGGTGCAGTCGGTGCAGACAGGATTTAACATCTGCGTGACCAGCCAGAGGGAACTGCAGCTGCCTCTGGGAGTGACAGTGCTGTCCCTGCCCAAAGCAGGGAGAATTGCCTCAGCTTTTGCAAACATTTCAGTTGTCCCTGCTAGTTCATACGCTGCAATCTAATTAAAATCCACTTCCATAAAGACAGGGGTGCCATATTGGCGGGGCTTAAGAATCAATTTGCTCTCCGCAGTTGGGACTGACGGTGCTCAAACCAGCACAGAAGAGTTTGTGATGTCCCGGTGCCAGCAGCCCAAGGCTGGGGCTGGGGGTCAGCCACTGCTCTGGGGCCAGGACAGCACAGTCAGTGGGGTGTGCAGGTGCTCGGTGAACGGGGACAGGAGTTACCCACACCTGGGGCTCCTCACAAGCTCTGCGAGCATCAGGCCTGCATTCTGTGTGATTAGCCAGTACAGACAGCTCTAAGCTCCAAGTCTTTTTGAAACATTATCATCAGAATTGCCCTTTGAAAAGAACAAAAACCGTAGAATTTTAATCACAACAGCTTTAGAAATGCATCTGCACTTTTCAAATAATAATGAAAGCAATTCAACACCTGCTTTTATTTCTCTACACGGGACATTCCAATCATTTCACTGTAACACAATTTCCTTTGATGAAACGACTTTAGTAGTAAAAGCATCACGTAATGCTCCCCAGCTAAATACAAGCCACGGGCCAAATCCATCAAAATGCAGCCTGAGAGAGTGAAACTTTAAAATCTGGGCCAAATACATGGTGACCTAAATGTAAAATGTGTGTCAGGACCACACCAAGGAGCAACTACAGTTCTGGTGGAAGAGGAAAGCAGCATCCATCAAAGGGAGGAGGACGAAGCGCTTCTCACTTCTGACAAATGCCTTCATAACTTTCAGCACAGGCAAGGGAAAATTTAGCCTGAGTTTAAAGTGTATGTTCCAAAAGTCCCAGCATAGCTCTGCTGAAAGCCAGTCCATGAATGCTGTGACATCACTCACAGCTTTGAGGGCATTCCTTATGAAAAACTGCTAAATTGGCATTTCAGGGAATCATGGAACAACTGACCTTATCGAATTTGATGGGTGTTAGAAATAGGTGTCTGAGAAGCAGCAGCAATGAGTGCTAGAAAGGAAGAGCAGCGTTACCTGGGCTGGAGTAGCCGTGTGTGTGTCTGTCTGTCTGTGCGAGTGTGTGTCTGTGTGTGTGTCTGTGTGTCTCTGTGTGTGTGTGTGTTTGTGTGTGTGTGTCTGTGTCTGTGTGTGTGTGTCTGTGTCTGTGTGTCTGTGTCTGTCTGTCTGTCTGTCTGTCTGTGTGTGTCTGTTTGTGTGTGTGTCTGTGTCCCTGTGTGTGTGTGTGCGTGTATCACCTCCCATCCCCAGAGGAAACACACAGGCTGGAAATTCGAATCAAGTCACCCATACAGTGAGAAACGTGGAAGCTGTTTATCAGCAACAACACAAGAGCTTTGAGGTGCTTGCAGAAGGAACAACTGAAAGCAGCAGAAACTGAAGTAGTAATTCTGAGGAAAAAATAAATCCGAGTTGGAGATTGGGCAGAAGATCCCACCTAAAAAGCCACATCAGTGCTTCCATTGCTCTGTGCAATTTTTACACACAATAGTTAAAAGAAAAAAGGAAAAAAGAACAGCACTTCCAGTTCCAGGCTTGCACTTTGATTCAGGAACAACTTCAAGGTGCCACCTAAGGATCCTTCAGCCCTGTTCCCTGTAACGTTCTGTGCTTCTCAGCAGGCTTGTGTCCAAGTACTGAGCCCAGACAATGTTTCCTAGGGCAGAACTCCATCAAGCCAGCAAGAAGAGGGCAGTGTCTGAGAATGGTGTCGTGGCAGAGGAGTGGGGAAATGACTGGACTGGGCCAGTGGTTTCCATGAGAAGCAGAAGGGTGCTCCCAGAAAGGACTGCCAGTCCAGCCTCAACCCACAGCAAAGAACAGAGCCTGGGAGGAACCAGCCCCGGACTCCTGCCAGGTCCCTCTAGCCCAGACACCTCTCCACAGGGGTGTGTCCTTCCCATCACTCCAGAGACTGAGCTCCCTGCAAGGGAAGCCAAGCAAGAACTGAGCTAAATCAGAGATTATCCCCTGATCCAGCAGTGTGAATTACACACAGTGAAATTCTCATCAGCTCAAATCCAGCAGTACGTGAGAATGGGAAGCCCTAACAAATCTTCCACTTTGAAGAAAAAGCATAAAGCAACACTAAATGGCTGAGTGTCCCTGAGAAAGGATCTTCCAGCAAAGAGCGTGAGTGCCACGAAGGCGGGTTTATTCACAGAGTAAAGCATTACACAGATTTGCCCTTGATCTTTTATTCATAACTCAAGTGCATAATGTATTTCCATCCCAAACAAGCAAAGGGGAAGAGCAGCTTTCCCAGCTGCTGAGGATGAGAGCAAGGCTCAGATGGAGACATGCCATGGCTTCTTGCCATCGTCTGTCACACAGAGAGGGGCACGGCTCCTGCACAGGAAACCCTTTGCCCCTTCTGGTGAACACCAAACCCACGGCACACGCGCAGCACGGGGCCTGAGCCTTCCAAAAGTACGAGGGAATCATGTTCCAGTGATATCCATATCAATCACCGCACATCAGAGAACATTCTGGAGAATAATTGATATATGTGTGCTGACAACTCCTTTGGAATTCCACGGCCACTGCTGAACAAAGCAATGTGCCACACAAACAGCCCTGCCCCTGTGGGAGATCCAGCGTGTGCAGGCAGGCAGAGACCTCACGGACACATCGGCAAACGGGGATTCAAATCAAACAGAAATCGCTGTTTGCAGTCTCCCCTCTGCAAGGCACTCCCTTCCTCCCTTTCAAGTTCTGCCATAACAAGGCCTATTTTTGCAGACATCTTCCTCCTCTCCCTTTCCCCATCCTCCCATTCCTCCAAAGTTCTTTGAATAATACTTTTATTCTCAGCCTGATTCAAATTATCCTGTTATTAACACTGGTGTAATTATAGTGGTTTTTTTTACCATTACAGCTAAAACAATGTTTTATTGTTAAATAAAGCATTTATCATGATCATGATAGCATGCATTTTCATCACACCAGCACCGTGTAACTCATGTACTAAGCAAGTACTTCTATGAGCACTTTTACTCTTCCCAAATTGGAGCCATTTCAAGGTCTCTTGTGAACCCCCAATTCCCTGTCCAGGTGGTGTTCAAGGCCAGGTGGGGCCTGGAGCAATCTGGGCTAAGGCTGGGATGAGTTTTAAGGTTCTTTCCACCCCAAAGCAGTGTGGGATTCTGGCCCCGTGTGGCAGCCCCCAGTGCAGCTGGAGCTGGTGCCTGGGCAAAGGGAGGTGCCTGGCGTTTGGTGCAGCTCCAGGCAGTCTGTGCTGCCCTTCCCAAGGCATCAGGAAGGAGCAGCTGTGCAGCTGCAGTGCCTGGCCTCCCCTTGAACCCCCGGGCTGTGTCAGAGCACCCCCTGCCCCAAATCCATCCTGCACGTGATTCCCTACAGCAGGGCTGAGATGCCTGCTGCAGAGAGAGCTCAGTAATGAAAGCTCGACCTAAGCTGTCAGGAAATTCTAATAATCTAAGCAAACCCAAGCAGATTTCTCGGCAAAGAGCGTTTCCCCAGCAGATCCCAATTACACAGCCCAGTGCCTGGGATTTGGGTCTCATTTCCCTGCCCAGTGAGCTGCAGCGAGTCACACAGCTCAGCCAAGGGGCACTAAGCCACAGCCATCAGATGCAGCCCGCACACTGTGCAGGTCTTGCATGAAAGCTGGCATCTTCTCGGCCTTCAAACACTAATTTTCCTAAAGTGTAAATGTGCGTGAAGCAGCTTACAGCGCAGTTACTGATCTCTGTTATCCGTGGCTGTAGTTCTCTGCTGTTACTCCATTCAGCTCTACACAGCGACACATTCCCTGGAGCCTGTTCTCAGCACTGCCGTGGATTCTGCACTGTCACATCAGGCTTGGAACAGGACTTCAATTTAAATACAGTAATTTCACCAGCAGAATATTACATACACAAGTGTAACAAAATGACTGCAACTTGTCCTGAGCCAAAATGAATTTTAGAAAAAAAGAAAAACATACCAATACTTAAAGCAGGAGCATGGCCTGCGGATCTCGTGGGCCCTCACGGCTGGTGCTGGGCTCCAGGACGCTGCCAGAGCTCAGAGTACATCATGCACGGGATGGAAACTGCTTCTGGTGGAATTCTGAGCCTCATCACCACACTCCCCTTCAGAAAGGGATAAAACAAGGATAAAGCTCATTCTGAAGTTTCAGCTACCCTTCCTCAGCAGGGGCTGTCCCTGGCTGTCACCTCAAATCCCACCCAAGGCAGCAGAGCCCGCTCGCTCCTCCCTGCGCCCAGCTCTGGGACATGAGAGACTTAATAAAAACTAATTCTAATTAACAGCTTTCTAAAGGCTGCTGAAATCCTTTTCCCTGGCCCTGAGGATAAACAGTGAGTGACACTAAAAGGAGCTTCTTCACATGAGTGTCTTCCCAATGCCAGTCGTGCTTCTCGGTTCCCCTCTATTCCCAGGTCCTGCAGCTTATTTGGGAGGGGTGGGCCAACAGCCGGGCTGCAGTAAAGACAAGAAGGTTCACACCTCTGTGTTCCCTGTGTGGCCGCAGGGAAATATTTATTTCGGATATCCGAGAGGAGCGATGGGGCAGCACCGGAGCCACACCGACCTCGTGTGGCGGCGCTAGGCCTCGCGGGGGGCGGGGCCGGGCTCGGGGGGCGGGGCCGGGCTCGAGGGGGGCGGG
>NW_005087571.1:14963959-15016490 GCF_000331425.1 Pseudopodoces humilis | reverse complement strand
GTGAGGGATGAGGGGTGCGGGATGAGGGGTGAGGGGTGCGGGGTGAGGGATGAGGGGTGCGGGGTGAGGGATGAGGGGTGCGGGATGAAGGGTGCGGGATGAGGGATGCTGCCGCTGGGACCCGCTGCCCGGCCCCGACACTGCCCGGGGGCTCCGAGCCGGGCAGGAACAGGCTCGGGAGATGGCTCGGGAGATGGGTTAGGATAGGAGCAGGGTTAGGATCAGGTTCAGGAGCAGTGTTAGGAGCAGGGTTAGGAGCAGGCTCAGGAGATGGGTTAGGAGCAGGGTTAGGATCAGGTTCAGGAGCAGGGTTAGGAGCAGGCTCAGGAGACGGGTTAGGAGCAGGGTTAGGAGCAGGCTCAGCTCTGCTTTCCCTCACTGGGTTCATTCTCAGCACAGCCTTTCCCTGCTGGCAGACTCACAGCGGGGCCCGGGAGCCACAGGAGGGGACAGGAGGTGGCACCGAGGCCGAGCCCCCTCAGCAGGGCTGGGGAACAGCTCAGCCAACACATCCCGAGCTGGGGCTGCTTTTGGGCACTCACTGGGGACGTGCTTGAGACATTTAATATGTCAGAGCACAGGGAGAGAAACCCTGCCTTCGACCTGTGAATTATCCAAAGCTTTCCCCTGATGCAGGGATTGCATTTTTAAAGAAAATGAAGGAATGCTCAGCGTTTCCCAGGCTCTGTGCCTGCTGACCGAGCTCCAGGTCCTGCAGGAGCCCAGAGGTCACTCAGGTCCCATCCCAGACCTGCAGCCGGTTCTGTGCCACCCCGGGGTGCAGCCCCTGCTCCTCCTCACCCTCCCTACAGAAGCTCCAAATCCTGTGCAACCATGCTGAAGAAGCCAGAAAGGGGTGGAGAGGATAATGGGCTCTGGCCACCTGCCACTTCCCTGAGCAGGGAAAAGTTACTGGCTGTTCTAGTGACCTCCACACTCGTTTAACCAGCTACACTTAATTATGCTGAGTAATAGAAAAAATTCCCTATATTCTGCAAGCAAATTCCTCCTTGCTCCATGGAAAACAGAAATCCAGCGGAGCAGGAAAATGCCTGTGCCCGACAGCACTGCCTTATAATCTATTTTTAACTGAATTTCTCCATCTCCTTTGTAAAGAAATAACACTTCTTCATTGCCTCTGGCCATAATTAATGTGTGGTAGCTCAAGTCCAAGAGACATATAAAACCAGACTTTAAAGAGAGCATTAACTTTCAAGCAGAGCAAATAATTTTGGAAAAAATAGTGTTTTCTATACTTAAAACTCTTTCCCCTGGTTTTCATTAAAGCCCTTCAGCTGCTCAGACACGGAACGTGCTTCCCCCAGCCCTGTGCTGGTCTGAGCACGTCCCTCCCCACGGGCTGAGGAGCTGCCCTGGAACAGCTTTTCCACAGGGATCAGACAGCAGGAGCAGCCAGGGGGGCTCACCTGCTGCCCCTGCCTCTGGCTGGATCGGTTTGCATAGAATGCTGCTGTTTTCCTTGCAGAAAGGGGGATACAGAAGAGAGAATAAATCCTTGAAAATGTTTAAAGGCCAGGTTCAGAAATCACTGGGCTGAGCTGGGCCCAGCAGCCACAGCTCCCTGCTGTCAGTGACCTGGTGACAGGCGGCTCCTGGGAGCAAAGTCCTGCTGGAGCAGGAGAAAAGCCTCAGATCAAGCACATTTGGAAGCAGTGAACAGCTCCTGTACAGGACTAACTCCAAGGAGATTCTCAGGGGTGCTGGAGCCCTACCCAACCCCATTCCCTGCTATCACCCCTCAGCCCTGGCTCACTGGGGCCACAGCAGCACCACTGCTCACAGCAAAGGTTTACATCCCAAAGGTCCCAGGGAAATGGGGGTGAGGCCCTGGAGCTGGGGCAGGATGGCACAGAGACCCTCCCTGCCTGCTCCTGTCCCCCCTGCCCAGCTGGGACCCCTGTGCCAGCTCTGCCCTGGGGCAGCACAGAGCATCCTGCTCCTGCCAGCCTGGGCACGGGGAGAGACAGGGGCCAGGGAGGCTGCAGGGGTGCCTGGGCACCTGGGCATAGAATACTTGAGCTGGAAGGGATCTACAACAATCATTTGGCTGATCTGATGAGCCATGTGAGCCCCATCCCCACAGCTGTTCCCTGACTGCTCGATTTGCCATTCCCACAGGTGTTCCCAATGATCCCAAAGTGCCCACAGGTGTTCCAAATGATCCCAAAGTGCCCACAGGTGTTCCAAATGATCCCAAAGTGCCCACAGGTGTTCCCAATGATCCCAAAGTGCCCACAGGTGTTCCCAATGACCCCAATGACCCCAAGGTGCCCACAGGTGTTCCCAATGACCCCAAAGTGCCCACAGGTGTTCCCAATGACCCCAAAGTGCCCACAGGTGTTCCCAATGACCCCAAAGTGCCCACAGGTGTTCCCAATGATCCCAATGACCCCAAGGTGCCCACAGGCGTTCCCAATGATCCCCGTGTGCCCATTCCCACAGGTGTTCATGCCCACAGGTGTCCCCTGCCCCGGCTGTGCCCCCACCCTTTCCTGTTCAGCAGTGCAGCCAGAGGGGCTCTGCCTTGTCCTCCGAGGGTGGCTTTGCTCGCAGGGAGTGCCCTGGGTGCAGGTAAGGGGTTTTTTGGGCTGTGGGAGGGGGGTTCCTTGGCACTGAGCCAGGAAAGAGCTGCTTGGTGCTGCTGGGGCCGTTCTCTGGCCGCGTTCCCCGAGTGTGCCCGGGATCCTGGCGCTGTGCCTGGGCTCCTGCCTTGCTCTGGGTGGGCTCAGTGCTGGTGCTGGGGGTGCCCTGGCTCCCTCCCCTCGGGCTGTGAAGGGTGCTCAGGGCTCTGCTGCGCACCACGAGAGAGCCCAGACTCATTTCAGGATGTGCTATATGGTAAAATGTTGTTATGGCAACTCAAATTCTAAAAATAGATCAAGGAGAAAAAGATGATGTACATAAAAATGACCGCGTTTTATTTTAATTATGAGGGGTTTTAAAAGCTCTCTGTGTGAAGAATTATGAAGCTTATGTGTGAGTTTTGCTGTGTAACTCTGAGCTCAGAAGGGTCAGGCACTGCAGGGATGATTCCAGAATCCTTGGGCAGCAGCTCTGGCGGCTGGGGCTGAGCAGCTGCGAGAGAACAGAGAGAAGCTCAGTCTGTGGGGGGGTCCTGCTCAGAGACTGGATGTCCCACTCCTAAAACTCCAGCTGGGGGAAAACCTTCATCTTTGGATTCAGTTAAAAATCTTCCTGAGCAAACTCTGCTGTTGGAACCCGGCACCAACCAGAGCCACTGGAGCTGTTCCATCTCTCGGTTTCTGCTGCCCAGAGCAGCTGGGGCTGCCCCTGGACCCCTGGCAGTGCCCAAGGCCGGGCTGGATGGGGCTGGGAGCACCTGGGACAGTGGGAGGTGTCCCTGCCGTGGCTGGGGGGGGGCACTGGATGGGCTTTAGGGTCCTTCCGACCCAAGCCAGTCTGTGATTCTCTGACCTGCAGGTGCTGGGGCAGGACTTAGCTGTGGGCTGGTGGTTGTGTAGGCAAAGAGTAACAATTCATCGTATTTTGGCATTATTAGGGTGGCTTAACGGGAATCCCCAGCACGGTGCTCTGTTCTGATGCGCAGACCTGGCCCCCGCCCTGTCCCTCACGCCCAGGTCAGCAGCTCTGGCTCCTTTGCTTTTCCCACTCCTTCTGTGTTGTGAAAGGCAATTCCTGAAACCGAGTCTTTTCTCCTAAACAACAACAACAACACAGCCAGCCCTGCCCTGCTGGTCACTGGTGCAGCTGCTGCCATTGCAAAACCCCCAGCCTGTGCTGGGGCTGCCCAGGGCCAGCCTTTGCCTTGTGAGCCGTGAACTTCAGCCACTCTTGGAACACTGGAGAGAGGAGGGGTTTGTGTAAAGTCCAAGCTGCAGCTGCAATCCTCTCATTAATTATAATAATATATAATTTATATTCATATTAATCTAATTTCATTAATTATGACTGAACTTCCCTAGAGCTGCCCATTCCCAGGGCAGGATGGGGCTCCCATCCTCCTCCCATCCCTGCCCGTGCCCGCTGGGGCCGGTGCTGCTGCTGCTGCTGGCAGGGACAGCTCAGCCCTGGCTGCCCCCTCCCTGGCCAGCCCTGGGGCAGGACCAGGCTCCTGGCAAGGCAGGGGACCCTGGGATGGCCCCGGGCACCCCTCCTGCTCCTCCAGAGCTGGGGGAGTCCTGCATCCCCTGAAACACAAACATCTGCAGGAGGGGCCGCGGAGAGGAAACTTTCCTCGCTGCAGAGGGAGAGCTGTGAGCGTCAGCTGCATGGGATGTGTGTCTGAAAGGCAGCATTTAATTAAATAAAGATAATGTAAATAGAAATCTGCATGGGCTCGCTGTGTGCCACAGATGGAAGGAGCTGCCAAGGAGCAGGAGTTCCCTGCCTGGCTCCTGCTGCCAGCAGGAGCAAATTCCCTGCCCAGGCTGGGCCGTTTCTCTCTGTATGTATGGACACATGAATAGGTGTGTGTGTGTGGGTGTTTACTGTGGCCTGTAATTCCTTAGGTGCTGTAAATTTTGTGCCCCTTCCAAATATTTGAGCACTCCTGTGACCTTCTAACCAAAACAGGCAGGGTAAGCTGTATGCAGGGTAAGCTGTATGCAATCTATACGTGCAGGGGCTGCCAGCGAGAGCTAACATTTACCCAGGGTCGGGGCTGTTTGCATTGCAGCAGCGTGAAAAATGGCAAATCCGGAGCAGGGAGGCTGCTCCCGGCAGGAGGCCCTGGGAATCCGGGGAAGGGATGGCCTGGGATGGGGCTGTGCCCGATGCTGTGCCCACCAAACCCCCTGAGCTCCCAGGGGCAGCTGGGGC
Source organism: Pseudopodoces humilis (assembly GCF_000331425.1). The sequence goes on along the minus strand of NW_005087571.1, from coordinate 15,011,669 downwards.
AGGGGCCAGCGTGCTTCCCCGGGGAATCATCCCTGCTCACAGAGTGAAGTGAAAAGGAAAAGTGTGAAACTGGAGTTTCACATTTCAAACTCAATCCTGAGTGCCCCCTTAGCCAGTGGCAGAGGTGGGAGCCCCCCAGGAGCTCAGGGATTCTCTCTGGGATTCAGTTCTATGACCCAACTGTGCTGGAGATGGCTCTGCCTCTGTGCAGTGAAAGAGGTGATGTCTGATTGGGAACACTTTACAGGCATTAAATGAGATGTTAGACATGTAAAAAAAGGTTCTCCTGCCAAGGGGGGAGCAGATTCCTGTCGGCCCAGCATTATCCATGCACTACACTGAAAGCAGTGCTTAGCGAGCTGCAGCCATTCCTACCCATCCCATGCTTTCCTTTGCCATTTTGTTGACTGAATCCCTGCTAACTATTGGATAAAATCCTGACTTTAATGTTAATGGAAGTTTGCACGTGCTTAAGGCGTTGGGTTTGCCCTTTTCTGTTGCAAGTTTGGGGGTTTTTTTTACCCGTTTGTGTGGATTGTTACACTTCTCTGGGCTGGTATTCCTAATCCTGGATTTTTGTGCTAGGGATTGGTAAAGAAATAAATGGGAGCTTTGTAGGGATCCCCTCCTAATCCAGAATACATCCCTCTCCCTTCCTCCCGAGGCAGGGAGCACCAGCTGCACCTGAACAGGTTCTGGGCTGACACCAGGCAAGAGAACAGCTTTTCTTGTGCTGGTGCCACCTTTCCAAGGGCTCAGAGGGGAAATGCAGAGCAGGGGTTTGTGCCCTGCCCTGGGAGGAGCAGTGGTGCAGAGCTGGGCTGCTGAGATGTTCTCCAGAGCAGGGCAGGCTCTGCACACGGGTGAGGCTTTCCCTTGGGGATCAGAGCATGGAATGACCCAGGGCCTCAGACAGAGCTGGGGTCACACAGCAACAGCTGAGCAAAAGCACAGATTCCATACAGAAACAAGAGGTCTGGGAAGAATATATATAATAACAGTAACAACTCTCTGTAAGGAAAACCCGGCCATCCAACTCTTTCTTCTTCTCCTTGGGCTCCAAGCCCCACTTCTGAGTTGTCAGTCTCTCTGGAGATGCAGGTGCTGGTACCCTGATGTCCTGTGGATGCCAGGGGAGTGCAGCTCTCTGCAGCTGCCAGCAGTGCTGGCCAGCACCGTGCTGAAATTAAGGACAAATAGGCAGGAGTACATTTTGTGCATGTAGTGTCTGCTGTTGACTCAATATTTCAGCTAAACATATTTACCTGAATATTCATAGTCACTCAGAGGTGGCTGCATCTCCTGAGCTCAGCTGAGCATTTAAATTCTGGTGACGGCTCCGCTTTGCTCCGGCCCCCAGCACTGTTCACTGGGTCCCCTTTGGCTTCCAAAAGCCCAAAAGAGCAGCAGCAGCAGCAGCAGCAGCAGCAGCACACTGACACAGAGCCAGCTGCCTGAGGCCTCCCTTCCCCACTGCAGGCCCCAGGGGGATTTGAAGCCCGGGGGTCCCGCGGGGTCAGGTCAGGACCCTGGCACCAAGAGAAGCACCAGGGGCACAGCTGGGCACCGAGCTCCACCTCTGGGAGGCTTTCTCAGGGCACAGATGGTGCTGAGGTGCTGCTGAATCTCAGGATCACCTCAGCTAATCCTCAGCCAAGTTTTGAGGTTTCTCTGGCAGCAGGATCCGGGATTGGAGAGCCAGGAGTCCGTGTGGGGCTCTGCAGGGACAGCCACCGGCCCCGAGGGCTGCTTGGCATCTTTGTGTTTGAAAGGGAACTGAAGTTCTGCAGAAAGCAAGAAGGAAAGTTAGAAATGAAGTTAGAAAAAAAGATAAAAGTAACTCCCCCAACTGAGCTTCTCCATTTGCTGGATCAAGGAACTGGAGGTGGAGGAGGAGGAGGTTGTAGTCAGGTGGCCCTTGGCCTCTTCTCTGAGGCCAGCAGGGACAGGAGGAGAGGGAATGGCCTCAGGGGAGGCTCAGGGTGGACAGCAGCAGGAGTTTCCTCATGGAAAGGGAGCTCAGGCACTGGAACTGCCCAGAGAGGTTTGGAGTGCCCATCCCTGGAGGAGTCCAGGGAATTCCTGGAGGTGGCACTCAGAGCTCTGGGCTGGGGACAGGGTGGGGACTGGGCACAGCCAGGGTTTGATGGACCTGGAGCTGTTTTCCAGCCTCAGTGATCCTGGGGTCCTGCTGTGTGCCCCAGGCACAGCTCTGAAGGGAATTCCTCATCCTGGGGTTCTGCTGTGTGCCCCAGGCACAGCTCTGAAGGGAATTCCTCATCCTGGGGTCCTGCTGTGTGCCCCAGGCACAGCTCTGAAGGGAATTCCTCATCCTGGGGTCCTGCTGTGTGCCCCAGGCACAGCTCTGAAGGGAATTCCTGCCCCTGGCCCCTGAGGACACAGACCCTGTGTGTGACTGCAGGGCATTGTTAATGGATTGCCACATGCAGCCCTTGCTCACTACTGTTTATAATTTGTGTTGTTCAGCTAAAGATAGTCCATGAGGAATCCCCAGGAAAGCTGGGCTTGGCTTTCTCTTGCAATGGCAGATTGGGATATAATTGGGTGCTGGATGTGGGGAGGGGAAAGGAACATCATTTAGTCTCCAGGACATCTCTTTGCATGAACCACTTGTGTACCAGGCATTGGATTTGTCCTGCCCAGGCTGTCCAACAAAGGCAGATTTCCTTGGCTCAGGAACAGGGGCTTCCAGATGTGTGCCCAGACTTTCCTAGAATTTTAAAACCAAGGCTGGTGAGCTGTCAAATAAAAAATAATGCTGCTGTTTTAAACCTCTGTTCAGTGCTTGAATAAGGGCTGATTTCCACTGGTGCTGCTGGCTCCAATCATCCCAGCTGGACCTCAGGCCCTCCCAGACCTCAAAATTAGAGAAAAAAAATTCATTCTTCCATCCATAGTTAAAAGCTGTGAAAATCTTTGTGATTTCTATCACTAATGACACTTTACCTATTTGATTTTTTTTATGGTTTTATAGCTGGGGAGTTTATTTTTAAATCCTTGCTTTTCAATAGCTTCAGTAATTGCTGAGGAAAATCGTGTTGTAGTCGATACCAAAGTGCTTCAGAGCAGTGCAGAGTGGGAACAGGGTGTCTGTGCCCTGCCTGCCTTTGGAGGCTGTGCCCTGGCTGCTCAGCAGCTCTGTCCCACGGGCAGCTCTGCCAGGGCTGGCTCCAGCCCCAGCCCCAGCAGTGGCCCTGTCCCAGCCCAGCCTGGGCTGAGCTGTGCAGAGCCCACCACGCTGCTGGACAGCTTGCTGCTGCTGCAGAGACCAAATCCCCCTGCTCCCAGAGCCTGGGCACTGCTGTCAGCTCAGGGCTGGGCTCAGTCCTGCTCCCAGAGCCTGGGCACTGCTGTCAGCTCAGGCTGGGCTCAATCCTGCTCCCAGAGCCTGGGCACTGCTGTCAGCTCAGGCTGGGCTCAATCCTGCTCCCAGAGCCTGGGCACTGCTGTCAGCTCAGGCTGGGCTCAGCCCTGCCCAGCTGTGTCTGGGCTGCTGCAGCTGCCCCGGCTCAGCCCCTTTGGAGCATCCCAGGTGTGCCAGGGATGCTGCTGAACCTGCACCAGGCACTGAACCTGCACCAGGCACTGAACCTGCAGGGCTCCCTGCAGGGTGTGGGGAACGTGGGCACCCTGGGGCAGTGACAGATGTGGGTGAGCTCCAGGGGTGGAGGAGGCTTCACCCAGTGTTACTGCAAAATAATCACATTGAGGAAAAGCTTGATGGACTTGTATGTATGAATTTATTGGCAGTAATTTGCATTTTTCCTCATCAAGGGCTGATTATTCTGATAATAAAGAATAAACTTTGCCATCGAGCATCTCAAGGCTCAACAGTCCTTAATTAAACGTGATAATTGTCTTTGAGGCAGGTAAATGTTATTGCATATCACAGGAGTGCAGGATGGGGCTGAAGAGCAAATGAAGCTCGCTGTGATGAGGAGCAAAGGCTGAAAATAAACATTTTAGGATCTGTACATTGCGAGCAGGGGACAGACCTTAATCAGGGGGACTTCACCCTTCTTGTGCCACTTGCACCTTCTCCCTGGAAAAGGGAATGTCTCTGCAGGGCTGTGCTGGATGCCCTCGGGAGCAGCCTGGGTCTGGCTCGAGTGGCAGTGGCTGTCTGTCTGTCTGTCCTGGGGCTGGGGAGGGTCTGGTGGCCCTGCTGCTGCTGCTGCCACCCCGGGCTCAGCCCCTCTGCTCCTGGATCCACAGCAGCTGCAGCAGGATGGGAGCTGCTCCCTCTCCCCCAGCACCCACCGCTGCCAGGGTCACTGGGAGAGGGGCTCTCAGTAATCAGCCAGGCCAATTAATCTGAGTTCAGGGCCAGGAGCTCGGGCTGATCCTGCTCATTGATTGATCAGTGGTGCAGGGCCAGGAGCTCGGGCTGATCCTGTTCATTGATTGATCAGTGGTGCAGGGCCAGGAGCTCGGGCTGATCCTGCTCATTGATTGATCAGGTGTGCAGGGCCAGGAGCTCGGGCTGATCCTGTTCATTGATTGATCAGTGGTGCAGGGCCAGGAGCTCGGGCTGATCCTGCTCGTTGATCAGTTTTGGAGGTGAGCAGGAGCCGGTACCCCACAGCGATGCTATTGCTGCTGCTGCTGCGTTGTTAAAGGGGTCAGGGCAGCATCCCTGGGCTGTCATGGATGGCTCCTCTCCCCTCTCCCCTGCCGCTGTGGGGGTGTCTCAGAGCCGCTCGTGGCCTGGGCTGGAGCAGCCCTGGAGCCCAGCGTGTTCCCGGGGCAGTGAGCGCTGTCCCTGGCTGCTCCCAGCCCTGTCCAGCCCGGCCTTGGAGCCTCCCAGGGATCCAGGGACGGTCACCACCACCAAAAATTGTGCATTAGGTCAGCAGCCCGTGCCTGGAGAGACAAAACAAATCCTTCTGATGGAAAAATGAGGTGACTAAAATGTGCCGACAGGCAAATATTTCCCTTCTGTGCACACTGAGCAGTTGTGATGAGCTCGTGTTAAACTCTGGTCGTTCTGGTGAGGCCCTGGATTTATTTCCATGTACAACCCATTCCCCAGTTCTGTTCTGAATTAGTTTAAACATTTGGTAAGGTCTTCAACTGCAAATATCTAATTTCTTATTCAATATTCAGAATTCCAAATGAAATAAATGATCTGTTTACATGCATCAGTCAGACCATCTGCTTCCATAGGAGAATTCAACAAAGAATCCATTAATTGTCATGCATGTTTATTCATCATTCTTAATTCATAATTCTTATAAATAATTAAATCAGAAGATCTTCCGCAAATAAACAAGCCAAGTGATTATTTTGAAGCTCCGACTTCCATACCTAAAAGAAAACAAAATTAATAGCTCATGTGAACATCCAAGAAAAGGAAAACATTCAATTTGGTGAGTACATAAAGCGCTATAATTTTCTGCAACCAGCTCGTCCCTTTCATCTTGCATTTAAAACTGTAATTACCATTGCCAGCAGAACATGGAGAAGGCAGCAGAAGGAGAAAACAAAGTATGGAGAGAAAGTGGGAAGGTAAATTACGTGAGAGCACCAAGAAAAGACAATTTGTCTGTGTTCCCCTGCCCGGGCTCTCTCGCTCTCTCCCCGGTACTACCTCTGGGTATTTATAACCCTGTGCTGGGCACGATGGTAAAAGAATGAGCACAAATGTCCTTTGCCTAAAGACCCTGGATTAAAAATAGAGGGATGATCATGGTCTTTGAAGGAAATTTTGAGGCACATCTAAATAGCATCCCTGCACCCTTACGGCCGCTGCAGTCTGGGGGTTTTTTCCCAGCCACTCCAGGCATTATTTCTGGAAATCAAGAGTCCTTGGGCACATAGTGCTTTCACTGTGAGTGACTTCAAGCTGGAAAATGTGATTCATTGGAGCTAAAATGTAATTTTCAGAATAGTCATCTCTCTCAGCTTATCTTCTGGGGGAAAGAGACATCTCGGAGTGCCAGCGGGTGAAAGGGCTGGGACCTGCTGCGCCGTATGGAGAGCGTTTTATTACTTTCACATTTCTTATTTTAACTTCATTGTCTGACACAGCCATTACCTTTTCAAGGACAAAGTTTTTAGAAGTATTGGGAGTCTTGCACCTGGAGAATACTGAGCCTCCCGTAATGTCAGACACCAATGTGCCTAATGCATCCCTGGCTCTCCTGCCGAGCCTCGGAAATGACACGGCCGGGCTCCCTATGGCCCGATGGTTTGGCTCAGCTTCTCCTGCCAGCTTGCTGCAGTTTCAGACCTGGTGTCTTTATTCCCGCAGCAAAGGGTACAAAACTCGCAATGATTTACGGGCGCTGCCCCCGCGTTAATAATCGGGATTGTCACCGCTCGGCAGGGGCGCAGCTCGCTGCCCAGGGACGGCTCTGGGGCTGCCCGTGGCCACAGGGGAGCTGGGTGTGGAGCACCACGGACCGTGAGAGCGGGGCAGGGCTGTGGCAGCAGGGGAAGGGGCTCCGGGAAAGCTCCCGGCTCTGGGGAGCTCTGCGGGGACCGTGCCCCTGCTCTCCTCGGGCAGGAAAAGCCCTGAGCCGGGGCTGTCCCCGCTCCCCGATAGCCATCAGCGATGTCTGGCTGCCGAGCATCCTCCTCCTCCTCCTCCTGCTGCTGCTGCTGCTGCTGCTGCCGGCGGCTGGGGCAGGTGGAGCCGGCTGTGGTTTAACCACGGAGCACTCGGGGCTCCTGTGTTATCATCTGCTGCTCTCGGGCTGACTCATTGCAGGATTATGTAGGCTTTTTATTCACCCTGGTATTACTGGAAAGTTCTTTCTTCAGAGGCTTGGAATATAAAGCTGAAAATACTCTGGTTGTAAACTGCCTCAGATAAGGCAGAGCCTGCTGTAAAAGCAGGGCCCGTCTGTGCTACAGTAATTCCACAACTGCAGAAGCAGCAGTGAGCACTGAACTCCTTCCTGCTCCCGTGTCAGTGTTCTTGGTACTGCCAAAATTGAGATTCTCATCACAGAGGAGTCGGGAGGCTGCCTTCTCCTCACATTTAATTCTTTTCCAGTTGAAAAACAGTCTTTTAATGTGCTGCTGCTGGGAGGTTTGGGTACTTTCTCCAAGATTATGACAATCCGAGAATTTCAAGGATGTGGGTGGTTATAAACTCTCCCTTGAAATGTGCCATAAAGCAGCAAAGGAAGCCAGAATTCACATTATTTCCTTGTTACACCCTACAGGAGCTGTCATCCAAGGGGCATGTGGCTGTTGAATTAAAATTTAGCTGAAGAGATTTCAGCAGTACTGGGGGTTTCTTTTTGTGGCTTTTATGCTGATTTCTCTCTTCTACCCCTGTTGTGTTCCTGAGTTTTCCATCATTAGCTGGCTGCACCCTTCTCTTTAGGGATCCAGCTCCAAATGGGACATCTTTCTTTTAAGAAGGATTTCCCTGAGGAGCAGGTTTCTCTCTCAGGATTTCTAGTCTGTAGCTTTAATGTCTAGAGTGTTTTCCTTCTCCCTGCGAGCTCCTGGCAAAGTGAGGAGCTTTCAAACACAAATATTTATGGACGAGGCAGTGTTTGGATTAGGGAATTAAGAGTCTGGATCAGCTGCTTCGCTTATCTGGTTGGGAGAAAGGCTCTGAGGAGCGCTGAGTGTGCTGAGACACTGTCCCACTTTGATTCCTTCAAGAGCAGCCCAGAGGAAGAGAGGCTCATATTTCAGGAAGAATTTTTTCATGGCAGGGAATATCAGGCATTGGAGGAGCTGCCCAGGGAGGTTTGGATCCCCATCCCTGGAGGTGATGAGGAATTCCTGGAGGTGGCACTGAGTGCTCTGGGCTGGGGACAGTCTGGACTCGGTGGGCTGGACTCGATGGGCTGGAGGGCTTTTCCAGCCTCAGGGATCCCGGGCTTCTGTGATTTTGCAGCTTCCTGCAGAGATGCGGCACTTGGCACCATTTCCCAGCTCCTTGGCAACGTGGCCCTGCCTGGGAGGAAAGGTTGTTAATACAGAGACTCCTGAAAGGGAGTGATGGATTTGGGAGCTCCTGGGTGCCAGGAGCGGTGCTGGGCTCCAGCAGGTGCCCGTGGGGCTGGGGCACAGCAGGACACTGGGCAGGGAAATGGTCCTTGGCCCCGTGTCCCAGCACAGCCCAGCCAAGAGCCTCTGCGCTTTAGGAAGTGATTTGTGTTTTTTTCTCTGGGTAAACAAAGAACCTGACCAGGCTCTGCCAGGCCGGCACCTTTCAGGCACAGTTAAATTAATTTTTTAGAAAAATAATAAAAATAATGGCCCAGCCTAATGAACGCCTGAGGAATTCTATAAAAGGCCTTGTGACACCTGCATTAATACCAAATGAGTTCATTATGATTAATGTTATTAAAATAAATGTCATGGCCATGAATAATGGCCTGGCCATTATTTTAAAGTGTTGCCACTGGATCCATAAAAGCTCATGAGTCAAACCCGGGGAAGGAACTCTGCACGTTCATAAAACCTGCGGGGAATTCAAATTTTTCTGCAAAAATAGCCCCAAAAATGACATGGGAGGTTGTGTGAGTGTTGTGAGGGACAGATTGTGCCCTGGCTCGGGCAGGGCTGCTTTCCCTGTGGCTCAGAGGTGGGATGGGAGCATTTCTGACCCGGGAATTTCTTGGTGCTTGAGGATGATTCCAGAATTGTTTGTGCTGGTTTGTGTTCAGGCTTTTATCAGGCCAGATTTTTGATTTGTTTTTTTTTTTTAATTCTGCTGCTTTTAGAGGGGGATTTGTCTTCTTGGCTTTCAAAGCTCAGCACAACAGTTTTACAAACAACACAACCTCATCCTTACAAAAAAGGCTAAGAATAAAAATATTTATATTAGTAACAGGTAAATGTAACTATTTTCAGTGGCTTTTACCTATGCAAATCTTTTCAGCAACTTGGGAAGTCTTAGGAGAGATGTTCTTTAGAATCTTGATTAAAATCTCAGCTGGAATGAAATATTTAGCAAAAATATATTTCCCTACTCTTCAATTGCTCCTTAATTAATCATCTTTGTTAACAGGCTAGAGGACATCCTGCTTCATTTTTCCTTTTTGGCTTAGGATAATGTATGTAAATTAATTTTGGGTTGTATAATCCAATCATAAAAAAAACCCCAAACAACCTTGCTGCCACTGGTAGTGTGTTGTCAGTAGGAAAAAAGGGAACAGTGCTGGTCCTGGTGGTGGGGACAATGACAGGCAGTGTGGTGGCACTGAGCTGGGACAGAGGGGCCATAAATTGTCCAATAAAACTAATAGGAACCTGAGGAAAGAGAATGATTGATTGATTGATTGATTGATTGATAGATATCTGACTCCAGGTATTGCCAAAGCAGCTCAGTGAAGTTTCTGAGGTGTGTTTTGCCAGGGAGTTAAAATCACCAGGGGTGTAAGGACTGTAATGGGGGAAAGCTGTGTAATTTCTATAATTAATTTTGAAGCAATGCATGTGCCCGGTCACAGAACTATTTTAGCTGCGGTGACGTAAGGTCCAATTAACAGAATGACATTGGGGAAGAGGTGTAAATCTGCAGGGTTCACATTTTGTTGCTGCTGGGAAGGTGCTGCAGGGCCAGAGGCACGGCTGGGCTGAGGGGAGCTGGGATTTGGGCTTTGTTCCACTGCGGGACCTTTGAGGAGGACGTGCTGGGGCTGAGCTGACACAATTGGACCTGATGATCTTGAAGGCCTTTTCCAACCTTACCAATTCTGGGATTCTATCTCAGGGCTCCACAAGATCATTTCACAGAAATTCCAGCTCAGGGGTGCCCAAGACCTGCAGAGGCTGGGAGTAGGAAAACCAGGAAAGGACGAGGATGGAGCCCGACATCATTCTAACATCCAAACACACGTGTGCACTTTGTTGTTGCTAGGGCCTCAAACCTCTTAATTTCTGAGGAGGTGTTTAATTTATTTTCCCTTTAAATTAAAGCTGTAATAGGAATGACTCACACAGCCCTGTTTACCACGAGGGTTTGGCTCCTGGGCCGTGTTTCTGTGGATGTCTCAGCCGTTACCAGCGGCCAGGGGGATGCTGTTACTGCTGTTTGGGGGCAAGATGCTGCTAAGGGAGCCTGAGAAAACCAATTGATTTTGGGTTTGCAAACCACAGAAAGAAGTCCCACACGTTGCTGCGACTGATAGTGTGTGCAGCAGCAGGCTGAGCCCCAGAGGCTGGGGAAGTGAGGCTGGAGATGCAGTGATATGATGTAAATGGGTGCAGACGCGCTGGTGGTTGCCAGGTCTGAGTCACAGTTTCTTTCCCCCGATTTCTTGACTCTGCAGAAAGATTAAACACAGCTCAAGGATGTGGCAACCCCCCCTTTATCTTCCTGTTCTGGGTGTCCTCGTGCTCCAGCAGGGAGGGCTGGGGCTGTGCAGATGCAGCCAGCTGCGTGCGTGCCATGCCCCCGGCCCCGCGCTGGGAACCGGGGCAGGGACAACAGAAGGAACAAATATTCACGTTTCTGGGGCAATGCCAAAACTAGAGGTTGATAATTTAATCTGCCGGCTCACAGCTTGAGAGTCTACACAAACATCCCCCTTTCTTCCACACAGGATGGATCACGCTGCCGTGGGTGCTGGGAGAGCCCAAGGAATAAATGGGCTCCCTGCAGTTATTAAATGTGATGGTTGGCATTCAAATCCAGGTCAAATATCTCATTCCTCAGCTTCAGCATTGTAATAAATATCTCCAGTTATTTCTGATTTATGCAGCTGTCACAAACACTCCTGCCCATGGAAACATGCAGAAGTCACACTGAGACCTTTGGGGAAAGCCACGGAGATTTCTTCAAGCTGGAGCTCTTTGATGGAACACCAGGTCCCTTTTACGTGCCTGCTCAGGGAGCCGTTTGTCACCTGTCACCAGGACTGCTGCGGTGGTGTCACCTGTGGCAGTCAGAGCTGGCAGGGTTGTTGGCAGGGGTGACAGCCTGGGGACCCCGCAGTGACCCCGGGCTGCAGTGCCACGGGCTCCGTGAGGAAAGGGCTCCTTTGGCTCCAAGCATGGCAGGGACAGAGCTGCACCTTCCAACAGGGCTGAGCTCCAGCCCTGTGTCCTCTGCTGGAATCAGAGCTTGGCGTGAGCGGACAAAGTTCTCCAGGCACGGCCTCTTTCCTGCCTTAAACCAGGGTATAGAATCTGGTGCTGCTTTTGTGCATTCAGCGCTGCCTGCCTGCCCTTACATGGGTTTCTTTACAATTTCTGGTCACGCAAGGAGCTGCATCATTTACAGGCAGGATTCGCAGGAATGCGGCTCTGCCGCTGCCGAGCAGCTGGAGGACACCCTTAAATAAAACAGAATCCTCCCCACAAGCTGTTTCATGTTATCATGACGGCTGGGAGATGGAGAGAAATCCTTCCTGACCTCCGTGACCCTGCTGGCAAGCAATGACAGGTCCCTGCCGGGCCTGGACCCAGGTTCTTTAAACGTTCTGGAACTTCGGGAGCATCCTTCCCTCCTCGCGCACGTGACTAAGTACAAAGGGAATTTAATCTGCCCTCAGCTCCATCTCCAGGGTCTGACTTTCATCTTCTCTTCACAGGCTGTTCCTGCAGCCTCCCTGCAGAAGGCAGAGTGCTCTGCACACCCAAACTGCTCCCAAAGTCACCCCAAAACCAGCACCCAAGCCTGACTGAGGCTGGCAGAGCTCTGGAGCTGGCACACCATGGCACAAATTCCCAGCTGTGCACACAGCTGTGGGATTTCTGCTTGGGAGGGCTCTGGGTGTTGAACAGGGTCACTCCGTGCTGCAACCCCCCAACTTCCAGGTGTTCTTAACCAGGAAAGGGCATTTTTCATGGCTCAGGAGAATGGCCTGCCTGTGCCAGGCCTGCTTTTAGGCAGCTCTGGGCTGTTGGTGAGCCCAAGGACCCCCCATCACCTCGGGTTCCTTCAGTCCCAGCCTGTGCATACCGGAGGGAGATGCTGGGGTACGCTGACAATAACACCTGGGGAGGCTCTTGGTTGCTCCAGTCCCAAGGTGTCCTCCTGATTCCTCACTGCTGGCATTAGTCTGGACTTGTAGGGAACAAAGCCATTTCCTCTGCAGCCTGTGAAGCCTGGGCAGGACACAGAGCACCGTCCCTGGGGTCTCTTCATTTGCTTAGAACTACCTTAAGATGATTTTTTTTAGAGGTAGTTTTGGGATTTTATTTCCCTTTTCAGGGCCCCCAAACTGGATGTGCCTAACCTCATATTCCAGTTATTGAATGTTAAAGGGTGCACAAGGACATTTTACCAGGGGCAGAATGAGAGGAGGCATTAACAAATCCATCACTCAATGTTCTCCAAACTGTTAAACTATGGAAGCAGCTCTGCACGGGTTCAGCTCTCAGCTCCTGACAGGAGATAATGACGGAATCACTGAGCTCCAGGTGGAGATTGAGGAAGGGGAACGTTCTGCTGTAAGAGCTGGGAGTTAAAGATAAGCAAAGCAAACTTTGAAATTGAGGTATCCAGGCAGAACTAGGGCAAAACCAGAGTGAAAAAAGGCTCCCACTCCCACAGCACGTGCAGGTTTGGGGCTGATTTGACTAAATTGAGTTGAACGGGCTCTTTCAGACTCGGTAATTCAACACAGGCTGCTGCTCGTGCTTGGTACAGATCCTGCCCAGAGCTGGGTAGGATGAGGATGCAGGGGAGGGCGTGGGATGAATCCCTCTGTACGTTGCACATGGATAACCAGAAAACAAGCAGGACTGGGAGCAGCAGGGCTGGGAGGGCGCTGAAGCAGCACCTGCTCATCCCTCTGCTCCTCCCTGTGCCAGAGCCAGCTCCTGCCTGGGGCCGCTCCAGATTCCCTCCTCGAGGCAGGCTGGCAATAGAGACACCAGCACGGGGCTTGCCCGGTGCTCTGAGCGTGGGGCAGCTTCTCCAGCCCCCCTTCCTAAAACATTTCTGCTTCCAGGGAAGCCAGTGACCTTCCTCAGGCCCCTTCTTTACCAAATTCAGTCAAGGATGGATGGCAAGTGTTTTGCTGCTTGCAAACCCTTTCCCACACCTCTCCTTTTAGCTCTGCAGGGCTCTTAATGAAGTGTCATAGCAAAGTTGAAGCTTTTTGGAGAAGGTTTGGAGGTCCCTCTGCCAGCACAGAGCAGTGTGAGCTCTAGGATCACATCTCAGAGGTGATCCAGCAGCTGGGGCACAGCGAGCTCTGCTCCCCCTCAGTACAGCTGCAGGGCTGGAGCTGGCCCAGGGGGGCTCAGGCTGGAGATCAGGGAAAGGTTCTTCCCCCAGAGGGTGCTGGCACTGCCCAGGCTCCCCAGGGAATGGTCCCGGCCCCGAGGCTGCCAGAGCTCCAGGAGAGCTTGGACAGCGCTCCAGGGATGCCCAGGCTGGGGTTGCTGGGGGTCTGGGCAGGGCAGGGGTGGCACTGGAGGATCCTGGGGGTCCCTGTGATCCCCGAGCCCCGCGGCTGAGCAGGGGCACAGCCCGGGAGTGCTGGGACAGCCCCGCAGCTGCCACGGCCCCGCTGTGGTTTGGCCGCTGCTGGGCTGTCTAGACAAGCCTTGGAGAGAGCCATGTTCTGGTTCCTATTTGATTATGAGACAGGCTTTTTCATCTCTAATGTAAACATGCCCGAATAACAGAACTCTGCTGTGGCATTTCTTGTACAAAAGCCCCTTTTTTGGAAGGAGCGATTCGATTAATGCATTTCCATTCCCCGCTACGGATATAATTTCATCTTTCCCATTTAGGCATTAGGTTTCCTGAAAAAAAAAGGCTGAGGTGAAAATGCTGAGCCCCTCAGAAAGTGCTCGTGTTTAGCAAAGAGCTGCAGCTGTGCAAATACGAGGCTTTGCTTGGGACAAGTGAACTGAAATCCACCTGGTGCCACCGCTGCCTCTGGGCTGTGCCCGCGGGGAGGGGACGGGGCAGCAGCACAAGCCCTGCAGGGTGGCACAGCTGCCTGGCATGAGGGCAGCACTGGGCACTGAGCACACAGAGTGCCTCCCTGGGCTGGGAACAGAGCCTGCCACGGAGCCAAGCTCTGCCCAAGGCCTGGCACGGAACAGCTGGGGCTGCCCCTGGATCCCTGGCAGCGCCCCGGGCCAGGCTGGACAGGGCTTGGAGCAGCCTGGGACAGTGGGAGGTGTCTCTGTCCATGGCTGGGGTGGCAGGAGAGGAAGTTTCAGGTTTTTTCCAACCCAAACTATGCCCTGATTCTGTGGAACAGGACAAGTGAGCAGCACATCAGCACAGGACCCTGCGTGCCCTGGGGACGGGCTCTGAGCGCTCCCAGGCTGGCAGCCAGGGCAGGGACAGGGGAGCAGAGCCCTGGATAAACCCCCAGCTTCTCTCCACAGGGGAGCAGAGCCCTGGATAAACCCCCAGCTTCTCTCCACAAAGGGTTTGAAATGGGGTAACTGGGCTGCACCACTGGGAGCTAAAGGAATGAAAGATTTTTCATTTTGAAATGGGCTCTTCGCCAAGCATTCCAGTTTGGGGAAAATCTGCTCTCTGCAGTTTTTCTGAAGGCTTTCTCTGCTCTTCTGTTGCCCATCCTGCTTGTGCTTATGAAACTCGAATGGTGTTGAATTTCATGTGTTACTGAATAGCTCTGAGCGTGTCTCGGCTCTAAGTGAACATACGGTGAAAACCAAGATCAGTCAAGGAAAACACAGGAATTCTCCATTCCTCAGGAGGGAACAGCCCTCACCTTGCTGTTTCTGGGAGAATGGGAGATCTCCAGAGTCTCCCAGTCCTGTCCAGCACCATCCTGGCTCCAGAAAGGATCAGCTGTACAGTACATCCCACACTTCAGTGAGTTTCCCTTTGTTCAGCCAATCTAGAATACAAAAAGAATTCTCTGAGAGAGTGCAAATCCAAACATAAAGACTTTTGTTACACAAGAAAGAGAAATTAAGGTTATGAAGGATCAGAACTAAACTTTTAAAAGGTCTGTGGTATCACTGCAGGACAAGGAGCTGTTTGTCAGCTTCCTCACTCACAACGCAGAAATTGGTTTGAGGATTGAAACACAGCGCAACAGCAAAACTGCTGCAGGTGCTGTTCATAAAAGCAAAATTTAGTTACAGAGTTATTGGATCTTATCTGAAAGGGCTTTTACAATATTTGTTACCCAGTCTCACCTTCCACTGTCCCAGGCTGCTCCAAGCCCTGCCCAGCCTGGCCTGGGGCACTGCCAGGGATCCAGGGGCAGCTGCTCCGCCAAGGCCAGTTTAGCCATTCCTGACCACCCACAAGAAAGGATCAATAATGATAAAAATAATAAATACACATATAAAATAAAATAATAATAATAATAATAGCAGTAGTAGTAGTGCAAAGCACTTCTCATCAGCAGGGCAGGAAATGGAGCCGTGTTCTGTCAACAGCAGCGATGCTCTGTGTGAGGAAATATCTCCCCAAGTGCCCTTGGGGTCTGAGTTTAATCCCTGTATTTGTATCAGGTTTAATAAGGAGATTTATATTGGACACCAAATGTTAAAATTACCTAAACTTGACAGGCCTGCCTATGAAATGAGTTGGAATAGATTCTCCGTGGAAGTTACTGCAGTGCCAATAAGGATTAATTAAAACTCAAATGTTCTTCATTGTGTGTTAATTGAGGAATTGTTATTCAGTCAACCTTCTTGATTTTTCTCTGTGTTAAATAATCATGGCAGTATTTCACCTAGTCTCACTGTTTATTTAACCAATTAATTAAGGGAGAGGATATTCTGCATTTATTAGTATTTTAATTGGAGAATTTTATTCCCGGTGGCCTAAACATCTACATATGTTCAGGTTTGGTGTTTAGTTTTTGATCTTTTAAATGACCAGTGTTCCTGGTTGTACACACTACAGACTGGAGAAAAAAAAGCTTTCAAGTGCTCTGCACAATTGAACTTCATTAGAGCTGGAAAACCAGGGGCCAGGTTTCCATCTCAGCTGTGCTCATGTCAGACAAAGTAATTCCCCACTAAATAATGGATTTGCTTTGAGTTGGTGCTGGTATTGAGATGAGAGTTTGGCGCTGTCACTTAAGTAATTACAGTGCACGTTGTGTGATGCTGTTTAACAGTTCAAAGCATTTTATTTAATGATTATTAATTTACAAAAGGTCACTTTATAATGTATTCACAGCTTAGTTGGGGCCACAAAATTCAAAGCTCCATAGAGAGCCCTCTTGTAGGCAGAGTGTGAGAGAATCCTCACCTTAGAAGGACAAAATTGCCAGGTTTGTGTGGGTTTTTTCCTGCGTCACCACTTGTCCCAGGCCAGGCTGGCCGGGGCTGGAGCAGCCTGGGACAGTGGGAGGTGTCCCTGCCCTGGCAGGGGTGGCACTGGCTGGGCTTTGAGGTCTTTCCAACCCAAACCATCCTGGCATTCCGTGGCGTTACTAAAAAAATCCCAGCTTGTGGGGTCCTGCAAAATCACAGACATTCGCAAATCTGAAACAAGTCCAAGTTACTTCAACATTCTTCTCTCCTTCCCTTCCCTGCCTTCTGCTGGGAACCAGAAGGCAGCAAACACCAGCCCAGGGTTTGTGCTGACACTCTTTATTCTTTGTGCTCTTTTTCCAGTTTCCGACTGCACTCACACTACAAATACATTTTTCCTCCTGACTTCACCAAGCCTTTTTATTTCACTGGGGAGGTCAAGGTAGGGATATTCCAAATAAAGTAAGACCTTATCTTGCACAGAATAATATGAAAAACATAAAAGCACGTCCAGTATCTCTTTGTTTCTCCACACCAATGCTGAGTGATTTATAGCCACTATTCTTATTTCCCTGTAAAGTGGCTTTAGATTAAAAATTTGGCAAAATAAATGTATTTTTTCTGTAAAATTAAAGATTGATGTAAATTTTTTTAAAGCCCATGTTCCAATCGTAGCTCCTGATTTAAGAGTTAGGATGCAGTTCCATTAAAAATACCAGCCACCCATCAGTAAGGGAAGCCCTGAGGTGAGCGCTCTGCCCCCGCTGGTTTTACTGGTTTGGGAATACTTGCTTGAAGCCAGGTCACTGTGATAAAGTGCAAAGTCAGATTAGGCACTGCCCTGCTGGCATTCCCAGGTGAGTGGATGTCACTGGCACTGGAATTTCTCGCTCCCCTGGTGGCAGGGCAGCCTTTCCAAGGCGTGTCTCAGCTGAATCTCTGTGGGGAGTTTGTCCTTCTCACCCTTGGCTGATGATTTCCTCAGAGCCTGCCTGCCACTCTGCAATGTGTTAAATGTCCTGCAAATAACCCCAAGGGTGATGCATTAAACACCCAGAGGAGGAGGAGGAGGGCTCCTGCCAGGCAGGGAAAGCCAAAGGGGTCGGGAAAGAGCTGGTGACAGAAGATTGAGCAGAGGAGGAGCAGAGAACGGTCCATGACAAGATGTGGGAGGACTTTGCTCTGCTCTGCTGTTCATGGCACCGTGGGGAGTCGTAAGGGCTGAGCTGACACTGAGTCCTGGCAAAGAACCAGAACTGAACGTTAAGGTGAATCAGAATTTGAGTTTTTAAAAGAAAAGGAAAAAATAAATCCTGTTTCATCCCTCTCCCAGTGCCCATCCATCCAGATCTGCTCCTTGGAGACCACTCTCACTGCCTGGGTAATGGCTTTCCCTAAAAAACCCTCTTCCATGGAAACACTGTCAAAACAAGGACAAGTTTTGGGTCCATCAACCTTGACAATGTCCTCTGACATTATTAGCTGAATTCATCAGCTATTAATGACAGCAAGATGTAGAGGATATACTCTGGTTAGCACTGGGGAAGACTTTCAATTCACTCCCAGCTCTATTTATTCATTTAGGCTAAATGCAGTTATTAAAGGTCATGACTTCATTTCCAAAGTATCAGGTGAAAAATACTTCCCAATGTGACAAATAGAGGACACCATCTGCAATAAAAATGAAGTATTATCTTCAACAACTTCTTTGATCTTAAAAGCTATTTCCTCAAAGTTTTACTTTTATGAACTCAATCCAGGTGGGCCCTGGAGAAGTGAATTACGGTGCTCAGTGCTCAAAGGAGAGGGGTGGATGCCAATAATGAATTCAGGGACTTTGGGTTTTCAGCAAGTGGCAGAAAGATTTCCTCAGCACGGAGTGACACAGAAAAGCTGGAATACAATAACCCCCATGTGCAGAGGGCTTTCACAGGAGAGGTTGTGGTTTCATTTTGTGGTTTGAGATTTACCTGTGAAACATCACTGAGTCACTGAGGAAAAAGTCACCTCTGCCTTTCGGTTCCTTCAGGAGCATCTGCCCTCGATGCCTTTTACCTGTGTCCCTCCCAAGTGCTTTGGAGAAGGGCACTGCAATACAAGCTGCAGACGCTGCGATGCTGAAGTTTGATTCAACCTTTTTCCCCCCAGCAGGAGCCTGGGAAAGCCATCTGCAGCACTGACTTCTGCCAGAGCAGGGGTCACCTTTCCCTGGCCTGAGCTGAGCTCCTGGCACCTGGATGGGTCCCTAAATCCGGCCAGAGCGGTGCTGTGGTGAAGATCCCAGCCTGCCTGCCATGGCACAGGAGCATCCTGGCTGGATTTGGCTGCCAGCCTTCTCCAGGAGCTCCCAAAAAGAGATGGAGCAAGAACAGAGGGGTTCATGTGTTGGCCTGGCCCAGGTGAGGATGATCTTCCCAGCTGGAAATGAACGCCTGTGCCCAGGAGGAGATGGAACAGCTGCAGCAGGATCCTGGCAGGACTGAGCTCATGGCACCCGGGATTTTACGGGATCCCTGAGGGATGACAGATGATGTGTCTCCAGGTGTAATCAGACATTCATGTAGGATTCATCTTAATCCTCCTTTCTGTGCTGAAAAGTGGATGATGAGAACAGAAAATGCTCCTGAGTCACAGCTGTGTGAGGGGCACACCTCACAGGCACCTTGGAGAGCTGGGTGAGCAGCCCGGGTGGGCAGAACCAGCATTCCAAGGTGCCCATGTGCTGCACTGCCCACAGGCTGCCAAGGGCATCACCTGGATAAATATCCTGCTAACCTGACACAGCCCAGCCCGCAGGATCCCCTCTCTGCTGCCCCTGAAGGTTCAAAAAGTTCCCTGGATAATTTTGCTTGCGTTGTATGAGAAAACTTCGGGTCCCCCAAAGGGAACGTGGGAGAATTCTGGTTCAAGTTAAAGTAAACCAGATTGGTGCAGATTGAACTGCTCTCGGAGCTGCAAAGCTAAAGTTTCTGTGAAAAACTGCTCTGAGAACATCCAGGCATGTGGGCAAAGCCAGATGTTGTGTGTGCTGCACCAGGTCGGGACGAAAGGGCGCTTTAGACAGAAAATAGGTCTGAGATGAGCAGAATGCCAAAGTAACACAAAGGCCCCTTTGCGAGCCTTTATCCAACAGTCTGGGGCTCTGTGCACCTTCATTGTGTTAGAGCTGTGTATTTAGTTCTTCAAACACTGTAATACAGGAATCAAGCTGTAATCAACC
This sequence comes from Pseudopodoces humilis, assembly GCF_000331425.1. The sequence continues at coordinate 14,992,297 of NW_005087571.1, read as the reverse complement.
AGATCGTCTTCCTGTAGCTGCTATGTCCCATGGGGTGTCCTTACAGGTATTGAAGCGAGGAATCAATTTGGGAAGGAGGCTGAGGTCTCGGACCGTGTCTGGGCACCACGGGCACGGTGATGGCAAACAAAACCTCTTTCCTCCAGGGTGCAGCGCAAGGATGTTACAAACAGCTTGAGGTGGTGTAAACCCTCATGTACGAGTTAGAAGTGCTGGTCAGAGGTGGTGGCTCAGAGCAGGACAGCCCAGCACAGAGGCTGGGCCATGCACAACATTTCTCTCTGTTTGCTGTGTGGCTTGGCCCAGGGGCCGGGCGGGTTTCCCTCGCTCTGCTTCTCTGCCTGCCGAGGGCTGTGCAGACAGAGATTGCAGATCTCTTCCCTGCTGCTCTGGCTGCTGGACAGCGATGGTCTGCTGAGTCCCAGCTCACCCTGGCAATTTAGAATGGAAATTGCAGCTTCCAGCTGGGGTCCGGAGAGCAGCAAGATAATGAGAGGCACTACAGAAGAAGTGGGGCTGCGTTCCCCCCTCCCTGCCGTGCTGCAGCAGGGGGCTGCCCCAAAGCCATCCTTCAGGCTGGCCTAGCGTTGGCAATGCCTGGATTTCATAATGTTCTCCATTTTCCTTTGGAGGTGACAAAGCCACTTTTAATCCCAGGGGTCCTGGTTTTGCTGGGAGCAGCTGCAGCACAGTGAGAAATGCTGTGCCTGCTGCTCTGCAGATCCATCACAGAGCCAGAGCCCAGGCCGTGGAGCTGGGAGGGTGGCCACAGTCCTTTCTCTGCAGAGACCCTGGAGGGATCCTGCAGCCCTGCTCCAGGTGGCTGAAGCTGCCTGTGGGCTCGGGAGAGGGGCCAGGGCTGATGGAAAACCAGGAGCAGAAGGAGCTCGAGACAGTGGCTGACCAAGGGCTACAGCAACGACTCGTGTTCAAATGGGATCACTTCTCCCTGGGAACGAGGGAACGATGGAGGAACAGAACAACCACCAGCAGCTCACAGGGCTTGGGAGTCACCATGTTCCACCATCCCCCCTGAAAGGAGAAGCCTGGCATGGGCTGCTGGGGGCTTCACCCTCCCTGTGGGGTGTAGCCTCCCCGTCAGGAATGCAGTTTCTCCCTTGGGGATGTGCTCTCTCCCGTTTTTGTTTCTCCCTCTGGGATGTTCTCTCTCCCTTTGGGGTTTACTCTCTCCCTTCAGGATACAGCCTTTTGAAAAAGGAGACTATAAATTGAGTTTTGAGTTGCAGCCTTGAGTTTCTCTAGGCTACACCAAACCCATGCAAATCATTTACAGGATTTTTCTCCAGCCAGTGGGGTGCTACAGATGCTCTGTATTTCCTGCATGCAGGTACCCAAATCACAACAATATTTTCACTGGGCAAAGCTGGTGAAAACCAAAAGCCTTACAAGGGTGTCCTGCTAACAATGTCTTACCCACTGCTGGCAAAACCAAGCTCCCTCTGTTAGGAATGGTGAGTTTAAGTCCAGTAATATCCAGATGTTTACCTGAAAATAAAGATGTAAGTGAAAAGAGAGGAGTAATGAATATGTGAGGGGGAGGTTGATAACTTCTCTGGCACAGTAGGCAGTAACATGTAAGGAAAAATGTGTTGAAAGGAAAACCCAGGATAATTGATTTTCACCACAAGAAAAAAAAAGTATCTATTTCTAGAGACGACCCCAAAGGTTGAGGCTAGGTTTGGCATTTTGAGATTTTTTGTTCTGTGTGAGACTTTGAGGAGTAACTATTGCAAAGGTGGTGGTGGCATTAATCCACCCACTGCTTGGAGGTCAAAATACTTCATCAGATTAAGGGATTACAGACTTCCAGAAGATTGGTTAAGATCATGTCAACGTTCTAGTGATTGGATTTTGTTCCAGTGATTGCTAAAACGAACCAGAGGTGCTTGCGCTCCTGCACAGGGCAGCGCCGGGCCCAGGGGCTGCGGAACCACACAAAACCCACCTTGGAGTGTTCCGTCTGTCCCTCGGAGCCGTGGATCCTCAGGGAACAGTGTGGGAAGCGCTGTGCTGCTGGCAGGGACGGGGCACAGCTGGGACCCCTCTGGGACCCCTCCCAGGAGCCCTTCCCAGCAAAGGCAAGGTGGGATGGGATAAACCCCAGAGACAGGGGAGAGCCCCCGGGGGGCTGACTTCTCATTTGGGGATTGCACTCTAACTCCTGCTTTCACATTCGGCCACGTAGTCCCTAATTAAAGTAAATAAGTGCATGAAAGACGCGTTGAAAAGTCTCTGTCTGGCTGCCAAGGGGATGTGTGAGATTACGGGCAGCGTGTGAGCGCACTTGGAGGGGAGTTTCCCAGTCAGTTGTGATTTCAGTGTGCTTCCCTGTGAACCAACTGGTTTGTGCAGCTCGGAAAGGAAATATCCAGAGAGAGCCGTGTGGGAAAATCCCCCGGCAGTGCCCCACGCTGTGTCCCTGCGTCCCTGCTGGCGGGCCCGGCTGCAGACACCGGCCTTCGCTTCTGTGTTCTGTGGTAAAAATACGCTTGGAAAGATTTGGGTGGTTTAGGAATGCTAAGAGGGGCAGCCAGGCCTGGTGTGAGGGACAGAGCACTGTGTGACAAGGCACAGGTGTCTGTGGAGAGCTGAGCCCGTTCCTCAAGGAGCCCAGAGGGCCCTGGCTCGGAAACCAGCGGGCCTCGGGCCCCTCAGTACTGGGAGCACTGGGGTGACCACGGGCCGGATGGGCCAGCAGCAAGCAGCTCCTCGCTTTTCATCCTTGCAAATCCCTCACAGCATCTCTAGAGCAACTGTGCAAACCGGCTGGCTTTTCCTGAACAAATGAAAAAGTTCTTGGAGCAAGAGAGAAAGCACTTGCTGCCGCAGGGAGCTGAGGCTTGTGGAACAGCCCAGCAGAGCTCCCCCACTGCCGGTGCTGTGCCTGTGGGCCTGTCCCACCCAGCACTGGGACCCGGCACAGAGTCCTGGTCACCATCTCTGACCCCACACAAACCCCGGGGCAGCGACGGGGCTGGGCCCAGAGGAGGCCCTGCACGCCCCGTGGGAGCTGAACCGGGATGGAAAGCTCAGTGACTCGTACAGAGGGTATAACCTGAGACCTGGCAGGAGGGATGCTGAAAGGATGGAAGCTAGGATGCTATGGGACCGTTCCACGACAGGCCATGTTCCCGGTTCTGGCTCTCAGCTGGCTTGGGACATGTCACGTACAAGTCATGTCCCCGGTCCGTGTTCGCGGTTGGCCCCCTGCCTTCAGGTTCCCCTATATATCATTGAGTTCTCCAGGCCCCTTGGTCTTTGGAGCTTGCCCCCAGAACATGTGGGTTCAGTGATTTGTTATTTTGCCATCATTAAAGTTTTTCAGGCAGCTCCATCATTCCCGTCCCTGTTTTGCCGCGCCTGGCCAGACGGGAGGGGAGTCACAGCGAGCTGACCGCCACTCCCCACTGCCAGGGCTCCTTCAGGTCCCACAGCCACCTGATTCAATGGCCACCTTCTGCTTTAGTCACTCCATTCATTTCCATCCAGTGTGGAATGAAAGCAGGGGCAGCTCTCGGGCTGCAGATGATGCTGCACGATGTCCACGGTGGAGAATCGCTGGTTTTGTGTGCAGCCAAGCCACGCTCAGGGGAAAAAACGTGCTTCAGAAGCAGGAGAAACCAGGCACAGTTTTAGCTTCAAATCTTGGGAAACTCAGCGTTTGCCTGCCTTAAACTGTGTCAGAGTGGGAGTCTGCATTGCTGACATCCCTGAAAGCATTACTTGGCATTTAAATTTAGGCTTTCGTCCGTGGGCGATGCTGAAGACGCCGAGCGTCTGCCAGAGCAGAGGCATCGCCCTGCCCATGACCCCCTGGCAGCCTGGGGCTGCAGCAGCCCTGCAGAGCTCCTGCAGGCCTCCCTGCTCAGCCCCAAGCAGTGCTGCTGGCCCGGGGACTCCAGCCTGGAGCAGCTGCTGGGAACAGCTGGAACGTGGGAAACACCACGCCGAGCTCCAGGATGGCTCCAGCCCAAACCCTCCCTGCCTCTGGCACGCCAGGCTTCACCCGGCAGAGCAGACTCGGTGGGAGCACCCCGATGCCCAGCAGGGGGAAGTTTGCTGCCTCTTTTTCTCTGCCACCTGAAAACCTGACCTTTGAAAATCTCTTCAAGTGAGCATCAGTAACTTCTGAGCCCCTCAGCCTGGGAGGCTGTGGCTGGGGTGCTCCCACAGCAGCACCACGCGTTTTTAAATGTCACTTGTCTTGAATGGCTTTGCTGTCATTGACTTTCAGTCTCGTTGGTTTGCTTGTGTATCATGTGTGCTCAGTGAAAACAGAGCCCAGGAGGCAAGGCAGCATGCCTTGGTCAGCCCTTTATTTGCTGCCATTACTGAAGGGTCCAACACAATCCCACAAAGGAGGAGGAGGAGGAGAAGCATGGGAAGGAAATCAGCAGTTTGGGACTTGCTTTGTCACACGGCAAAGGAAAAGGAGAGGAAAGGTGGCTGCAGGATGCGCTGCTCCACTCACAGTTTTCCTCTGTAACTCTCTCCTGCAAGCTCTGCTGGGGGCTTAGGCGGCGAGACCTCAAAATTAAAAGAGAAAAAAAGAGTTGTGAGGAAATGTTCTGCTTTCCTAAGCTGGACTGAGAGGATTGAAAGCCTTGCGGCTGGCTCAGTGAGGTGCAGGCAGAGATGAAGCAGAGGTGCAGTGCATCCTCATGTTTCTCCTTGCCATATCGCCTTCTTTTTAATTTTATTTTTAATTTATTTTTATATAGATTTTATTGATATCTATATCTATATACAAATATAGATATATAAATATATCTTTAAGAAAGTCAGGAGGGGACTGAGCTAATAACACGGAGTGAACGAAATTTGGGGCTCTCTGAGTTCTTCCATTTCCCATATGTCACTGTTGAAAGTAAAACTGAGAATGGCAAAGACATCTTGAGCCTTAAAATACAAGAAAAATGAGAAAGGGAAAGGTAAATAAGGTAAAAGGGTTTGGAAAGGGAGATGAGCTGGAAGCTGGATAAGGTGAGGTAATCAGGAGTGTGAATAGGCTGGGGGAGGTGGACACAGATTAGGTGCTAACACACGGTAATTTACGCGTTTTGGACAAAACCCAGAGAGGAAGAAAATTGCCCTTGGGATTGAAATGGCAAAGCAATAGGAAGGAGTGAAGTGTGAAAGCCTCGGTGAATGATAAGCAGAGCACCGGCCCATGTCAGTAAATCGGTCCCAGGGTGGGAGGGAGCCGAGCTCGCTCCAGTCCCTCGGGACCCGGAGCCGCTTTGCTCTTCCCTGGAGCCCCCGGCCCTGAGCAGCTGTGCCGGTGGGACAGGGACCCTGGCAGCCCTTCCCAAACATCTGCCCACCTCAGCCGGGCTTTGAGCGGCTTCCTTTGCTTTACATCCCATCCCTGTGCTTACACAAGTGGGAATATTGGCTGGTGCGGCGTTTTGGGGCTGGAGGAGGCAGCGGGGCCGGAGCACAAAGGCTGAATCCCGGGCAAGCAGAGTGCTTTGGCATCACACACAGCTCCTTTCCAGCTTCGGGCCAGGTCTCTGAACTCCCCGAGGATTTCCAGCTGTCCTCTGACCGCTGGAGATTGTCACAACGAGAGGGCTTGGCCCTCCCTTCTTTCGTTTTTAACCCTGAAGTCCCCTGGCAGACTCTGCCTAAGCTGGATTCTGCCGCTCGTTTAGCCCGTGGCTCATTTCTCCTCACTGCTGGGACTCGTGAAGCAGCGAATCTGCACTGGGTTAATGCCTGAGTGCACTAAAAAAAGCAGAGGCTGGCAAGGAGGAGTGGGAGAAAGTAGATCAAGAGAGAGAGAGAGAGAACAAGAGCTTTGTTGCAGTTGGAGTGCTTGGGGGGTAAGGGAGCGACTGGGCTGTTCCTGCAGGCACAGGGAATTCTGCAGAAGGGATGGCGCCGGCTCTTGGCTCGGTTTGGGGTTTGATAACTCTGGTCACCAGCACAACACGTGGGAAGAGCCTTTCCACAAACATTCCCGTGTGTGGGACTCCGTCCATGCTCTCACACACCGGCTCAGGTGGTCACCGTAACAAATTTGGCAACATGAGAAGTTGCCTGTGCTCCTGAGGATACTGAGCAATAACCCTCATTGCCATGGACATCACCTACAGCCCGAGGTTCTGTGCTTCACAGGTGGACACACTGGACTTCAGCTGAAATATTAATTAAATTCCCTCCTACTCAGGAATAAAACCGTGCTGGACTACCCAGGAGCAGATGCATTATTTCTTGCTTCTCTCATTCTCGCAGACATATTGCAGATCTCCTACTTAATACAATGTTTTATTTCCTTTCTTGTGGGGAGACATGAGGACGGGAGAATGAGGGTGCTGCAGCAAACACCAAAGCCAGGGAAATGCAGAATTAGTGAGGCAGAGCTCGTCTCCCACAGCAAGGAGGGGATGTGACACCGAGAGAGGGGTGAGGGATCTGCATCTGTAATGCCAAAAAATCCCAGAACTTTCTCCCGAGTGGTTTTTGTTGTGCTCCTTGGTTGCTGGGGCTGGGGAGCAGTTCAGGCTTGGCAGATCAGAGTTGTCATCTCATTTTCAAGTGCTTCAGTACTTTGTAATCTTGGCAAAAGGACGGTGCTGAAGGGGGTCTGTTCTTGAGTTTCCAATTCTTGCCTTTCCAGTGTCGATTAAACAAGAAAATCTCCTGCAAGCCTCTTCTTGTTGGATTCTTCAGTCCTATTTCAAGATCAAATAGGCTTTAAAACAGGTCTGGATAAGCTCACAGACTTAATCTGCTTGGAAGGTACAGATTGGGCAAGAGGCCGACGTGACAGTGGCTCCCTGGATCACAGGTGCCTGGGACAGAACTCCTGCTCCTCCTGCTCTCCTGGACATTCTGGGAGCTGGCCTGAGACATCACTGCTCTGGCTGGAGCTCTGCACAGCTCCTGCCACCTGAAGGCGGTGCTTTAATGAAACACTTTGCATTTTCTGCCACTAATACTTGAGGGGGTTCAACATTATTGAGGCTAATTAGAATTCAGAGAGAACTGATTGTTCATCAGAGAGGGGGAAAAATGTTCTGTGGAGCCCTGGGTTTGGTAGGACTGTTTCACATAATTAAGCAATTCCACATCTTGGCATTTTATTGCTCTTGTTATCGTTGCACTTTGTTAATAAGTTTTTAATTGCAAATCATCTCTGTGACTCAAATTACATTGTGTTTACTGATCAGCAAAAATGCCATGAAACCAGCCTGGATGCCAACCCTTGTAAAGGATTGCCTGCCAGAGCCTCTCTCTTACATGGTTTGGCATCAAAATGTCTTCAGGTTACCCAAAAGAAATTGATTTCTAGTTTAAAGCGTCCTGAACAGCACGGATCCTTGGCTAAAGCTCTGGGAACAGGGAAAGAAAGGCTTCCAAGCCCAAAAGAAGTTTATCTGTGTGTAGACCAGGAGTTTATCCGCATCCTCCAGATGTTCTGTTTACAGCCTGCCCTGCTGTGGGCAGGCACCTCAGGCTGGGGAAAGGTGGCTCCTCATGCCATTATTTAAGAGTTAAATTAACAATTGCCTGTACAGAATTCATGTCAGGCTGAGCGATAGCCACATATCCTAAAATTGAATTTATTTGTTTATTTTCAATGGAGTTTCCAAGCTGAACAGCTGAAAAACATCTGCTTTGTGCTGACAAGGAAAAGACTCAAAAAGCTGAAGTGGGAAAGCTTCTTCCTTGCTCTTAAAATCCCTAATTATCCCCCTCCAGGACAAATGGACAAGGCTGAATGAATTTTTAAACTATTTTCTTCTATAATATATGAAGGAAATATGTGAATGTCTATTCAATCTCAGGTGGGAAGTTTCTACTCAAGAGAATAAAATCTGTTTGGGACTTATGCTAGCAATTATTTTCATTTTAAAATAAAGGGGATAAAACTTTCAGAAAATCCCAATGAGGCTTGCATTTGTTTTAGAGAGGGGTTTAGCTTTTGAGATTTTTAAAAAAATATGCAGAAATCTGCTTGAAAACAGTTTGCTTCCAGAGTTTATGTAGATTTAGCTATCAACCAGCACCTGAAATTAAAAAGAATTCCAAAGTTTGATGTCAAATAAAGTATTTAATTCAAATAAAGTCCATTCCCCAGCAGAGGTGAGAATTGCAGAGGCAGGAAAGCAGAGGTGTCCCCGTGTCAGACTGTCCAGGTTGGGGGGTCCCTGTCTCGCTGGGATCAGCACAGCCCAGCCCAAACTCCCCAAGGTTCACTGTGAGCACCAGCCCTGGCCCTGCTCCTGCAGCAGCCCAGCTTGGGATTTCTCTGGTCCCAGAGCTGATGACAGCGCAGTCGGGGAGACCTGGATTTTTGTCCTAAGCTGTTGACTTTTCCGTGAGATCTGGAGCAAACATTTATCCCTCCTGGTTAAGTGATTGCAGCTGTAAAATGTTAAACATCTCCCTGGGCTGCTCAGAGAGACACAGACAGGAGTTTTGTGCTCTTCTTCAGGTTCATCTTCCTCCTCTGCTCGTGGCTTGGTTAAATGGGGCACCCTGTGATTCCTGGACCTCACCTTTAACTTGTGCCTCGCCTCTAAAGCCTTGAAAAGCAGATGAAATCAGAGCAGTTTTAGGTAACCTGGATGTGCCTGTTTCTGTCTCGGGTTTGGAAACACTTCTTATGTGTTGTTTTACTGTGGCAATTGTGCTCTGTGAGTGTCCCCTCAGCCCCTGGGTGTGAATTACAGTCCCCTGAAGTCATTTCCAATTCTGCTGAGCTTCCCAAGTGCCCCACTGGCTGCAATCTGAGGTTATCTTATCAGCAATCTCTTAGCTCAGACAAACAGAGCAGATCTGCAAATCTCTGCTGGATTTGACTTCTGCACCACTTCTTGTCCATGCTGTACCTTCTCCCTGGGCCTTGTGGGCTGGTGCTGCCTTGGGTGATCCCAGGGGATGTGGCTGCTCCTCCTGGCCAAGGGGACATCCCTTCCCCTGGCCCAAGGACGGCACTCCAAGCTCTGCAGCACCCAGGGCTTGGCTTCAGCTGTGGCTCAGTTTTGTTGGGGGTTTGTTTCAAATGCTCATCCCTGATCGACCTCCCCCCAAACCCCCTTCTGGGGCAGGTTCCTCTGCAGAGCACCCAGGTCACCACAGCTCTGGTCCTACACTCCCCTCTTCAGCAGCTTTTCTGTTCCCCTGCTCTGACTCAGAGGAAACTGCTCTTTCCCTTTGGGCTCTGCCACACGCTTTGCTGCATTTTCCCAGTTCACTGCTGCTCAAGATCATGTGAAAATAAACGCTGGAGTTTCCTGAGCCCTGGCCTTGATACCCAGGCACCAGGGAGAGCTCCTCAAGGCACCACCACCCTGAATTTCCTCTGGCTCACTGCACAAAGGGCTTTCCCTGGTCAGGGCTGAAAACATCCCCTTAGGAAGTGTCATTTCCCAAAGTTGTGTGCATGTAAACTGAGCACAGGTTGTTCCAAAATATAAATGTAATATATTGAATACCAAGGGCAACAAAAGGAATACAGATACAGTCTAACCTCACTTAAAAATAAGTAATGGCTCTGAGTCCTCGGGCTGGAATTATTCCCCATGGGTAATTCCTTTGAAATCCAAACTTTGAAATCCCCACCACAGCCTGAGAGAAGAGCTCCATGGCAGGTACAGACAACCAGCTTAACATTCCTAGAAGGCAAAAGAACTAAAAACTACAGCTCCAGGGTTTGAGGTCCATTTAACTGGATGCAGTTAATTAGACCAGAAGCAAAAACAGTGACTGAAGTCCTGGGTGTTGGAGGAGGGAGAACTCCCCGAGCCATCACCACATGCCCACGAGGAATCCCTGAAGCAGTGTCACTCTAAGAGCTGTCAACAGTGCAAGTGACACATCAGTCTCTGCTGCTCAGAAATTCTGTGTTTGCAACAGGAGAGGCAACTGTCCATAACTCATCTTGGAGGACAGCCTTGATCTCTCTCTTGTGTGAAGAGGAGGAGGAAAGCAAAGGGAATAAAATAGTAAAAACCTTTACAGAGTCAACACTGGGGAATGTGGCTGTTCATATAAATCTTGTGTTCATGCAGAATTCAGCCTGGAGAGCCCACTGTCTTGTAAGAAAAATTAACATGAAAAGAGAGGAAAGGAGAGGAGAGGAGAGGAGAGGAGAGGAGAGGAGAGGAGAGGAGAGGTCAGAGTGTCTTTTCTTGGGGCTGTTGTACCCCTGGAGTACAAATAATGTGACTCCTGCAGACAAATCTCCTTGCACTGGTAGCTCAACTGAAAACCAGTGTAGCAGAAAAAGCTTCTGCAAGGCACCTCTCTTAAGAGGAAGCCGAAAGTCTGCATTTCCCAGCATGAATGGCAGCGTTATTTTGCCTGTGGTAACAGAGACAGCAATTATTGTTGGCACGAGGCTTGTTGTAGTTCCTGCAGGATTTTCTTCGCTGCCCTTGATGGATTGTCAGCTGGGAGGCAGCAAACAGAACAGACACTCGAGCATAAAGCTTGGCAGCAGAGGTGCTAAGAATAGAGCTCCTGAAGCAGATTTTGGGGCTGATCAGCAGTCTGGGAGCTCTCTGTCAGTAATTCCTGCGTGGTCATCGCCGCAGGGCAGCGTCCGGGAGCTCCGGCCCTGGGACCCCTCCCGGAGCTGGACGAGCCCTGCCCAGGGCTGGAGGTGCCCCAGCTCCCCACAGGGAAGGATTTCTCCTGCAGTTAGGGGAAAGTTCACACTTTGGCTGCAAATGCTGTATTTTCTCTGGATCGACTGCCTTGCCAAGGCATGGAAATTCCAGAGTGTTTCACCACGATGCAGTTGAAGGGAAAACTTTTTCTGCCTGCTCAGGCACAAGGATACAGGTACAGGGTGTTTCTTCAAGGAATGTTCTGGACTGAAATACTGAGTGAGCACAGGCTCCCAGAGCCTTCCAGTGCTCAGGCTCTTGATTTTTTTGAATCTGTGGAATTTTTCTGCCCAGTCCAGCAGCGAATGGAGCAGCACAAGCAGATGGTTCTGTCTGTGAATCAGGGCTGTTGCAAGGCAAAACCTTGCTCCATGCAGAGAGGAGATGAGCTAACTTCAAATGGGAGTTAATAGCAACGATACGTGGAAAGAATTTATTAATTGGTATTTAATGATGCATTAGTATTTATTTAAAATTTTGCATAGGGATTGTAACCATAAACTGAAGCTTTAAATAACCGTGCTGTAAAGAGAAGTGGAAGAAAAGCAGCAGCAGAGAGATTAAAAAATTAATGCAATTTTGCCATGCAAAAGGAAATTGGTTCACCTGAGAAAGTCTCTTAAATGAAATATTTTCTGTTATTTTTCATGCACTAGCACCTTATCTCCATCCAAGGCATGTAGTCACTCTGATAATGGAAGCTGCTGCCATTTCTCCGTGAGAACCACGAGGAGCTGCACTTCTATTCCTGCTCTTCCTGAGACAGCAGATCTGGGGAGAAAGCCCAGGTCCTGTTTAATTTCGTGCACACTCATCTTGGTTTCCTCCTTGATTTCCCAGCTCATTTCACTCAGCTTGTTTAAGCATTAAACAATTATGAAGGTCTTGGAAAGGCCTCAAATTCTTTTCCCCCAGTTGCTTCTTTCTCTGTGGTTAAGAGGACCCCCCTGCAGGGCCACCCACTCTGGGGCAGCTCTGAAACATCCCCAGTTTTCAGTGAGTGAACACCAGGAGCTGTTTATCAGGAGGCTGGGAGCACGCTGATCAAACCGAGCCTTAGCACGAAATGCAAAATCCTCATTGATGTTCAAAGGAAACAATTTTTTCCAACTTCTCTCATAAAATCGTGAGGCTGCAGCCCCAAAGGCAGTTTCTGGATGGTGCCCATGCAGGATTCAGTGAGAATGAGATGCAGATGTACCTCGTGCTCACCACAGCTCCGAGAGCCGGGCAAGGGGAGGTGACAAACCGGGCCAGAGCCGTGGGTGGCACTGTCCCCTCTCCACCAAACACGTCCCACGGGTGGGGGATGCCCCTCTGCACCCCCTGCACCACCCGGGGATGCTGCAGGGAGGGGTTTGTGTGGCTTAAATGAAACTGCACCACGTGGGGCTGCACAGAGCAGCGCATTAGATCATCCCTCCTTCTGCAAAATTGATGCTGTGCCCATTTATCACCTCCTACATTCACACTCGGCTCATTCCATTTGCCTTTTCTTATTCTTCAGATGTGCATTTTGCACCATTCAAGAGATGCAGCACTGGGGAAAATGAATAAACATTCCAGTAAATCCCAAGAGTTTAACTCACAGCCCTGAACCCAGGGGATGAAAGAGGAGAAGGAAAACGGGGGTCAGACCCTCTGGTTGTGTAAATTGACATCTCTGGAGTTGGAGATGCTCCATTTGCCTCTTGCCTAAGAAGTGCAGGGCTTTCTCTGCAGAAACCAATGGAGTTCGGTCAAAGTAAAAATGGAAACAGCCTGTCTGAGTTATAAATGGCACTTGCTGCCAGTAGGATAAAAATCATGAGGAATGAAGCTCCTGCTGTGAGGAGCCAGGAGAAAGGAGCCTGTGAAGTGGAGAATGGGGAACAGTGATGGCTCTGCCGTGACACAGATTCGACCTATGGGATGTTTATGGAATAAAAATCCATGTCTTGTCATTTGCTAAGATCCCAGCAGGTTTTTCTGGAGAAGACCATTTCCAGCCCTGGCACACCTGGCTGGAAGCTCCTGGCACTCCAGGTGCAGAGCTCCTCCCCGAGGGGCTGCTGTGCCAGCCCTGTTCCAGCACTTGGAGCAGCTGCTGCCACCCCAGGGAATGGGGTCACTGATCCATGGAAATGGTGTTGAGAGGGGCTGGCAGAGGTCACTCTGAGCTGCCAGGCAGCTGAGAAGCGCTCTCGTGCTGTGTGGGGAGCTGGGATGGAAGAACTTCGTTTGAACTGTTCAGGGTGTGACATGGGGCAGGCTGGAAACCCCAGAGAGCGAGGGCATATATGTAAATATTTATACATAAATATAGAAGTTTGTCTTTGCAAATAAAGACAGGGCAGGGGGCAGGGCAGGGGAGCTCCCTGGGGTGCCCTTGAGCAGAGCAGGCTGGGCTGGGGGTTATTCCTGGCCGCTACAGCTCAGGGGAAAGGTTGGTGCCCTCTCCTGAGGCCTGGCACCATGGTCCAGGAAAGGTCCCACAGGGTCCAGGGCAGCAGGACCAAGCTGCTCCTTCCTCCTCCTCCTCCTGCCACTGTTTGGGGTCTGCAAGGGGAATAATCAGCTCTCTGGAAGTACCTAAGGGCTGTCCTAATTGCTCTTAGAGAAGGGAGAGCTGCCTTTCCAGGAGCTTGGAATGGCTCCTTGTGCCTCGTCGAAGAAGAAATCTGCACAAGCTGGCACGGGAGGGTTTTTAGGGAAGAAATGCATTTAGAAAAGACAAGTTCTGACTTTGATAGAGCTTCAGGTTAACAAAAAAAATAGCTGTTTACTTTTTTTTAAAAGGAAAGCCTGTTTAATTTGTGCTTCAATTATCTCCCCTCCTGTGAACATGCACAATTAGGAGCTTAAAGTCCATTCCCTACCACACTGCTTAATTACGGATGGAAGGTGTTAAGCTAATTAAAGAATTATTGCAGTTACCTGCCAGATCTGCCCCAGCAGCTGAACTCCTGTTCCTTCAGCACAGAGTGGGAATGTGAATTCTGTGAATTCTGTGAATTTTGTAAATTCTGTATTTATAATTTTGCCATCAGTAATTGTGGTGTCTCTCAAAGTGTACTGAATATCAGGAAAAGAATAGGGTTTTATTTTATCAGAGTTAAACAGCGCAGGTCACGTTCCTGTTCTGGCACTGAGGCAGTTGAGATCTTGCTCTGACAAGTTTTGTGCACCTCAGAGGGGTTGTGTTTTTGCTGCTCTCCTTGATAATTTCACTGGGTGCCTCCCACCCTGATTTGCACAGCCATTCCCAAACTGGGCAGCTTTCCCTGCTCCCCTGGGACCGTGTCTGCCCTCCCAGGGAGGAAAAGCCCCAGAGCCAGGGCCAAGCCACAGGAGCAGGGGAATCAGTGGGGGGAAAATGGGTCAAGTGTGTGAAAGGCACCTCCACTCTGGTGAAGCCATAAAGCAGTGAACAGGACTTTTAAAAAATGTATTTCATGAAAGGATTCCCAGTAATTTTGGCTTTTGCTGTCCGTGGTTCAGAGCTGGAGGGTTACAATGGGGTGCTGTCAGAGATGACTGTGTTGAAGGTTTGCCCATTTTATTATTATGATTTATTTGATATAATTTATAATATTTATTATTATTTTATTTTGCTGGATCCTTGTGTTGGGAAGGAACTTTCTGAAGGTGTTTTTGATACTTTGGGAAGAGGGGAAGGGAATTTGATATTCCTGTGGAGCAGGCAGGGAGGAGGCTAAAACTCACTTCCAATAACTCTTTAAGCTGCAGGCTCTTGAGCAGGTGCCTTGTCTTCATTACTTCCAAATAAATGGAAGCAGTAATGAAAGAAAAAGTGGAATTCCTGTGATTATTTGAAAGCTGCAGCCTCCAGGGGTCTGGCACGGCACAGTCTGAGGGGCTCTGCAGGGTCCCAGACCAAGAGCTGCAATCCTGAGCCCCGATGCCCAGCAAATAAAGAGTTGTAACCACGGCAGGAAATGATATTTTGCTGTACTGTATCTAAATACAGGCATGAGGGAGTGGAATGAGATGATCTTTAAGGTCCTTTCCAAGCCAAACCATTCTGGGATTCCAAGTCATGCCTCAAATGGGGAAGCCTTTAGGGAAGGGGTTAAAGGGATGGTCCTGACCTCGGTGAGATCCCAGCTGTGGCTGGAGCCTGGCTGGGTTTCAGTGGTGGCAACTGCAGTGAATGGAGGGTGTGGAGTCCCTGAGATGTGAGGGTGCCTCTGTTGTAGGAGCAGCTCTTAGCAACAGCCTCTCCAGGAGGGTTTGTTTGAAGTTTTCGAGGTGGTTTTGTGTGCCCACATGAGGGGCAGTGATGCTGGTATATTTGCATCCATGTGGGATGGCTCCTGTTTTTAAAAATGCTGACATTTCCATGGCTCCAGAACACTCAGTGTAAATGGAAACTCCATTTCCCAGGCTGGCTGGAATGAATACCAGGATATGACCAGACATTTGCCTGCTACAAAGGCACGTTTTTCCCAGCCTGCAATGAAAACCTTTCAAAATGGCCCAGATATGGTTATCAGACTCGGGAACAGAGCAAGAAGTTGCTAAGATAATATCGACCTGAGGGGGCCCACAAAGCTGCTTCTGTTTGGGAAAAAAACCACCATTTAATCATCCTGTGGCAGTAAAAGTGGCATTTTTCAGTAATAGCTCTGAGCTGTGGTCTCCCTCCTCTGAAGGGAGGCAGAGCCTGCCCAGTGTGAGCCTGCAGAACCAAACGCAGTTGTTGTTCAGAGCTCTGGTTAATGCAGAGCTGTTAATTGTCTGACCATTAAATTACTTGGCTTCTACTCAGTCCCCACTGGGGACTAATTTTAAATTCAATTAGCACAGAATTTAAGGGATATAGTTGAGGGATTCCAGAAAGCTGCAGAGATATGAAATCGTGTTTGATAAGATGCAGCCGGGAAAGGGAAGCTTTTAATCTCCATTTCAAGCTTTTAAACCAGGAGAAACTCCAAAAGTGAAATTAAATTCTCTTTGAATAAATGTGCACAAGTGAGACTCCTTTATGTTAACACACTGTAATTTCTACTTATTTTGTTCTTTCTGTCCAACTATTAATCAGCCAGAATGTGAAGCAAGCAAGAAAGCCTTTGGGAATGGAAGTCACAGGGGAGCATTTGTAAGCTCACACATTGCTGGATTCTTTAGGGACCGGCTGAGACTTCAATGTGTCAAACACCATTCCATTATTTCACTCCATCAAAAGCAAGAGGGGTGAGAAATCCCACTTGGTGCTGTCCATGGGGCTGTGGGAGCTGTGATGTCCATGGAGCTGCGATGTCCATGGAGCTGTGATGTCCATGGAGCTGTGATATCCATGGAGCTGTGATATCCATGGGGCTCTGCTCTCCATGGGGCTGTGGGAGCTGTGATGTCCATGGAGCTGTGATGTCCATGGGGCTGTGGGAGCTGTGCCGTCCATGGAGCTGTGATGTCCATGGAGCTGTGATGTCCATGGGGCTGTGGGAGCTGTGATGTCCATGGAGCTGTGATGTCCATGGAGCTGTGATGTCCATGGGGCTGTGGGAGCTGTGATGTCCATGGAGCTGTGATGTCCATGGAGCTGTGATATCCATGGGGCTCTGCTGTCCATGGGGCTGTGGGAGCTGGCAGTGCCCAGGGACAGCGCAGCTCTGCGGGAGCCTCGCACAGGGGATCAGGCACTGCCCTGCTGCTCTTGCAGGACTCGGGGTACTCACATTTTAGGATGAATGTTGAGAGAGATCAGGGCACTGCTCGGAACTGTGTGGTGGGAACTCGTGACTTTCCTGGGACGGAGCCTGTGCCTGGTGCAGCTCCTCATCCCTGGCAAGCCCAGCGAGAGTCCCTGCCCTGCTCCGGGGCCAGCTCCTCATGGATGTGTCTGATTCTGACATTTGTCTCCTTAACTTCTCTCCATTCCATATGACTTGTGCTGTCCGCTTCTTTTTCTGTTCTGATGTCTGCGTGTATTTTTGGGAATAGAGCCCTATTTAAAAATAGTTTTAATGAAAAAAGTAGTTTTAATAGTACATTAAAAAAAAATCAAAAACCAAACTGCAGAATAATTACTATTCAATTTAAAACTTTTTAAAGGATGGCAAGTTTATTTTTCTTCCTTTTTCTGGCACAAATCCATTCAGAAACAGAGCCTGACAACCCATCTTAATTTTGGATAATTACATTTTTGCGATTTCTAATTTGCTAATCTATAGTAATTCTCCTGTGATTTTTAAAAGGCAGAAGGGAGAGTATGGAAAGCTGATTTCTGATCAGAGTTCTCCCTGCTATAATTAACTCCATCTAAAAAACCATAATTGATGCTTATATAGCTCCCCAATAGCATCTCTTGAATTGGAACACGCTGCATTGTAAACTGTGCTTTCTGCTCTGAAAAGATTGATTTGCAGCCACTACCAATCTGTTGCTAAGCACTCGGTGACGGCACACACCGAAGTCCTCAAGGACAATACAGAACAGCCAGAATGTTTTTCTCAGTATCAAACCATTTTCCCCCTGTCTCCTGAAATATTGCATCAGTTGCTCCTTAATCAGAGCATAAAAAATGTTGCCAAGGCAATGCCGGAGCCGGCGCTGCCGTCGGACACGTCTGGAGCTGCACATTCTGGGGCTTGCACGAGAGCAGCACAGGCATGAGGGGTTCCTGGCACTGAGCTCCAGCTCAGCTCGACAGGCTGCAGGGATGGGTGCTGGGCTGGGGTTTGGGACAGCCACTTATTCAGGGAAGGGTGGACAGCAAGCGCAGGAGAGCCAGGCAGGTTCCTTTGGAAGAGCCAGGCAGGTTCCTTTGGAAGAGCCAGGCTGGTTCCTTTGGAAGAGCCAGGCAGGTTCCTTTGGAAGAGCCAGGCTGGCTCCTCTGGATGAGCCAGGCAGGTTCCTCTGGAAGGACCAGGGAGGTTCCTCTGGAAGGACCAGGCAGGTTCCTCTGGAAGAGCCAGGCAGGTTCCTTTGGAAGGACCAGGCAGGTTCCTCTGGAAGAGCCAGGCTGGTTCCTTTGGAAGAGCCAGAGAGGTTCCTCTGGAAGAGCCAGGCAGGTTCCTCTGGAAGGACCAGGCAGGTTCCTTTGGAAGGACCAGGCAGGTTCCTTTGGAAGGACCAGGCAGGTTCCTCTGGAAGAGCCAGGCAGGTTCCTCTGGAAGGACCAGGCAGGTTCCTCTGGAAGAGCCAGGCAGGTTCCTCTGGAAGGACCAGGCAGGTTCCTCTGGAAGAGCCAGGCAGGTTCCTCTGGAAGGACCAGGGAGGTTCCTTTAGAAGGACCAGGCAGGTTCCTCTGGAAGGACCAGGCAGGTTCCTTTAGGAGTGTCTGTGCTCAGCAGCAATACCCATTCCAAACAGCCCAGAAACAGAGAATTCTTCCCCAATCTTGCTGCTCCTTTAAACCATGTGGGGAGACAGTGGGAATGTGCATTAGCAGCAGAGATTCTTGCACAGCAGAGCACCCCAAATAAAGCCCCAAACCAAATCACTGTGCCCATCCATCTGTGCATTTTATTTATGTACGGATACAAATTGAAAACCAATCCCTGAAAAGAGATCCTAAACCATTAGGTCAGGAAAGGCTCCAAATGCTGAACTCTCTTCTTGCCTGTTCTACTTTGTTAGGAGATTTTAATAAAAAGGCAGAGAAGAATGCCAGCTGAGCTGGCACATCTGACATTTTGATAACCTCGTCAATAAAAGTTATTTTATTGGCTTTAAGCAGCTGCAGAACTTTGCCTTATTGTTTAGCTGTCTGTTCATTCTATTCCTGTCTTGTTGATAACAGTAAAAGGATGATGAGTAATGGTGGTAATCGATAGAAAGGCATGTTTCTTCCTCTATGACCATGAACCAAACTCTTCAAATTGCATCTTCAGATTCCAGGGTCTTTATTTCATCATAAATAGATACACGGGGGGAAAAACTTCTGAGTTTCTAGATGGTTTTATGAATGTTTGTTCCCAGGTTTTCACTCTTTGGGACCAACTCGAATTCTTTCAAAAGCAAAGCACAGTGTTTGTTCCAAGTGGGCAACAAGCTTTTAAGGTCTATTACAAATGGACAGGTGACCATGGAGTGATCTTCCATCAGTGCTGCACCCTCAGCCAGGCTCAGCTGAGCAGAGCGAGGAGCTCCTCTCTCCCTCCTCCTGAGGGGAGAGCTGAGGGTGAATCTGTGGTTAAAATTATTACGGCTGCAGAAGTCAAAATGAAACTAAATGCTGCTCTCATCAACACTTAATTTAAGCCTGAGTGTTGAGTGTGTGAAACTGCAACTGGGAGCCCAGGAACGGAGGTTCCTGAGCCACCAGAGCTTGGAGCAGCTCGTCCATGGCTGTACGTGGGTGTACATAGAGGTATTTCATGGGAATGCACATGGAATGTGTCACGGGGCTGATATGGGGCAGACCCCCAGAGCAGCTCATGCTGGGCACAGCAGGACCCTGAGCTGCCCTGGTGCTGCTCTGGGGACAGCTCTGGGCTCCTGTGGTGGCAGAGCAGCTCCAGCACCACCATGGTCCCTCCTTTAACCCAGCTCTTGCCCTTTAAGGGACCAAACTTCCCTGGGGGCCGCTGAAAACAGTGGTTTCTGAGAAAAGATGATCACAGTGCATCTCCACAGGAACATAATCTTTCAGCTCATCCTTGGGGGAAATTTTTGTCCCTGTTTGTATGTAATTAGAAACTGAAAATACAGGCAGAAGGCTTGTTGTACATAAATTGACGTACTCGGCTTCAGAAGCACATTTGATTAGAACAAAAGGGACTGAAAAGACTAAAAACCATTCACCCTGTATGGAATAAGAGCAGAATGTACTCAGTGAGAGGGAGAACCAACCAAACCAAACCAAACCAACTGTCCAACCTACACTACTGGGCCCTTTGGAATTTAACAATCTGGAAAGTGTCTTCTAGAATTAACCTATGGCACTTGATCTCTGTTGCTCTAATTTTTCCAATTTACCCTATTTTACTCCCCCTGTAATACCAGGATAATATTTTTTCCCCTATTTTTATTTCCTTGAGTTAGTTCTGAGTATTTTTCCGTGGTTATTTAATATTTGCTATTCAGCCTGTGACAGTTCTGCCTGTAGTTGAAAAAACTCATGTTGTGTTGCCAAAAGCAGCAAGAGAAGCCAGGCTGCTTGTGCTAATATTTGCATTTGAAAGTGCAAAACTGAATTTTCTCTAGTACCAGACACTTCTCTCCTGGTAAAAGTGCTGGAGAAAAACATTTGGGTAGAGGGAAAGATGAAAAAAATACTTATGGAAAATAGCACTTATTGAATGGTATTTTCAAAATACAGAGTCCTTGGAAATGTCAGCAATCTGTGGGGCAGCCGAAGAAGTTATGGTTCTATGCCCTGGAACAGTTTCCTATTTGCCTTTAATGCCACATTCAGCTCTCAGCAAGGAAAACCCCAACTCCATCATGGCTCTGGGGACTCGGCCACTCCTCGTTTGTTGGGTTCAGTGTTTTGTTCCCATCTTGTGGAGGGATGATGAGATTTGATGCTTTGGCCGCCTGTCCTTGGTCTGAAGGTGGCAGAAGGGGCCGTCCAGCACTAAGTGTGGCTGGCAGTCCCTCTCCTGCTCCTGAGCTCTGGCTCTCTCTGAAGGGTGACACAGGAGCCACGGCTTTGTCCCCAAGAAGAACTCAGGTTTCACTTGATATTTAAATGTCCCCTGGTGTTCTGGGGGCTCTGCCTGCCTGAGCTTGCAGCACACAGTGGGGTGTGCTGGTCCAGCCCCTGCTCTGAGGGACTCTGGCACCTGTGTCCCCCTGCCCTGGCAGCTGCCTCCCACTCACCCAGGCTGTGCCAGGCTGTGCCAGAGTGTGCCAGGCTGTGCCTGCGTCACCCAGGCTGTGCCAGAGTGTGCCAGAGTGTGCCAGGCTGTGCCTGTGTCACCCAGACTGTGCCAGGCTGTACCTGTGTCACCGTGGCTGTGCCTGTGTCACCGTGGCTGTGCCAGGCTGTGCAGGGTTCCCTGGCCCACCTTCAGCCCCCCAGCTCCTCGGTGGCCTCTCCACCACGCCTCAGCACTGCCACAGGGGTTCTGCTGGCCTGCTCAGGGCCAAGATGTCCTTCTCAGCCTGGCCAGTGTCACCTGCTGCCCTGGGTGCTCCTCATCCTCTGGGCTGGTTTCTGGGGGATCTGCCACAAACAAGAGCGCAGGGAATGGGGCAGTGTCTGACAGAGAGCACCAGATCCTCCCCAAGCTATCCCCAAATCCATCATCATTTGCCCCGAGTGTATCTCATTGGGACTGGTAACATAATAATTGTTGCATGATTTGCTGAAATCCATGTTCTTTTTTAAAAATGTCATTTATTTGACAAATGCTTCTTTGCACACTGTCACAATAACGAGAAGAAGAGACTTGCAGGGTGAAACTGTGCTCTGAGCAGCATTGATTTAGTGATTAGTGTCATGTTCGTCTTGGATTTTGTAATTCAGACTCATTAACCTGAAAATATTCTTGCAATTTTCTTCTCCTAGACTGGTTTGAAAGTACAAAAGCAGCCTCTATTCATTTCCAAGGAATCCAAGAGCAACTGTCTCTTGTAAGGCACCGAACAAGGAGGAGGCAGGCTGAGAGTCACACAATGGTATTTAAAGCATTAATTTTATCATTTGTTCCAAATCTTGATCAAAATAGTATTTATCTGCTTTGCTTCAGCAGTTTGAGCAAATCAGTGTGACAGAAGAACCCCAAAGGCTTTAACCCCCTCTGCAGTGCCTGCCTGCTGCTGTTGGTGACTGCCGGGGTCCCCACGGGATTTGCTGTCCTTAGAGGCTGTCCCAGTCCCAGTGGCTGGAAGGAAACTGCTCCGTGCTTTACAGCACTCTGGAGAAGTAATTCCAACTCATTTTGCTCTCCAATCCCAACGCCCTCCCTTTGGGGCCAGGTTATAATGCTGTCTGTCCCAACAGTAACCCAGAATATTCCAGAATGTGAAATGGATTCCTTTCATGTGTCACTCGTAAGCAAAGCAGCAGTTTGGCTCCCTGGACACTGTCGTTCCTCAGCTGAGTCCTGGCAGCAGTTGTGCAGCTCCTTGGTTTTGCATGGAGCAGCTGTGAACGTTTTTCCCGATGGAACAGTTTCCTACAAATGAAATCTTTAATTTGCGTATGCAGATCCCTTCTAATATAATCAGGCCCTTTATTCAGGAGAGCGGATCTGATGAAACATCCCACTTCAGCGAGGGCAGTTTAGGCCAGACATCAGGAAAACCTTGCTAATGATTAAAATGGTGAGGCACGGCCTGGGCTGCCAGGAGAGCTTAAGGAAACTCCATCATGGGAAGTCTTTAAGAATAATTTTGGCAGCTATTATCAGGAATGATTTAACTAAAATTGATCTTGACTTGGAGCAAGAGAATGGACTGGATGACTTCTTCTTTCTTGTTTTGCATGATTTCCAAGAAATTCTCAAAAAACAGAGTTGAGTTTAGATGGTTCAGTATTACCAAATGTTCCTTCCCCTCTTTCTAGGGGAATTTTTTACTACATTTCAACTGAGCGTGCAAATAGTTGAACACAATTTGTAATTTCACACATGTCAAGTTCTGAACCTCTTGGGGATGCAGCTCCACCTCTCTAAACAGTTAAATATTTAAGTATTTTTCCTTCTCCTGTTGCTTGGTGGGTTTGTGGTGTTGCAAAGAGTGGCCTTGAGTTGGTGTTTCCCCAGAGAAGCCAAACGTGGGGATGGGGTTGGAAGGAAGAGCTGCAGCCACTGTGCAGAGCCAGGCTGGGCCAAACCCTTCAGTTCCACAAATAAGGATTAGAACAGAGAGGGCTTTAAGCAAATGCTGCTCAATTGAAGTTAGAGGAAGAGCTGAGCGTTCAGAAAATGACTCAGTGAGCAGCGGGGAGGGGGCTCTGCCGTGAGCTGCTGTCTCAGGGCAGGTTTATAAACTCCTCGAGTGAAGTGACTAACAGCAAAACTAGTGCACAGTGCTGGTAGTGTGCTGGACCTCAAAAACCTCCATGAAACGTGTGATTTGCTCATTTTCTAATTAAAAAACCCCGTTCTATTAGTCACTCTTTACATTTGCTCCTCCAGACTCTGTGGAGATGGATAGATATAGATACAGATGCAGATGTCACACTTGACGCGTTCAGAATGAGCGTTTCAGCCTTGTGTAGAAAGATCTCTCCAACAGAAGAAGTTCCCCAGTTCTGGGGCTGCTTCCCATGTGTCTGACTGCAGGGTGGGCAGAAGAGCCTCAGCAATGTGGAAATAGCTCCTCACACCTGAAGTCCACATGCACAGGCACTCTGGGTGTTGGGGTAACCAGATGACCTCAAATCACAACAGCTGCTGTGTGTTGTCTCCCAAACACATTTGTGACTCCTCTCAGACATTTTGACTTTGCTCAGGCTGAAACATTGCAGTGACAGGAATCTGCAGCCCTGACAGCAGATACCCCAGTTCGTATTCCCTGACAGAGGTGGGCCAAAGCCAGACTTACTTTCCAAATCCCTGCGACTTTGCAAGTTGGAATTAGAATACTTAGGCAAACCACACAAGTGATTTTGGCTTCAGGATGTGTAAAACTTGCCTGGTGAGCTTTAGCCAAATAAAACCACTCTGGGTTTTATTTCCCGGCAGCTTTTCCAGGCGAGGACGCTTTTCAGAAAATGAAACCCATTGAGGCAGGCCAGGCCAAGCAGAGAGGGAAGAGTGTGTAAAGGTTATAACCATGAAACATTGAAAGAGGTTTTTTTTTTCCCCTCCCCTCTGTAATTTCACTGAGTCCAGCAGAACTCACCCCTGGGCACTCATGAATCTGCAGCCAGGAGCACCTGAGAGCTCATTTCCCACCTCAAGCTGTCTCAGTTCTGAAAGGCTGTGAAACCCCTGAATGAGGTGAAATGTTCTGTACAAAACCATTTCCTCCTTTCTTTTAGTGAATGGCTGTGTCCAGTTATTGCCATCCCTGCTTTGCCCCAGGGAGCAGGAGAAGCAGGAGCAAACACGGCTGGTCCCTACAAATCAGGCTTCCAAAGATGTTTATTGCCCATGAAGCTCCGTGGTTTTCCAGCCAGAGCCAGGCTGGACAGGGCTGGAGCAGCTGGGCTAGCAGGACGTGTCCCTGCCCAGGGGCAGGGCTGGAATGAGATGAGCTTTAAGGTCCCTTCCAGCCCAACCCACTCTGGGATTCTGATTTTCTGTGTTCACAACACAGGTTAGGCATGGGGAAGCAGCTGATGAGGAAGCAGCTCTGTCCATGTCTAATTTAGGTGTTTAATTCAGTGCTTCCAGCCAAATCAACCTGGTTTTGGCACTCCAGTGCCCCAGCCCCTCCTCCCAGCTTCAGAGCCTTGGAGAGTCCATCTTTGGAGAAAACCAAAGAATTGGCATCTCCTGTTGCTTCTCATTTATTATTTGCACACTTGCCCAGCTGCTCTGGGAGTGTCTGTGTCGTGAAGCTGAGCTCTGGAGGGGCAGGGGCACTGCCTGGTGCCTCCTCTCCATGGCTTTGCTCTCTGGGAACATCTCCTGAGCCCCCCCAGCAGCACTCAGCTGTGTCTGCACACTGGCAACACCAGCAGGAGAGCTCTGTGGCAGGGCCACTGCAGGAGAGGTCTGGGAAACCTTTCCACCTTGGGAAAGGTGGGGATCACTCTGGATAACTCTGCTCCCATGCCCTGCATGGTTTGCAGAATTCGGCTTCAGCCGCTCCTTATCTTTGCAGCTGCACAAAGCTTCAACGTGATAAAAAAGCTTCATGTTCCTTTGCCTTTCTTTTAGTCTGAACTAGAGAAGGAAAGGGGGAGTGGGCATTTCAGTGCCCCTTTCCCCATTCTCAGGTGGAATGAGCAGGGGATGACCCAGGAGCCAAGGACGTGTCAGTGCCCTGCCTTTCCTTTGGGCTCTGGCAGCCCAGCAGAGCTCAGGCACTCAGATAAGGGGAGAGAAACGATGAAAGCAGATGTGAGGGGGATTGAAACCTCTTCTCCTGACTCATGCTGTTAATGGATTTCTCGGTCCTTATTTCAGCACTGTGTATTTCCCTCCTGGAATCCATCATGCTCGTGTGTGTGACATCTCTGCTCCAGCTGTGGAAATGATTGTGTGCTCACTCAGCCCCGTGGCTTTGGGTGAGAAATGGGCCACAGGAACAAAGAAAGTACTAAAGGACAGGTTCTGTTCTCATTTACTGACTGGTGGGGAGGGAAAGGAGTGAAACCCTACAGAATGACGGACTGACCTCAGCTGGGAGGGACCTCCAGAGGGTCCTGGTCCATCCTGCTCAGCAGGATCAGCTCCTGCAGGGTTTTGCCCAAGTAAGTCCTGCCCGGCAGGGTCTGGGAGCCTCCAGCAGCTCCTTGGGACCCTGTGGCTGCAGGGGACAGAAGAGAGGCTGTGCAGAAGTGCTGGGCTATCCCTCCCCCACTCCTGGGCCCAGAACTGCCCAGGCAGGCAGCATCCTGCAGGAATTCTCTCCTGTATGGCTTAGCTTGGCTGAAAACTTCACGAGCCTGAGCGGAGTTTGGGTTTGTGATCATATCCAAAGCGGGAGATGTTTTGCCAGGGGGTTGCTATGAAAATTGCTCCCAGGTCCATTGACTGCCTGTGCTGCCTCTGCAGCGTCAATTCTATCCCTGGCTGACACCTTTGATTTTGGAATTGTCTCCATTTTCCAGAGAAAAGTATGTACATCAGCTATTTTTGGATAGCGTATATTTAATCTCCTGCAAGAAATGGAGCAAGTCACTTGTTCCTTATTTCCAGAGCCATTACATTTCTCTTGGTGACAGCTCCAAGGAACAGAAATCCTTATCTTGTCTAATGTCTTCATATGGGTGATCCAAAGACACTGAAGCAAAGGTTCCCTTGGGTGCTGCTGTGGGGTAAATCCTGTGCAGCACCACCCAGGTAAGGCAGCTCCTCCCTCATCCTGCTGAAAGGGAATGTTCAAAAGGAGCCAGGTCCTGGATGGTTCTTGTATCTGCCTGGGGGCCAATTTAAAATGCTACGGGCTGTTCATCATCTTCTCTGGTCATTCTTTTCTTTTATGCCTAGCTGAGGATCAGCTGTGGTCTTTGCACCATGTAAAGTGTGCTTGGACTCCTTGCTGGAGTGAAAAATGAGCTGTTATCTGTGCCAGTTCTGAGGAGAGAGGGAGAAATCTGGGACAGCCACAGGGGCTGCCAACGGAAACAAGCCCTGGAAGATCTGAGTGGTTTAATAGGAAACACAGAGAGCAGAGGAAACACTGAGAGCTGCTCCTGATGGAAAAGGGTCCAGAGGTCCCAGCAGCTTCAGAGGGGCAGAAGGACATGGCCTGGGGGATTCTCTGGGCTGTCCCAGCCTTGCTCTGTTCGTGTGTAACAGGAGAGCAGGGCTGAGGAGATCATGGAAGGGACCTGTGCTGCCCAGAGCTGGAGGGGATCCCACACAGCTCCCATGGGCTCCCCCTCCTGCTGTGCCTGGCACCAGAGCGAGGTGAATCCCAACGATGGGACATTGTTGTCTGGCAGTTCTCATAGCAAATCTTTTTTCCTCACCAGCACCAGCAGCAAAGGATGGAAAAACAGACACTGGAACGTTGTGCCATCCCTAAGGAAGTGCCACCACCTATTCAGAGCTGTATCCTGCTGGGGATCACAGGAGGGGACACCAGGGAACAAGGTGTTGGATAAATCCAGCCCAACTGGCAGAGTGGAAAGCATTGATAAAACAGATTTCTCTTTCTGACAGGACAGGTGGTCCTGCAAGGAACATGGAGTTGGGCTCAATGATCCTTATGGGTCCCTTTCAACTCCAGATATTCCATTACTTTACTTTCTGCCTGATTTCCAGTTGACTCTAAATGCATCTGATGGAGTAGAAGCACCCAAAATACAGCGAGCTGCCATTTCCCTGCCTGGTGTTTGCCAGCCCAGGTGGGCACCCTGGGCCTGGGCTGCCCCTCGTTCTGTCTGCTGGGAGAAGCAGCTGCTGGGGAAACACGAGCAGAGCGTTGTCTGTGGTTACCACAACCCAGAGCTGGAGGATGAGACGCTTGAGGAGCCATTGGTGACCTCAGAGTCACAGGAAACACGCACCAGGGCTTTCCAAACCAGCAAACACTCACACTGAGCGCTCGCCTGCCTTTGTCCTTTCGCTTGTGTCACCCCCAGCTCTGTGTCTGCAGGTGCTGGAGCTGTCCTGGCAGGTGACAGCTCTGTGTCTGCAGGTGCTGGAGCCTGTCCTGGCAGGGAGGTGACAGCTCTGTGTCTGCAGGTGCTGGAGCTGTCCTGGCAGGGAGGTGACAGCTCTGTGTCTGCAGGTGCTGGAGCTGTCCTGGCAGGGAGGTGACAGCTCTGTGTCTGCAGGTGCTGGAGCTGTCCTGGCAGGGAGGTGACAGCTCTGTGTCTGCAGGTGCTGGAGCTGTCCTGGCAGGGAGGTGACAGCTCTGTGTCTGCAGGTGCTGGAGCTGTCCTGGCAGGGAGGTGACAGCTCTGTGTCTGCAGGTGCTGGAGCTGTCCTGGCAGGGAGGTGACAGCTCTGTGTCTGCAGGTGCTGGAGCTGTCCTGGCAGGGAGGTGACAGCTCTGTGTCTGCAGGTGCTGCAGGGAGCAGCTCCCCTCACCTCCCAGGCAGCTCTGGTTGCCCTCTGCAGACTCTGGATGACAGATGATCCCTGTGGCCATCCCAAATCCTGGGTACCAACCAGTGCTGTTCACTGGCATTTCCTGTGTGCTCTGATGGGAGAAGTCGGATTCTTTGACCACAACAGTTTTGTAAACTGTGCTGCTGAACTTGTTCAGCTCTCACCTTCCAAGTACTTTCAGTGTTGGGTCAGGCCCTGCCAGGCCCTAGGACAGTGTGAGATTTATGCCCAAATATCAGCCCTTGTTTGCAGTGGCTGGACACAGTTCTCTGGGGTTTCTGTCACTGAAATGAAATGCAAGGCACAAAAAAAATTCTTTCTTGCCAATAAATGACTCTGAAATTTCAGAGGACCAAAAGTTAATGGTCTGAATTTGTAATTTCCTCTCATCTAAAGAGCTACAACTTACATGAACAGCTTACATCAAAAGGAGGAAAGCATCACACACAAACTCTTTTAAAAGACCCAGAACACCCAGCATTTGGACCTGAGTAAATTTTTGCTAATTTTACTCACATAACTTCTCCTGTTGCTTCACTGCAGTTGTACCAAGGTGGTGGTGTT
This sequence comes from Pseudopodoces humilis, assembly GCF_000331425.1. Next base: position 14,964,516 of record NW_005087571.1, on the reverse strand, counting down.
GAGGCTGGAGCAGATCCTGCTCAGAGAATCAATTAGATCACAGACACTTTAATTGTTGCTTTGTTGAAGGGCCATGGAAGGGTTTCACAGTCGGTCTGATCTTCAAGTGAGGAATTTTGGCCCAGTAATGAATGTTAAGTAGGAAAAAGGCTGGCTCTGAAATAGGGATAATCTCCACAGGAAGCGAGGTCTGACCCCTGCTTGGCTCCTGCCTCAGACAATTATTTCTGGAGACACAGAGAGCGCAGTGCCCAGCCCTCAGCACAGCTCGGGAGTGAAATCACTCCAGGGCAAAGGGCTGCAAGTCAGGCTGGGTTATCCTGCTGGGTTATCCTGCTGGTTATCCTGCTGGTTATCCTGCTGGTTATCCTGCTGGTTATCCTGCTGGGTTATCCTGCTGGGTTATCCTGCTGGTTATCCTGCTGGGTTATCCTGACAGGTTATCCTGCTGGGTTATCCTGCTGGTTATCCTGCTGGTTATCCTGCTGGGTTATCCTGCTGGTTATCCTGCTGGGTTATCCTGCTGGTTTTCCTTCTGGGTTATCCTGCTGGGTTAT